>CM022672.1:32486645-32549145 GCA_012295275.1 Chrysomallon squamiferum | reverse complement strand
ATGTATGCAACATAAAACAACATTATTTTAAAGTTTCTTATTGTGAGATAAAAGGTATTTGCCAGCTCTTTTCTGTCTACTTATTTAAAATAAAGATATCAACAAAAATATGTTTAATAGCAAACACCATTTTATATTATTAATTAAACATTTAAGGTAATTTTAAAGGTAATTTTGCAGTATCTTTTGTTATTATAATTTTATAGCTCTCTCTCTCTCTCTCTCTCTCTCTCTCTCTCTCTCTCTATATATATATATATATATATATATATTTATATATATATATATATATATATATATATATTTAAAGTATACTTAAATGAATGAAAATAATCTTTTTGTAATAAGATGTATTTGAATAGCAGAACTGAGTGAATAAAATAATCTAATGATAATAATTTGTTTTATTTTTATTTTGAAGGTTGCTAAGGAGACTAGCAAAGTGTTGAGAGAGAGAAGAGTTCAGTGTGTCTCTCTTGACAGATTAGCTGCTGATGTTGTAGACTTGATGAGATGGAGACAGGAGTGTGTGTGTTTCTTTGACAGTGAGTGACACCAAATTATGAAGAAGATTGTTGTTGTTTTCTATATATATATATATATTCATTATTTAAGTGATAAAATATATATATATTATTATGATGTATGTTATATATTTTTATCTATATTTGTGTTAGATGTTTCATTTTCTGTGTTAGAATATCATTGTTTGTTTCTGCTCCAATGTCAGTTTTATCAAAGTTATCACTAAATATGTTTCATTAATAAAGAGATGAAGCCAGTTTCCTGGTATGGTAAAGTATTACAATTTATATCTGATAAATATAAATAAGAAAATAAATGTAAACCACAGATTCAGAATAGCTGTAGGTTTTGGTGTCATGCTGAATTTCTATTAAATGACATTTTAAAACATTTCTCTACAGAGTATTAAATTATTTATTTTTAATTTTGTTCAGTTAATAACTGCTCTGTATTCAGCTTTTGTGTCAGAATGATATTACTTGAACACTGAAGATATAAGTTTGTGATAAACAGACTGTAGGTAATGTTAAGTAGATTGTGATGTTTATTGTTTTGTTTTTTAGTTGAGTATCCTGTGTTCAGACTGGCTGGTGAACAAGGTGGGAGTACTCTAACTTTTCATCAAGATGGTTTCTCTCTGAGGCAGCTGGTCAAGTTGAGGAGTAGGAAATGTCTGGAAGTGTCACCCCACTGTTGTCCAGCTTCTCGGAAAGTCTCATTCCTAGTAAGTAATGTCTGTTAGAAAACTGTGTCAGTTTAAAATCAGCATTTCTCCACTTTTTATCTTTACAATTTCAAACACACTTGTTAAAAAACTGTTAACACACAGTTCCAGACAGATTTTAGAAAACAAATTTGACAGATTCATTGTAACAGGGAAAACACTAGTTTATTTATTTAATAATAATCCACATCTGTATGAAATACTGAAACTCTTTGTTATGATATTTTAGAATCCTGTATTAAAAGTTTTTAACAGGAAGCATGTTAAACTTAACAATAAATATTTTAATAGTGTTGATAAATGTGCTGCTTATAGCCTAGTGTTGTTCTTTTCTGACTTAAGTTAATTTGTTGCATATAATAACATCTATTTTGTTATAAATTATTGCATATGTACAGAAGGAACATTGATATATATACACACACACATATAGATATAGATATATTCAAATGACTTTATCAGTATTTGTAATAATTGTTAAATAATTTTTCTGCAGTTGTGTCATGCAAGTTAGCAAGAAAGTTCAATATCAAAATCCCATCCTCATTGGTAAAAAGGTAAGTGTTTTGTTTGATTTTCTGTTTAATCATACTTTTTATTTCTTTATTTCTTTATTTATATATTTATTTATTGTTTTTATTTTTATTATTTTAATAATAATGTTGTTATTATTAATGTTAATGCTACTATTTTAAAATGCTATTTCATGCTATTTCTTCTTCCTTTCATGATTTTTTTCATTCTTGTTATTGTTTAGTTTTTAGTTAAGAATAGAGGTCAGATAATAGTAAAAATTATTTTTATATACTGAAAATATATAAATACTCTTCTTAGATATTGATCAATATAAATGTAAATTCAACTGTCAGGTTTCTGTTTAATAGATAACCAATTTAAGACAACTTAAAGATTACTCAAGAATGTAAAATCAAGATATGAAATGTTATATGTAAAGATTTATTTGTGATTTAGGTTGAGATTAGGAGGAATAGTAACATCAGTGCAAACTCAGTAACAGAAGAACAGGTATCCATAGCAACAACTTTGTCTGTTGAGGCAGACGTCATTTCGGTTGATGGACAAATTAAACTGCTTCAGGTAAACTATTAAAAAAAAAAAAAAAAAAAAAATTAAAATAAAAAAAGAATTATAAATATGACTACCTGTTGAGGATTTATTAAACTTAATTTTGGGGAGGTTTTATAACTCGGTGTTGTGTGAATTGATAGTGAATAAAAAATAGTATAAAATTTTTTAAAGTACCAAGAAAGTCATAATTTCCATTAGAAATTTGTAATTCCTATCAGATGATAGTTTAGAAACCTTAAAATAAATTAAAGTTGTCTTTATTTGTTACTGATAGATTTATTATTTTATGATCATCATATAACTTTTTATTTATTCCCTTTCATGTGCTAAAGATGTTTTTTTTATAATTACCAAATTCACTGGAATAATATTTGCAGAATATTCTATTTATAAAGTTTTATTTTATTATTATTTTATTAAAATATATTCTCAGTTTAATTTATTTTCTGAATGAACATGATGAAGCACATTGTTAGTTAATATAACTAAGATATAAAACTGTGAACACAGCCAAAAGCTCCTCAAAACAAAAAACCCTCCAACCAAAAATGCACAGACAAAAGCTGCTCATACTTAAAAAAAAAAAAAAAAAAGTTAGTACAAATTCTCCCCAGCTTTAATAACTGATTTAAAAGTAATCTACATAATCAGCATACAGGTGACATAGCATACATTAGAAGTTGTGAATGTTGTCATGACGTCATGTGATCCAGTGACATCTTGAGTTTTTGTCAGCTTTTGATATTATATTTCATAAATTATATTTACTTTTAAAATGGTGAAATTCCCAAAATGTACTGAGGTACATTATCTCATTTTGTGTCAAGTGACTGTGGATTCTAAGATATAAATTCTCTTCATGTTGCCTTCATCTTAATTATGGTTATGATCAAACATACACATTAAATTGATAATCATACCAGCATTTCTACTGAATGTGTAAATCTGTCTGTAAATTTAAACTTTTTTCTCTTTTTTGTTTAATCCTGAGAGTTTTATCAACATCTTCAGTTTCAGAAAAGCAGTCCTACTTTGTCCTGTGAAACTAAACACAAACAGAAAACTCTCAACATGGTGACTATCAGCAAGTTTCCTCCTCACCTCAAAGTATCAAACATGTCCAGTCCATGACCCTGATTGATTTTGAAGATGCAGAAGTAGAATAAGGTAAGCTTTAACTTATTTATAAAATTTTATTTTTGTCTTCAAGTATAAGATTGTTTGTATTTTATAATAGTTATATGTTAGGCAAACTTACATTTATATCACAAAGAGAACGTTGAAATTAGAAAATTATAGTGTTAACAGTATATACGGGCTATATACAGTATCATGATATTTTATTTTCAGGTCCATTTGTTTGTCTTCATCCTTTTGAATCAAGTGTCTTCCTTCTCACTGAGATTATGATTCATTACACTCAAGTAAGAGATAAACAAGTTAAATTACTTACACCTATTGCTTAATATTAATGCAGGATTTGACTATTAAAATATGGAAACATTTATGATATTTTCATATTATTATATGAAATGATAAGATATAATAACAAAACCTGAAAGTGTAACATAATTGTAATTAACTGAGATAAATAATGCTTGTTTACATTTCATTTACACAGATTATGTAATAATGATACATAACATAACCCCTACAGACATAATAAATGGAAATATGGTTTTTAAACTTCATTTGTTTACTTTTTTTGTTTCTGTCATCTATCTTTTTTGTACTATTCTAACATTTTTAGAAAGATGCTATATGAAAACTATTTGTGGTAGAGTTTCCAAATGTGGAATATACATATTTAAAACAAACACTACAAAATGACACAAAAAAAAGTCTGGGTAAAACTGACTATTCTTTTCACATAACCTTTATACAACTTTCTGGTCTTTCAAAATATGAATGAATTTTTTTTTTATTTTTTTTAAATTATTTCTTTTGAAGTATGTAAACAGAGACTAATTTCTTTGTTATTTTGTAGAAATACAGCAGTTTGAATAATATGTATATATTGGATTGGGTTGGAGAGGTTCATGAAATGGGATACTAGTAATTCATATTTTATAACAGAAATAAAACATTATAAAAGAAAACAAGAAATTAATAAAAAAAAGAGAAAGTCAAAAATGACAAAATCCATAGTAATCATTCAAAACTGATAAATGTGGGTTCTTTGTTAGTTTTTATTTTTTTTGTTTCATCTCATATAACATTCAGAAAGTAAAAACTAATGTAAAAACTTTTTTCTTTAATGCACTAGACAGAATTAATTGACTATAACATGGTTTTCAAATGAAAAGTGAAAAAAAAACCACTAATAAACATTAAACATTATAACAATAGTAAATTCAGGTTAGACATTCATTTCAACAGATAGTTGTATTACTTTTTACTTTTTATTTCTTTATTTGTTATAACATAATATATTTCTTATTTATTATATTTTTTGAAATATTACTTTTTTTAAGGTTCCATTTATTTGTTCTTTATTTATAATTACTTAGTTTATTTTTATAATTATTTTATTATTATTATTAGTAGTAGTAGTAGTAGTAGTAGTAGTAGTAGTAGTAGTAGTAGTAGTAGTAGTAGTAGTAGTAGTAGTTGTTGTTGTTGTTGTTCTTGTAGTATTTCAAAATTCTTTCTGAATCAGTAATATAAATAATTTGTGTTTGTCAGAATCCAGAGTCAGATCAGCCAAGGAGACAGTCTACTACTCTCAGTTGAGGGTTGTCACTGATAAAAATGTTGCTCTTTTTTTTTCTTCAGAAATTAATTTTATTTATTTATTTTGCAGGATAAACAAGCCCTTGCTGATCAGAAAAAGGTCCAGTCAGGGAAGATTGACCACTTGACCATGTCTGCAGTGTACAATTCATGGAAGAACAATCAGTTTGCCAGTTCTAGATTTTGAGGGAAATTTGTACAGACTCAGACACTCAGATGTACTCAACATGTTTGTAAACAGATGCTGGGTACAATGGACAGGTAATTCAGTTTACTGCCAGATTTTATAAACTTTAAAATAATAAATTACTCAATGTTTTGATATTAATATTATTATATATAATTTAATTTTGTTTATTTGTAAATAATGATAGGTGTAGATGAGATACTGAAATGCACTTTGACTTAATTTTATTTCATTTAAATTAACTGTACTTGTTTACTGTTGAAAATATTACTCTGAATTGAAATGATAAAAATAGATTTGTAATACTGTTACTATCAGATGTTTTACATCACACATCCAGTGCTAGTTAACAGACTCAGTGATTGGTAAGTAAACTGTGTGTACATTACATTTGTAATTCTAACATTTGTCTTGTTTTTAATATTTTATTTTTCAGACACAAGCTGATTGTTGTACACAGAGTACAGAAATCTAAACACAGCAAATTCTCACATAACAGAGCAGAGAAATCAGAGGAGAGTTACAGAACAACAGTTGACTGTCAGATGTTTCACATCACCCATCATGCTAGTTTAACAGGCTGCTTGATTGGTAAATAAGTGTGAACTTGTCTCTCAGACCTTTCAGTTACCATGAAGTTCACTAAAATCATTTTCTGATTAATAATTTGAAAAAGTCTGCTTCAGATGACAGACATTATTGTTATTTTTGATAATGAAACTGTGAGAGAAAAACCATCTACATTTTAATTGTTAATTAAGACAGGTGTTTGTGTTTTCAGTTTTCAAGATTGATACTACAATCTGTTACTTCTCAGCTCAGCTCTCTACTATTAAGTCACAACACATCTCATTTTAATTACATCTAGTCTTCATTTTATATGTCAAATTGTATAATCTACATTTCCAGGTAAATATTTATAATCAAGGACATTTCAATATAATTTATATAACTCTGAATATTATTTTTATTTTAATAATTTTTTTTTTTTTTTTTTTTCTTCAGGGTTCTTTATCATGAGCTTGTTTTGAGAAAGAAAGAATACATGTGAGAAATGACATTGATTCTAAATGACTTGTCAAGTTTGCCTCCAAGTTTTTAAAGTTGTCTGATGATCCTGAACTAAGCAAACAGAAGATGAACATCTCCAAAAACAAATATAAAGAACTGAATGCTTGGAGAATATTGAAATGTGTTAGAAAGTTCAACACCAAAATAACATTTCAGGAACTGTTACTTGTGTGAAGCATAGACTACACTTATTGAAGAATTGAAATACTGTGAATATAGACTCAAAGTCACAATGTTGTTCACACAACATGTAATCAGATGTAGATCAGTATTCAGAATGTTTGGATCAGACACAGGACCAAGTAGTCAAGTATGTGACAAACAGACATTACTTTTTTGAAAATTGATTGATGTTAGAATCTTGATGATTGTGTAAAAAAAGCTGCACATTTTAGATTAAAAAGTATTTGATTCAAGGGAGATAATTATTAAATTTATTTTATTATTTTGTAAATAAAAAAAAAATATTTGTATTATTTTTGAATTGTGTATTCATATACAAATACATATATGGTGACTAGGCCACTGAATGTTATAACACTGAATCAATGAAACTGTTATCCACTAAAAAAATATATATTATAGTTGTTTGTATTTTTCACACTTTTACTAGTCAGTTTTACTAGCTTTTCCTTTGACAAAGGTTTGAAATAGGTGGAGATAAAAAATGTTTATTTAATCTTTGTTTTCTCTGTACAAATAAACAGTTGAATTATACTGAGTTTTGTTTCTTGTTTTAAATTTTAAGCTACTGTCATAGACAACTTCCTGAGGTTAAGTGAAGGGGAACAATTTTAATTAAAATCTTAGACATTATTTTCTTTCAGAACAAATCTCTGAATAAAATTTCAGCAATACAAGATAAAGGTGAGGATTCATTTAGGGTATATTTAGGGTTAGGAAAGAGATTTAAGTTTTAATATTATATTTAGTGATAATTTTTAGATTTAAAGTTATTAATATAGTTGAAATCAGTGTTAGGTAATCTAGTTAGTTATTTTTAATTCATTCAGTCGTTTATTTAAGACATATTTTCATTATTATTATTATTAGATTTAAAATAATTTTTGATCTCAATAAACAATTTATTAAACAAGTAAAGTGTAAATTACCGCCAGGGTTAGTTACTAGGTTAAAGTGCTTTATGTTCAGACTTGTAGTCTAAAAGTTTAGATATTTTTACTGATTAGGTTAGGGTTAAGATTGGATTTAAAAAAAATAATAATAATAAAAAAGTTGAAGATATGTTTATTTTTGTTTTTATTTATTTATTTATTTATATATTTATGGCTTTGTTTATTATTAAGAATATTTAATTTATTAGTATCATTTTGTTTAGAACACGGTCAGGATGTGGTAACTGATATAAAACTAACGTTCGACGGTTAATAAAATTGTTTCATTGTTATAAATAAATTTAGTATTACGATTACGTTTACGTTAGGGTTAAAATCAGTGTTTGGTTTGAAATTAAGTTTAACTTGATACAAATTACCTGTCAAGTATAAATTGTTCAGTTAAAACTTTTTGCGATCTACAACGTCATTTCCTGCACTCGATAACGTCACTTCCCGAACAACTAAGAACGTCGTCAAGTAAACCATTTTGTTAAACTGTTGTAGGAAAGAAAGAAAAAGGAAAACAAAAAAAAATAATTAAATAAACAGGAAAGAAAGAAACACAACATTTTTACTAAATTTCCTATTTTAAATATGTTAAAGGTATTATAAATTATTTTTATACCAAACTAATATTTTTAATGCTTCTTAAATATTCCATCATAAATATTCACCTTTCACCCATTAATTATCATTCCCCAATTGATAATCCATGTTTCACCATAAACACTATGCCAATCTGTATCTCTACATCTCTCTAACATAAGTCAATTTCCTAATTAACTTACCCAGTTGAGTTTTAATTGTCATTGAGTCCTTGACCTATCCAATGGGTTATTTTAATGTCTCATTTATCATTTTCTTTAAAAACCCTTTTAAGAAGCCGTTCTCTAATTGACCCATTCAAAGGAGAATCCCTTCTCTTTACTGGAGTGAATACACACATTTACACGCACGTACTTTTATACTAGAGTCAATACACACATTTACACGCACGTACTCTTATACAAGAGTGAATACACTATTTAAGAGATGACGTCTTTTTTTTGTTTCGTTTCGTTTTTTTTTTTTTTTTTTTTTTTTTTTTTTTTTTTTTTTTGGTTAAGTTTATTCTCAGCAATTATTATTACAAGGTTGTCGCTACAAGTTTTTGAGGCAGTTGTTTTAATATATTTTTTCTAAATAATGTCTATGGACGTATTTTTGTGACATTGTAGTTTCTCTTTCACGCTTCACTAAATTAAACTGGTAATGATAAAACAAAGAAAGGCGCGAACCAAGAGAATTTGACTTTCTGATAATTATGCTAAATTAGCTGCGAGCATCCTTTATACTATTATCATTATAAAACAATCTTACAAAAATATTTACATCTAATTAATATTAAAATATATTTAGGTGTCTTTCTTCAAATTCACTTTACTTGACCATTAACTGACATATGTTGAAAATATTTGTAGATGACTCTCAGTTTAAAGTGATTGTTCTTGTGTTAATGTGTTATGTAATTTCTTTCAGCTACCAACGTCTACTTTGATTATGCAAATAACATGAAACTGCATTTTAAATGTTTTGTAATCGTTAATGAACTATGTTAGTATAACCCTTGCTTCTTTTGTACTAAATGAAGTACATGGCATTATAACTCTAGGAATGGATGCATTAATTAATGAGTACATGAATGAATAAATGAATTAACCAATGAACGAATAAATGAATGAATAAAGAGATGAATAACGAACGAAATACATAGAAAATCGAATTACGTATTTCAACGAGCTTAATTTTCTACAATGCTTTCATTCTGTATTTCCCTTTCCTAACAGATCTCCATTTTTCTTTCCAAATAGGATATCAGTTTCTATTATTTTAAAATAGACCGTGACAATTTTTTTTTTTTTTTTTTATAGTCATTATTCAGAAACTAAATATTTTAATTTCTTCTTAAGCTGGATTAGTATTTGCAATCTGAGTTAATCGAACGCCTATTTTATTATCTGGCGGCATTATTTAATTAGTTTGCTATTTATTTGATGTTGTTCAGGTTCAACTACTACGAGTTTCCTCAAGACTGTAAATGTCGCCAGTAATTCAGTTAAAATTTCTGTGTTTACAAACATATTAAGATGAAATAAAGCTCAAGTAATACACATATCAGAGTTTTGTTTTCACTTTAACACGTTTTTTAATATCTTCTTTATCTGAATAAGTATTTGCCCGCCTGTCGAACGCCTATTTCGAAAGGATAGCATTGTTTATTATCTGGTGGCATTATTTATTTATGTATTTATTTATTTATTTATATGATTTTTTTTTTTTTACTAATTTAAAGACTGAAATAAAATTAACGAAGGCAGTTAGCAGTTGAAGAGAATTTTACTAAGTTTTACATACCCTTGAGGTTAATATCATTTATTTACCGCTGACAAGACATTTTATAGGTCTCAATGACTGTTTCCTCGTAGACTACACAATAATGTTTGTTTTCACAGTGCAGCGACGTGTGAAGACTCCATCTACATCAACTCAGTACAGTCTCACTTTTGTCTCCGTGTTTAATATTAGTCACACTTTACCACTTTTCTAATAATCTCTCTCTCTCTCTCTCTCTCTCTCTCTCTCTCTCTCTCTCTCTCTCTCTCTCTCTCTCTCTCTCTCTTCTCTTTTCTCTCAAAAAGAATGTTTGGCAAATCGTTAAAAACTACAGAGGCAAAAATTTAGTCAATAAAAGATGCAGATTTTTGCATTTCATGTAATATTATTTTATTGGTTGCCAAAGGGTTTCTGATAATAGTAAGTCGCATTTTCTTTAAAGTTTATTTTTAATATATGTTCAGCTATTGAATGAATTACGAAACAGAATTATTTGCTTCCCGGAGTGTCTGCCAAATATTGTAAATTAATAATAATAATAATGACAAAGACGAACGATAAAGATTGTTATTATTATTATTATTATTATTATTATTATTATTATTATTATTATTATTATTATTATTTTATTTTATTATTATTTTGTTAATTATTTATCACAATAATTACATAATATTAAGTCTTCCTTTCTGTGTTGTGTTAAGAGAAAATCTTATTTTATAAATTTTAAAATAAATGTTTAAATGTATTTTGAAATTAGTGATTTATTGAAATGTATTAAATAAACAACTTGTAATAGCTCTTTTCTGCAGAGAATTAAACATTTATTACAGAAATCTTAAATGAAATTTCTATCAAGATGTATTTACTTTTTTTTTTCTTTTTTTTTATTATTTTTTTTTTTTTTTTTTTTTTTTTTTTTTTTTTCAAAAAAAAAAAAAATGAAAAAAAAAAAAAAAAATAAGATAAATAAAAATAATATAATAATAAAATAACGAAAATAAAATAAATTAAAAAAATACAACATGAAGAACCCGAGTTTGAGTTCCTCAAAAAAAAAATTATTTGTGTTCATCTTTGTTTCCTTGTTTCATAACAAACTTGTTGCCATAGAGATATTTACATTTTTAAAATTTGTGTTAATATTATTTTAATGGAATGATCGAAAAATACATTTCCTTTACTTATGAAATTTTCTTTTTGCTTTTGAAACCAAAAAACATCTTCAAATAAAATATACTCCGGTATTTTCTAGATCGGCTTGCATCTCAGTTCCAGTGCAACAGGCCGCAATCCTCTGTCACGTCTGAAACACGGTGGTAAGACTACAAGTCTCTGTCACGTCTGAAACACGGTTGTAAAGATGCGAGTCTCTGTCACGTCTGAAGACACGGTTGTAAGATTGCGAGTCTCTGTCACGTCTGAAACACGGTTGTAAGATTGCGAGTCTTTGTCACGTTTCAAACACAATTGCGAGTCTTTGTCAAATGAAACACGGTTGTAAGATTGCGAGTCTCTGTCAAAAATAACACGGTTGTAAATTGCGAAATCTCTGTCAAATCTGAAACACGGTTGTAAGATTGCGAGTTTTCTGAAACACGGTTGTAAGATTGCGAGTCTTTGTCACGTCTGAAACACGGTTGTAAATAATTGCGAGTCTTTGTCACGTCTGAAACACGGTTGTTTCGTCACGTCTGAAACACGGTTGTAAGATTGCGAGTCTCTGTCACGTCTGAAACACGGTTGTAAGATTGCGAGTCTCTGTCACGTCTGAAACACGGTTGTAAGATTGCGAGTCTCTGTCACGTCTGAAACACGGTTGTAAACTCTGTCACGTCTGAAACACGGTTGTAAGATTGCGAGTCTCACGGTTGTAACACGTCTGAAACACGGTTGTAAGATTGCGAGTCTCTGTCACGTCTGAAACACGGTTGTAAGATTGCGAGTCTTTGTCACGTTTCAAACACGGTTGTAAGATTGCGAGTCTCTGTCACGTCTGAAACACGGTTGTAAGATTGCGAGTCTCTGTCACGTCTGAAACACGGTTGTAAGATTGCGAGTCTCTGACACGTCTGAAACACGGTTGTAAGATTGCGAGTCTCTGTCACGTCTGAAACACGGTTGTAAGATTGCGAGTCTCTGTCACGTCTGAAACACGGTTGTAAGATTGCGAGTCTCTGTCACGTCTGAAACACGGTTGTAAGATTGCGAGTCTCTGTGACGTCTGAAACACGGTTGTAAGATTGCGAGTCTCTGGCGCGGCGTGAAAACACGTAAACTTTGTTACATTGGAAGTTGATATGCTGCAATGTTACATAACTTTAGAAATGTGATGTAAATGGGAGTATTACACACACATGATTTTTTTCCATTAAAATTAACTGTCTTGTTATCATCCATATAAATAAAAAGACTGATTGTAATATATATATTTACAGTCAGTTTTTTATTTATTTATATATATATATAGTTAGTTATTTATTTAAACAATTGTTTAAAAATTTATTGCTGGTTCAAGATTCAGATACTCAACTGAATTGTTTAAAAAACAACATTCACAATAACTGAATACAACAACAATATTACTACTAATAATAGCAGTAGTAGTAGTGGTAGTAATTGTAGTAGTAATGTAGTAATTACAACCGGAAAACGAGAAACCATCACAATAACTGGATTGACAGTAACGACAACAACAGCGACAACATGAAAGGAGAAAAAAATATTATTGAGAATTACAACGATGCTGTTAATAGCAACGACAACAGGACGATGCCAACGACAGCGTCAGCAAGAGAAATAATACTAATAACAATAACAATAACAGGAAAAAACAAACAAAAGCGTGCAGAATATGAATGTTAGAAGTGACGACAACATGAATAAAAGGAACATCGATAAAAAAAAATTAATAATAAAATAACTACGAAAATATTTTTAAAAATATAAGAAGCCAAAGTTCATCAGTTTACAACATAAAAAAGAAGAAAAGAGCTAGAAACAAACAGGAAGGAATATAATTAAATAACGAACAACAACAACAGTGAAATAGCGACACTCTTCTGTCGCTAATAAATATCACCCAGAATAGTTAACTTTGGCAGCGATGATAATATTAATTAGGAGAAGACCTTTGTGCGTTAATAATAAGTATAATGATTTTATATTGATTCTGTGAATGACATTAACAAATAAAGATGACGACGACGAAATAATAAAAATGTAAATCACTATATAACTTTATTATTATTATTATTATTATTATTATTATTTCAAAAATACCAGAAAAAAAAATACAAACAACAAAGAAAAAACTTTCCATCATAGTAATAAGGACAATAACACCAACAAGAATGACGTTGACAACAGCAAAAATCAGGAAGGTGATCATGATGATGACAGTTCTAATAATAATTATTGCAAAATCAGGAAAAGTCAACAACGAAAACAAGAACATCAACAGTAACGACGTCAACAGTTACAGTAAAAATAAACAATAATAATGAGAACTGCAACAGTGTAAAAAGAAAAGCTGATGAAAGAAATGCCAGCCACGGAGACACCAGCATCATCATAACACACACACACACACACACACACACACACACACACACACACACACATACACACACACACACATCCATTGCTGTTAAACGAAAGAAGAAACCGAAACAAACTGTAACAAGTCAATTTATAAATAAATACTGAAGTAAATCCATGAAAAATAAAATAAATAATAATAACGATCATCAGAGAGAGAGAGAGAGAGACAGAGACAGACAGAGAGAGAGAGAGAGAGAGAGAGAGAGAGAGAGAGAGAGAGAGAGAGAGAGAGAGAGAGAGAGAGAGAGAGAGAGAGAGAGAGAGAGAGAGACCGTAATCAACAGACACGTAATATAAAGATAAAAAAAAAACAGACTCGTAATAAGCATTTCTCTGTGTTTATTTATTCATTCGTTCACTCTGTTTGACGAAACAGTCCGGCACGCACAACAAAAGCACGTACGTAAACACAAACACAAGCGAGCACAGCCTCACGGAAACACAGACAGGAAGGTTAAGAGTTTTTAACTAGAAAATAACAAATTCTGTGCGTTTTTTGTTTTGTTTTTGTTCTGGGTTTTTCCATTGTGTGTGTGTGGTGTATATGTGTATATATATATATATATATATATATATATATATATATATATATATATATATATATATACTGAAAAAACTGTTATGTTCTGCAGTCGGTGGCCATCATGGTTCTGTAATAAATTCGTGTGAATTTTGCACAAGTGTCTGACACTGTCATTAAAACTTTTGATGCTGATGATGGACGCTGAGGCTAAAAAAAAAAAAAATAATAATAATAATAATAAAAAAATGGAAAAGAGTGGTTCAGTAAGACTGGTGAGGACAGCCAGCAAGTGTTTGGCAAGAAGAGGGGATTAAAAATAATGGATGCTATGTTGACAAATACACTAAAACATCAAAGTGGTCACCTGCCAGGCTGTCGTTTTGCAGAGAGAGAGAGAGAGAGAGAGAGAGAGAGAGAGAGAGAGAGAGAGAGAGAGAGAGAGAGAGAGAGAGAGAGAGAGAGAGAGAGAGAGAGAGAGAGACTAATAACTTTAATAATAATTTAATATTGTAATTAACAATAATCTAATAACGCACTTTGCACTTACGATTCAAATTACAATGTTTTCCATGTATCGATAATTATGATCAGAAACGTTATTTATTTATTTATTTATTGCTACTACTATTATTATTCTAGCGTTTATTTATTTATTTTTTTTTTTTTTTTATTGCCCCTTGTCTATTAATCTAACAAAAACCAAAATAGATGAAAATGTTAATAAATAATTTTGAAACTTTTTAAAATGTGTCAATAATAAATCGTTTAGAGAAACAGCATGACGTCACGGCTACAGAATCGCAAAGTATTGCGTAGTGACGGCGAGGCTGTTAGTCAAAGTGCATGAACCAAGGACTTTTTACAACTGTCGCAATGGTGAACTCTATTAAAAGCTGAACAAAGTTTTTTGTTTGTTTGTGTGTGTTTGGTTTACGCCATGGCATTTTACTGTGCGTTAGTGTTGTCTTTCACATGGTTATGGATTCTTACAGCGATTACCACTGGATTGGTTAATTTAGAGGACGAACAAGGTGGGTTGAGTTTTGTTTACAAAATGACAGAAGGCTAAAAAGAAAGAAAAAAACAAACAAAAAAAAACGCGCGTTTCGTTCTCCTCGGATAAACGACGTTTTCACCTTGGAAAATAAGCGTTGTATAATATTTGAACGACCCCTTAGTGTGAGTTTTATTTTTCATTATAGGGTTTAGAACAGGGCTGCGCAACCTGCACCTGTGGGAGGGATGTCACCTCATCAACATTTAACGTCTCATTTTAAATATAACGAGGCTGCGTGTCAGTATAAACACTCGTACACCCTGAATTTCCTATGACTGTCAGATGCTGTACACAACAAGACATCCAGTATTCATTTTTAGATCTGACAGTGTCGTTTATGTTAGTGTTACCAGGACATCAATGAACTAGGAAAAGCTTTGGCTTGTAACATCACAAAGTTTGTGCCCCCGGTTTAGAGCGATCAATAGAGGGGGAAACGTCTCAATGTACTCAGTGTACTGAATTAGAGAAGAAACGAGCACGGTTAGAAAAAGATATATGAAAAACTGTCTTGTATATAATATAAACTGTACAGTCTTGTAATTCATATATCAGAGTAGTTTCTGTCTCAGTAACAAAAAGTAATAAATAAAAATCGTAAAAAGTCAGTTGTATGAATATAAACTCTGGATTACTGTGTCGTACAGAGTATTGCATCTATTATAATTGACAGTATACGTCCCATGTTTCTTTGTTTCTTAATTCATTCTTCTTCTATTTATTCCCATCCTTACTTCACCGAATCATTCTCCTTTCTTCTTTTTGTCACTTCCGCTCCTTTCTAACTCCCTCCCTCTTTCTTCCTCTCTGATTTTCTCACTCTAATTCCATCTCTCTCTCTCTCTCTCTCTCTCTCTCTCTCTCTCTCTCTCTCTCTCTCACACAGACACACACACAACACAACACAGATGTACAGCCACTAAGAATCATATCTACATAAACAAGTTATTAAAAATAACCAGGTTGCCGAAATCCAATTTTTATTTAATAAAACGTCAAAGTACACTAGCACTTATCTACTGTTTCACTTTGATCATGCACATCCTTTCCCTGTCCTTGGAGAATTAACCCTCCCCTCAAAAATATTCAGCAGTATCTGTATACCCTCCCCCATCATATATATAAATGTTAATGGTGTTAGTAATACATTATTCGTAAAGAAAACACAGTATTATTTTAAAATTAATTTTATTTCAGTTTTCTTTTTGTTGTTTGTTCTTATTTTTGTCTCCTGGTTTTTTTCTTTCTGTTTGTCTGTTTCCGTGTTTGTATGTTAGTGTATGTATGTTTATATTTCTATTAAATATTCCAACTCTGTTGACTACAAAATACATTGGTTTTGTGTCGCACACTATTATAAATGATTATTCAAATACAAATCAAATAATAAATTTAGAATAGTCATCCGAAATGTTAGAATAATTCTAAAAGTTAATTAAACTGGAATCTGATTTAGACGGTTCTAGAAAGTAATCTACATTGGATTATTAAAGAACTTAATGTCGAGTTTAATAAATGCCAATTTCGAAAATTAATTTCCGATTAGAAACCATAGACATATTTTCGGTACACCCAGTCACTGAATCTTCATACCAATTGGGCAAATGATCCGAAAAATAAATAAAAGTTGAAATAAAAATAATACTCACCGACAATGTCCGATCGTAGCAGCATATTTCAAATTATTTTACACGTTCTCCAAACTGCATGACCTTCCACTTACCCAGCGAACAGCGAGTGACGTCATATTTGTAAACATCCGAGCAAAGCGGAAGCAGTCGACGTCGGAGATCATCGTCAGACTCCATTTTGTTCCAACGCGGCGTGGAATTCTCTGTTCATTTAAGTCTTCACTATTATGAACGTACACAAACACACATACATACATACATAAACACGCACGGAAACATTGGTATTATCATATTTTTTTTACTTTCCTTATTATATCAGTTAATGTCATTAATAAATTAATTTTTTACATAAATACATTGTAGCGACTATATCATTAATAATAATAATAACAACAACAACAACATCAACAACAAAAATAATTTATTTTGTATTTCAGTCTGTACTGGTACCTCTGATGGCCTGGTTGCTAGGGGAGATGGAAGTTTTCGTTACAAGACTTATAAACAAAGGTACACCAACTGCAAGTACGTGGCTGGCAACTTGGAGATACTTTTTCTCGACAAGCAGTTCGACTACGACCTGTCCTTTCTAGAGAACATTGAGGAGGTGACGGGGTACATTCTGATAGTAGGCGTGTACGCTCACACCATCCCACTGACAAGTTTGAGAATAATCCGAGGGGAAACTCTGTATGAATACTTAAAAGAAAACTACAGTCTTTTCGTAGCCTTAAACTATCTACAAAACTCTACTACAGTTGGATTGCACGAACTTCGCTTTATAAATTTACAAGGTAAGTCATCTTTTGTTGGAACCGTTTAACATTGGATGAATGCATGTAGTTAAGTATGGATATACAGATGTGTTTACGAATGGATGTAGAGATGTATTTATAGATGGATATACAAGTGTATTTAGAGATGGATACACAGATGTATTTATAGATGGATATACAGATGTATTTATAGATGGATATACAGATGTATTTATAGATGGATATACAGATGTATTTATAGATGGGATATACAGATGTATTTATAGATGGATATACAGATGTATTTATAGATATATGATGTATTATACAGATGTATTTATAGATATATATATATAGATGGATATATAGATGGATAGATGGATATACAAATGTATTTATAGATGGATATACAGATGTATTTATAGATGGATATACAGATGTATTTATAGATAGGTATATGTATTTATAGATGGATATACAAGTGTATTTATAGATAGATATACAGATGTATTTATAGATGGATATATAGATGTATTTATAGAGGGATATACAGATGTAGTTATAGATACATTATACAGGTGTATTTATAGATAGGTATACATATGTATTTATATTTAGATAGATAGATTTATATTATAGGATATCATAGTGTGGACACATATAAAGATGTATTATTTACTGATGTGTTTATAGATGGATATGGAAATAAAGATGTATTTATAGATAGTAGATATACAGATGTATTTATATATGTATGCATGTGTTTATAGATTTCAGATGTATTTATAGAGGGCTATAATGCATGTATTTATATGGAGAGATTCCAGGTTGGAATCTGGATTGATGGATAAAAGTGTTGGATATCATTTTATTTTTGAAAGTTAAAGTGTTGATAATAATAATAATAATAATAATAATAATAATAATAATAATAATAATAATAATAATAATAATAAAAACAGTATAAAAATATATAAACAAATAAAATAAAATAAAAATTAAATGAGTGTATAAAATGAGTGTCATAATTCAAAATGTATTTTTTTTCAGAAATTCTCCGAGGCAAGATTTCTATTTACATGAACAATCTGCTGTGTTTTGTCTCAACCATTGACTGGACGGACATCAACCTCAGTGTGGACACACCCATCAGTTTTAATGGTGGAGTGGGTTATACCCGACCATGTGAGCATTTCTCTCTTTCTGTCTGTCTGTCTCTCTGTCTGTGTATGTATGTCTGTCAGTGTGGACACATGCATCAGTTTTAAAGATCAAGTTGGTTATACACGACCATGTAAGTATTTGTGTCTGTCTGTCTGCTGTAAGTCCATGTATCTGTCTGTATGTCTGTGTATCTGTATGTCTGTATATCTGTCTGTTAGTGTGAAATATCCATCAGTTTTAAAGATGGAGTGGATTATACCTGATCATGTGAGTATTTTTCTGTTTGTCTGGCTCTGTTTCTGTTTGTCAGTGTGGTCTCATCCATCAGTTTTAAAGATGAAATTGGTTATACCTGACCATGTGAGTATTTGTGTCTGTCTGTCTGTCTGTGTGCCTATCTGCTAGTCCATGTATCTGTCTGTATGTCTGTGTATCTGTCTGTCAGTGTGGAACATCCATCAGTTTTAAAGATGAAGTTGATTATATCTGATCATGTGAATATTTGTCTCTGTCTGTTTTCTGTCTCTCTCTCTCTCTCTGTATGTCTGTCTGTGTGTCTGTCAGTGTGGACACACCCATCAGTTTTAAAATGTAAGTGACTTATACCTGACCATGTCTGTCTATCTGTGTGCCTGTCTGTATGTCTATATATTTGTCTGTCTGTGTATCTATATGTCTGTCTGGGTATCTGTTTGTCTTTCTGTCTGTCAATGTATATCCAGTTAATCATGAAGATAGTTACAACAAACAATTAGATAATTGTTTGCATTTGTCAGCAAGAAAAATTATATTATAATCACCTCCTCATAAACAGTAAAATGTCTTCACAGATTTTATAATTTGTTCACTGATTTGTACTTGGAACAGGAATATCCTAATAATTACTCAGACAAAAGGTGATCTTTTTGGTCAGACCTCACTGAAATAAAAAATCACTTTAATTTTAACTGAAAAAAAAAAAAAAAAAAAAAAACAACATTACAGTAGACCTTATAATTTGACTTCTAGGGTTATATCTAACAAAATGGAAATTTGCTCATCCTGTACAGACTATTTCTATTGATTATCAGCTTAAACTGGTTGTGTGGATAGTGAACATGCATGCAACTGTTACGAGAACAAAATCTGTTTTGACTCAAAGGCTAATTGTAATCAATAGAAAAGTGATTAGTCAGGTAAACTTTGTTACCTGTACTGTTTTAAGATTTCTCTTGTCTCATCAAGTATGCAGAAGACATATATTAATAGGAAAATGTTAGAATGTTTAATTCACGCACATGTGTTAGGAAAATGTTACAATATTTAATGTAATTGTCCAAATAAACATCAAAATCAGAAGTGAGATCATTATTAATACTGTATCCTTATTTAAACCTATATCACGTTCATTCATTCATTTATTAAATTTTCCTTTTGATATTAATTGATTTGAATATTTCTTTATTTCTTTGTGTTACTTACATTTTTATTTATGTTTTTGTTTGTTTATTTTTATTTATTTATTTATTTATTTATTTATTTATTTATTAACCAGGTTTATTTATCACATTTACATTACATTTACATTATATTTACAATTTAATTACATTATATTTACATTTACATTACATTACATTTTACAGGTGGTGAGTGTCACCCCAACTGTTACATGAAAACAACAAAGAAACGTCACTGCTGGGGACCAGGACCAGACATGTGTCAAAAATGTAAGTCACAATGTTAGTTTGTTAGCTTGTTAGTGACACATATTTAATTACCAGTTTAGTCTTAAATAAAACCTTGTATACGTGATAATTATTTAGATTTTTCCAGTTGTTGGTTTTTTTTTTTTTTTTTTTTTTTTTTTGTATTATACAAATCACAGGAAAAATGTTTTCATCCATTTTGTTATTTAAGGGAAGGAGATAACTCCATTTTGCAATATCTACATTAGAAGTATTATTATTATTATTATTATTATTATTATTATTATTATTATTATTATTATTATTATTATTATTATTATTATTATTATTATTATTATTATTATTATTATTATTACTACTACTACTACTACTACTATTCAGTAAATCATGGAGAGGAATGTGCTGATTCGTGTGGTGCACGTTGTTTTGGTAAACTGCTGAACCAGTGTTGTCACCCTGAGTGTGCTGCGGGGTGCAACGGGCCCAAGAACACTGACTGTCGAGTGAGTTGACCTTTGACCTCAAACCAAACAATAGCTTGCTAAACCGTATGTGTAACACTTTAATTTAGTGTTATTAATATTTATTATTATTTTTATTATTATTTTTATTATTATTATTAATATTTATTATTTTTATTATTATTATTATTATTATATTATTATTATTATTAATTTATTTATTTAATTTGTTTTTTTCAGGCTTGTCGTAATTTCATGAATGACGGTGCCTGTGTGCCCTACTGTACACAGCAGAATACACATGACCTTCACCTTGATAAGATGGTGCCTAGTCCGAAAGCCAAGTTCTCATTTGGGTCTCTGTGTGTGGAGAAATGTCCAGGTAAAAAAATAAAAATAAAATATATATATATATATATATATATATATATGAAAACTTACCTCACTAAGCTAACTCAAACTTATCTTCTACAGAAATTGAAATTTATCTCACTACAGTAACTCACTTATTTCACTAGAGTAACTCAAACCTATCTAACTAGAGTAGCTCAGACTTATTTCAACTTCAGTAACTCAGACTTATCTCACTACAGTCAATAACTTATTTCACTACGGTAGCTCAACATTATCTCACCACAGTAACTCAGACTTTCAATAACTCAGATTGTTATATGTATTAGCTCCTGTAAATCTTTTAAACTCAAGAACTCAAATTTCAGTCTTTATTTGAGTAATTCAAAACTTTATCTTCGATAAGTGAAACAGCCGTCTCTGAACTTCACTAAGTCAAACATCCATTTTTCAACCTCAGTAATTCAAACATTTTTATCTCAGTTTCAGTAATTCAGCTTCTGTCTGATAATGAGTAATTCAAACTTACAGCTCCACATTAGTATTAAAATGTCTCTATCACTGAAGTTGAATTCCAGTCGGATCAAAAAATATATCAAGAACAGATTGTGGAAAGTGTAAAAATTTTAAATCTCACTTAAACTAACCTATTAGTACCAGTATTATCACATGCCAGCACATTCCAAATTTCAGATTAAAATAATAAATTATTCATCGTATTTAATAATAACAAGTATTTTGTTTATCACACATATTTATTTATTTATTTATTTATTTATTTATTTATTTATCAGCTCACCTGGTAATAGATGAAGGGGCCTGTGTTAGGTCGTGTCCTGAGGGTAAAAAACAGTCTCCTGAAAACATCTGTGAACCTTGTCAAGGGGCGTGTCCAAATAGTAAGTAAACAATACTTTAATTTGTTGTTATTGTTATTTTATAAATTAAACAAGTATTATTATTATTATTATTATTATTATTATTATTATTATTATTGTTATTGTCATGCATTTACTACTACTACTTCTGCTATTATTATAGTTGTTGTTTTATTGTTATTTTTGTCATTGTCGTCATTATATTGCCTCTACTACTACTGTTGTTGTTGTTTCTTACATTTTTGATCAGTACCCATTAACAAAGTCATATAATTAACTGTTGTAGAAAAAGATTAATTTCTATTATATAGAATGTCATAAGGAGACAGTGTTGTACAGAATGTTATAATATGAACATGTTGTTATATAGAATGTTATAAGAAAACTTTGTTATACAGAATGTTACATGAACATATTGTTATCCATAATGTATGAACAGATTGTTATACGGAATAGATTGTTATTATATAGAATGTCATAAGGAGACACTGTTGTACAGAATGTTATAATGTGAACATGTTGTTATATAGAAAGTTGTATGAACACATTTTTATACAGAATGTTATAACAAAATATTGTTATAGAGAGTGTTGTATGTACATATTGTTATGTATAAAGTTTTATGAACACATGATACAGATTGTTGTATGGATATAGTGTTGCATATAATTCAGTTTGAACACAATGTTATATAGAATGTTTTGTGGACACTGTTATAAAGAATGTTATATGAACACATTATTATAAAGAACCTTGTATGAGCACATGTGAATACATAGTAATACAAATATAACACTGTTATAAATAATGTTAAAACATAAAGATATTGTTATATATACAAGGCAATACATAATAATGCAAACTTATAACATGAACAAATGGTTATGCAGTGTTAAAATATACATACATTTGTTTTCAGCTTGCAAGGGTTTAGAAAAAGGAGATTTCATAAACGCTGCAAACATCAAAAATTTTAAGGACTGTACAATTGTTGATGGGAATATTCTAATTCTGAAAAATACATTTCTTGGGTACTTAGCTTATTTTCATTTTCTCACCTGTAAATGGATTTAAGTGGTTTGCACCTGCATATTGGTGAAAGAGTGAATGATAATTTGTGTGTCTGTATGTATGTGTGTGTGTATGTTTATCTGTCAGTGTGACTATGCATATCTTAATAAGAGAAAGAGATGGGAAAATGAGTAATGATTGAAAAATAGTGTGTGTGTGTGTGTTTCTCTGTGTCAGAGAGTATTTGAAACTAAAAGTTTCTGTAATTTTATTATCGACTCTCACATTGTAATTACTACTACTACTACTACTACTACTACTACTACTACTACTACTACTACTACTACTATTATTATTATTATTATTATTATTATTATTATTATTTGTTCAGAGACAAATACAGAAATATCCCTCCTCTTGATCCAAGTCAACTATTTGCACTCAAAGACATTCGTGAAATTAACGGGTTTCTTAGCATCCAGTTCGGGCCAGAGAACTTCACAGATTTGTCTTTCCTGTCGAACCTGCAGATAATCCATGGTCCAATGTCGTATGTAGTCAGAGTTTTGTTTTGTCAGATAAACTAGAGTTTATTCATTTAGTTATGTCTCAGCCAGGTTTGCAATATTTCACATTATCAGTTGCTCGGCTTAAATGAGCAGACATTTGAAAATTTGTTGTCTTACTTATAATTTGTCTTTATTTTTATTTTTTAGTAACTATACATCTCTCTCTCTCTCTCTCTCTCTCTCTCTCTCTCTCTCTCTCTCTCTCTCTCTCTCTCTCTCTCTCTCTCTCTCTCTCTCTCTCTCACACACACACACACACACACTACACTGTTGTAATATTTTCCACATCACTTTCGATTCACATGTATTTAATTATATTTATTTCATAAGTGGACGTAAGAATGCACTGAGCATTCTAGTAACACCGCTGAGGACACTTGAACTCACGTCCCTGAGGACAGTAAAACATGGTGTCATTAAAATAATTGTCAACCATAAACTGTGTCTGGCAGACACCATAAACTGGTCCAAAATTATTTACAGTCCAAATCAGAAAGTGATCATAGGAGACAACAGGAATGCCTCTGATTGTGGTAAATGTTGCAGTATTGTATTTAGTGTGTGAGTGTCTGTTTCGTGCGTGCGTGTATGCGCGTCTACTTGTCTGTGTGCGCACGTAGATGCATGTTGTCTGTGTATGTATAAATGTGTGTATGTTAAAACTGTTACTGCTGTTTCTTTTCAATTGTATTGTAAATGTATAATATTATTATTAGTCGTAAAATTAGTAGTACTATTACTACTACTAATATACGTGTTCTACACTACTGGTTACACTACTGTTATTATTTCTACTATTTCTACGATCACAATTATTATTATTATTGTTGTTGTTGTTGTTGTTATTTATTATTATTATTACTACTACTACTACTACTACTACTACTAGCAATATTACTTCTGCCACCACTATCATAATCATCGTTTATCTTGTTTGCAGCCAAAGATGGGTTTGTCTGTCATCCTGAGTGTAAAGGCGGGTGTTGGGGGCTGGGTCGCACCAAATGTTTTAACTGTAAACAGAAAAACCTGGCAGCGAAGTCAAGCGAGGCGCGATTCTGCGTCAAGTCGTGTACGGAGAAACCTGGATACTTCCACGACGGAAACGCAACGTGTTTATTATTATTATTATTACGTTTATTATTATTACTTTTACATTAATATATATATATATATTTTAATTTCTTCTCTTTGTTTAATGAAAAACTACATGTTTTAAGTTAATGTGAGATGTTTGCAATATTTGTATCATAAGAATTTTTAACTCAACATTAAAAAGTCTTCAGATATAAATGTTAATTCTGTTATTGTTAAATCATTTTGAACAACAAATATCAAATATCTCAATAATATGTATTGATTTGATTGGTTTTTGTTCTCTTTTGTTTGGTTGTGTGCTTTTTTTAACAAATGAAAATTGTATTTAATATGTGTGTGTGTGTGTGTGTGTGTGTGTGTGTGTGTGTAATCTAACGGATTTTTTTTTTAAATGTTAAATAAATTTTACTAGAAATTAAGAATAAATTATTTCAGACTTATTTTCTTTCATTGTACACAACAAATGTCAGGATTAGACGCACGACAAACACAAGATAAACCTGCGTATGTCAGCCTACAGATACACAGAACGACAGACTCATCGCTTTAGTGATAAACATTTAAATACATTTTAAATAAGCTTTAAACCAGTGAGAGAGGGACACAGGGTGTGCAGGGTAAATTTGGACTAAACCCACTATAGTGCTTCAAGAGTTATCTCCTTTTACATAATATTCAAGAATTTACTTAACATAAAATTAGCAGTTGTTTGTTGATTTATTTATGTATCAGATGGATATAAATAAAATACAAATACTTTTTTAAATCATAAATATTACTTCGTTTTTTCTTGTATTTAATTTGTGTTTAAAATGTAAGCCGACAAATTACATGGATAT
Organism: Chrysomallon squamiferum; assembly: GCA_012295275.1. Lineage (NCBI taxonomy): Eukaryota > Metazoa > Mollusca > Gastropoda > Neomphalida > Peltospiridae > Chrysomallon > Chrysomallon squamiferum. Next base: position 32,523,700 of record CM022672.1, on the reverse strand, counting down.
AAAAATGCATTTACGAAGTATTAGTGTTTATTTTTTGTAATATTTTGTTCTGCCTACAATGTGTAATAGATGAAGCTGTAATATAACAACTGATGTTGTAAATGAACACCTGAAATCGTGAAGAGCTTAGATCCATTTTTTATAAAATTGAAATTAATGACCTCACTGACAATGATTAACTCATACTTATTGATTATCTCAGTTGATTGTAACACAGCCTTTCTTACTAGTCCCGAGTGGCAGTCCTTGTCAGCACATATTTGCGTGTTTGGTATCTTTTCCTGACATGGTCTTACTGGGGCCTGGCTCCTCAATGATCGACAGTCTTGTCAGACTCTCAGAATCTGAAGATATCTGAATTGATTTCACTGCCTGTTTCTTGATAGCTTTCTGATACCTTCTTAAATTTGAGTGTGTCTACTTATTGGATCTTGCAGATACTTTCACAGCTATAGCGTATGATTTTCCCTACTACATGTGAACTGGACTCTACGAGTTTGCTAGCATCAGGATATGCAAAATGCTTTTCAATTTTAACCTTTTATGCCTGTCTTTCCATTTTCCACTTCGGACATGTTCGCGAATACGAGAAGTGTTTGCCGTTGCAGTTGGTGCAAACTGTGTCAGTCCTACTGTCTTGGTGTCATGGTCAAATTGACTACATATCAGTTTGTTTACAGCATGCATTTTGTACGTGTCCAAATGTTTGACATTTCTAAGATAGCAAAGAGTTTGGAACGTAAGGCACAACAGGCATATTCAGAACCCAGTCTTAACAGTCTCCGAAAGAGATGGCCTGCTGAAACTGAGGATCAACGTGTTCGTAGGAACTAACTCGTGATTCCGAGGAACACTAACCCGCTTGACAAACGATACCCCTTGAGAAAGAGATTTTCACAGATTTTATCTTTATTAATTTATTCTAAATCTCTTGACCTAATCACTTCCTTGCATGTGTTAAGTAAGTTACGTGCACTAAATGTGATTGCAATATTGCATAATACAGCAGATATTTGAAGACATCAGAAATGTTTCTCAGTTAATCATTTCACAATCAGCGAACCATTTCTTAGTTATTTTATTATTATTTCTATATCTTCGTGAACGTCTCCAGCTTGAACCTCTAGGCCTAAGCCTATGGTTTTATTCAAAGGTAGCTTCCTGTGCTTGCATGCAGGATTGATACTTTTCAGGATTTTTGCCTGATTTCTGGTTGTATCAAGGGCTATTTTCCTGTTTCTGACCATGGTTTTCAGGTTGAACGAATGAATTTCCAACACAAGAAACTGATTGTATACTTAGATGTTTACCGCGTAATGGCAACAATTTCATACGAAACCAATCTCGTTCGCCGACCAAACCAGCGAGTCGTTGTATCGCAAAAGGTGATAATTCGTATTAATAGTGTCGTTACCGCTGTTGTTGTAATTTTAGTATCGTTGCTGTTCTCTTAGTCGTCGTTGTTCTTGTATAACAGATAACAATCTGCTGACGACTCAACTTTACAAAGAAGTAAGATTTTATTGCTCATTTACCATTTTAGAGAGAGAGAGAGAGAGAGAGAGAGAGAGAGAGAGAGAGAGAGAGAGAGAGAGAGAGAGAGAGAGAGAGAGAGAGAGAGAGAGAGAGAGAGAGAGAGTCTAATTAACAATTGTGAACGCACAGTTAAAAACAGTTTAAGGAAGCTGATTAAAAGAATGTGATATGACTGTCAGTAGAGATGAATTCCTGTTTTTTCTTTACAAGACAAAATAACATATTTCTGTAATGTAGCGTTTGAAGCCAAATAATGACGAACATCCGTTTGTAAGGTAAATTATCTCAGTCCAGCGATACATAAAAAAATGTATTACTATTAATTTTATTTTCAACTTCGTCTTCCTTTCTGAACATTGTAATTTGTAAAACTCCCCACTTTTGCATGCAAACAGTCTGAAGTTCAGAAGAACGGATACAAATAAATTAGACATGGACATAAAAATATTTTCAGATCAATACAGAAAATAGTTCAGTCTCTATTAAAGTTAGTTGCTGCTAACGACGCTTTGCTCACTATAGATGAAATATAACCCCCAGAAATTTGGTTTCCTTCACAACAGAAATTGGACTCTTGTCGCGAAATAATCGTGGGATTCCAAGAAACTGAAAATAGAGCACCTGGGGATGTTTCCATTCTTGTTAATGAGAATGTTCCCCAGAGTATAGCTGCATTAAATACTAACTTACAGGCTCAAGAATCATTCGTCTTTATCCGCCATTGTTGGAAGTTTTAATTACCTTGCTACTGACAGTCAAAGAGCAGAACGTGAGAAATAAATCGCGTCAAATGAAAACAGTGTCGTCTGCTGATTCTAATTTTATCGTCTGCTGACAATGCTAGTAACTAACGTGTATTGGCAGAGATAGTTAATTTGCTATGTTTTCGTTCACCACCGGATGTGGGGATCTACCCCTCCTATGATTAGTGCTGAGCTGCTCGCGAGTTCGTGTTTGTTGATTGTTTCGCTCATCAAAAGGAACCAATGTTTTCTAATGAAACGACAACATTAAACACCCATTAACAGTCGTTAAGCTAGCTTTCATTTTCTCTAAATAAACAAAAAAGAAGAAAACCAAAAAAGAAAACCAACTAAAAAACAAAATCATACTTGTTTAAGTGTATTAAAAATATCAGATGATGTGGAACATTCTTTAGTTAAAAGAAGAACAGGAAATCAAATGAAGGAGAAAATAAAAAAGTCTAGACCGGAGCGAAATGGATTTATTTAAAAATAGCGCCAACGAAAACAACTACAAGTGTTTTTTTCATACAAATAACCAACACAGACACTCAGCCTGTACCTTTACGATGTCATGGTTACTGCAGACTGCTTTTATTTTGCAACAACCACTACAACAGCGGCTGCTAATATGTTTAAGCTACTACTTCTACGGTTTGAGCTAGGTATTACAACTACTACTACGTCGGTTGTTATTACAGCTACATCGCTTCTGAATCTGCCATTTCGGTTTTGTTTTGTATTTAAAAGAACAACACAAAGTATATGGATCAAGAATTATTCTATTATACTATGGCCATGTTGAAGAATACGTGAAGATGCAAAATGAAAAGCAAACAGTTTGAACATTGAAACAAAGTGGTAGAAACATTAATTATGTAAATTTTGTCGGGAGGTGTTATTATTTAGATCTGAGATACTTCTGACATTTCAATGAACAAATCCTGGAGCACAGTGACATACATACATACATATATACATACCATATTCACACATACATACACGTGTAAATACTTACATACATACATACATACATACTTACATACATACATACATACATACATACATACATACATACATACATACATACATACCATATTCATACATACATACATACCATATTCACACATACATATATATCTAAATACACACACACAGACACTCATACATTCGAGGGATTAGAGCATATGTATATATGTTTCTATATGCACCAAAAACTTTCTGGTTCTAACTCTGCTTAATTATTAAGCAGACGACACATATAGAAATGGAATATTCAACCCTAAATAAATACTTGGAATTGCCAGGTTTCCAGGAAAGCATAGAGGCACACAGAAATTACGAAAGGCCAAAAAACAAACCAAAAAAAAAAACGCGTACTTTGTGGGAAGCGGTGATTACCCTCAGTTACTGGGCAACCTTTTCAAGATCGAACGGAGACGTTGTCAGCGGCATCTGACGGGTTTGTGAGAACGTGACTTGACATTGTCTGCCTGTGGTACTGCCGTACTATTATTAATAGTCTAATCAAATGTACATGAAAAAAAAATACTCAATCCTAAATTACACACACAGAGAGACAGACACACAGACAACAACACACACAATTGCGAGGCTACATAGAAACGTTGATTCGTGAGCTCTGAGTATCCAGATCTCCGCCTTCCACCTGAGTTTGTTATTAGTTTTTTCTAAACCAACCGTGCATAACTATCGACTACAAAAGGAATATAACATAACGGTGTATATTATATACAGTTTATTCTGTTTCAACAGTTTATTAACATAGACCATGGTCATACAGACTAATTCCTATTAGTAAATGAATAATAATCATAATCATAATAATAACATCAAAAATAACAATAATAATAATAATACTCCTGTTATTTAATGATCACCATTCACAGTAAATGTCCAGTAACAAACACTTCGTGTTTCACAGTCTTCATTTAGCAGACAACAAAAGTGTTTACTGATACAGTGGGAGATAATTCCTGTATCACATGCATACAGAGAACGCTTGAGTTATTTCCCCTTAGTGTTTCGAATTTATTCTTAATTAATGGTAGATTTTGAAAAAGTAAGCTTTTGATTCAATATCGTGGAAGCAGAAAAAAATACAAAATCAACAACAACAATTATATTAACTTCGGAGTTTCAAATCAAACATGGATATCGATCTTTTGTAATAAACAGGAATCGTGTTTATACATAAATGGTAAGATTACTAAACGCTTAAAACGTGACACAGGATATAGACAAGGGGATCTGTTATTTCACTGCGTTTTCATTTTGTATGTTGAGAGTCTTGGAATCGTGGTAAGAAATAAAAAACATATACATACGGGATTGAGATAAACGGCAATGAATTTTGAAATTTCGCCGACGACACAACATTGCTATTAGGTTGGTGTGATAAAACTCTGTAAGCATCTATGGAAACATTAAAATATTTGATCGATGTATCTGGTCTTAAAGTTAATGCATATCAAACAAATATAATAAACTTAGGGAAAGACCAAATTAATCATAAAAAGACCCTGATCAAAACAAAAATTAAAATGGACTACAGAATTCACAATACTTAGGTACGGTTTTCCACGGATCTGTATCAAATACAAGAATTAAACTTTAATGCAAAGTTGAAAGAGGTTAAAAGGCTGCTTGAACAATGGTCAAAATGTTCGTAGTCTCCTCTAAGAAAAATTTCTGGAATCAAAAGTTTAGTTTTATCGAAAATTGTTTGTTTGTTGTTTTTTTTCATTGCCAAATCCAACAAACTATTTCTTTAAAATATTCGAAACCTATTTTTTTCAGTTTATTAGAAATAAAAAACCTGATAAAATAGCTAGAAAAAAACAAACACCCACTGCCCCATTATTTGACTATTATCAAAATGGTTGTTTAAGAGCAATAATTGTTAAGTTACTTTTTAATGCGTTAAAGACATCGTGGATTAAAGACATAAATTTTAGCCAAGACATTGCCTCTCTTTTGAGTAACTGATTTGAAAGAAAGTAATTATCCATCTTGGATGACTCAGCCATTGCTAGTGGATCTGAAAGATGTAACCATGGAGTATCAAGGAGAACTTTCAGAATTACAAAATGATGACTCGATTAAAGCCCTGTTCAAAATAAAAGGAACAATGATGTGGCTATGTGAAGAAACACAAGCTAAATGTCCAAATACAAGTAGTTTGGCAAGAAAACTACTGTTACCATTCCCATCGTCATACTTAGTGGAATGTGGATTTAGTGCTGTGAATACTTATTACTGAAGAAAAGAAACCGACTTCATATCACTAAACGAGGCGACTTGAGATTGAAATTAAAAAAATGTCTGCCTCGGATAAAATCTCTTTGCAGTAGACATCAGGCTCAAGGGTTTCATTAATTCATTGTAATTGAATTTATTTAATCTGATGGTAGATATGTTATACACATTCTAAAATGGATTTTATTTGATTAAATTTGAAGTTAAACGCTTTAGTTTTATTTGAAAGATACAATTTTTTATGTTATGCTACTTCAAAACTGATATTGTTATATCATACTAAACAATTAACGGGTGGGGGAGATGAAGAAATTTGTCATAAAAAGTGGGGCATAGTACTAAAATGGTTGGGAACCACTGATCTAGAGCTTCACTGACATTATATTTAGGATCAGCCTACTGTTAAGCAAAATTGCTGAAATGCACAAATTCCTTTTGGAAAAATGCATTACACATACGGTCAACCTCTCTAGAGAAATCTGAAAGCAGAAGGGACAAGATAATAATACTACGTCAACAGATGTAATATAATGTTCGCATTAAAACTGATAATAAATCAGCTTATTATAAGACAGTGGCAAAGAAAGGAATTTTATTTTTAAAAGCTCTTTTTGCTAACGACAACTGGATTTCATGCGTTCCATTTTGTAGAAAAGAAAACATAACTTAAGACCACAATTTTATATTTATAGTGTCTTGTTCCTAGCTATTAATAAAAAATAAAAAAATAAAAAAAAAAAAAAAGAAAAAGCATAAATTTGGTACAGAGTTCTGTAACAAATGGTGGGAAGCTAACTACAAACACCGAGCTTAGATACTTTCAGTACAAGAATTTATGATTTGTCTTAATAACAAACATTTGGTATTATATCGTATAAAAAGATTCAGTTAAATGTGAATTTTGTAATATGTTTAGTGAAAATGTAATACGCATGTTCTCGTTATGATCTATTTTTCTATTTTGTTTTTGTATGTTTCTTACAATAATATATACTTTTGTATATGTGATCAAATATTTTTTATGTCTAAAACATGTTAATTTATTTATGTGAACAAATACCTCTAAAACATATAAATTCTTCTTCTTCTTCTTCTTCTTCTTCTTCTTCTTATTCTTATTATTATTATTATTATTATTATTATTATTATTATTATTGTTGTTGTTGTTGTTGTTGTTGTTGTTGTTGTTGTTTTTTTAATGTTGTGGAGACTTCTGTATTTTAACACATTAATTTACTTTTACCTTTTTATTAGCTTGTTTTATTTGTATTATATATTATATATGTATCATTTGTAGTCAAATAAAAGAGAAGAAAAGAAGAAAGAAAATAAATAAATAATAAAAATACCAACATATATATTAAAAAGTGAAACAAGTAAATAAATAAATAAATAAATAAACAATATTACCACAATGATGAGTATAAGTGTTAGTATTTGAACAAAGCTATTTTTGTTATACTAAATATAATAAAGGTAGTATTTGTCACACCTGTGTTTAGATCGCTCTGACTCATAACACATACAAATAAAGGAGTGTCCCATGTATTCTGATTCACCATTACATTGCTTTTTTTCACGATCGTATTATAATTTATCGTGTCCTCAACACAACTGACACGCTATCTGACCTACATAAGAGACACTTGTTAACGATAACCTTTTCCTCAATATACTGTGTGTGAAATAAATATAAATATCTTACAGACAAAATAAGTAATGACAAAATATATATATATTTTTTATCTCTTTCTTTTCCTTCTTTTTTTTTAAATTTATTTAACACGTTTACTCAAATTGTATATAATAAAACATTTGTATGTATCTACCGCCATACGTGGCGTGACTTGTACAATATCTAATTTCTGTCACGTGATTAGCAACAGGGGACTTTGTAAAGAGCAAAACACCAAAAGTGTTCAGTGATCTTGTCAAACAGAAAGGCGTCAGTTCTAGGAAAACCACTCACAAACAAGACGCATTATACAGAAGTAGTCGGCCATTTTGAAATTTGAAGGTATTTTATATTTTATTGTCATTTTGATATATGCTGTACTATTGCTTTGCTTAAAACAAATCAGACATATTGAAATTGTTATCTATTTTGGGAGCGCTGTAACTTTTGGTGTGAATTTTGTTAAAGGCTTTTTTTCGTACCTAGCATACAGATTTATAAGAAATGTCGATAAAATATTCAATATTAATAATAATAATAATAATAATAATAATAATAATGCTATCGTCAGTATAATAATCATTATTATTCCATTCATTAATAATAACAGCAATAGTAATAGTAGTAATAATAGTATCACCTAAATATAATTCAGTGATTCATTTATTACTTATGCTATATTTTTATCGATCTGATTACTTTATATTACTTTGTTTCATTTCATTTATTTATAGATTTATCTATAGATCCCTGATATAAGTGATCAATAGGAGAGTTGTTAAACGGAAATTACTCGTTTCTAAGAAACTATCGATCAGGAAGATTTCTATTTATCAGGTAAGGTATCTATTTTGAAACTACAAAGTATTTTATATTGTTCTTATTTTATTAATTTTATATATATAGAGATATCTTATTTATTTCTTTGCATGTGTTTCGTTCAGTCTTTTTTTCTTCTGTTCTTCATTCGTTGCTTGTTTTGATCTATCACCGATGCTAACCAATATATAAAATGTTTTCATCTACAATGGAAAATTAAAAAAAAAAAAAAAAAAAAAAAAAAAAAAAAAAAAAAAATAAATATTATCGCTGCTATGGATATAAACATAACAAACAGCGTTATAGCGTGAGGCTTTTTAAACATGAAAACATATGTGCTAGACCCTACTATAAAATGTTTCTTACTATCTGGTGTATGGAAGAAGAGGATGTGATAATATTATCTCATATAATTTTTTTTTTTTCTATTTACGAGTTTGTTGGTTTTTATCGAAATTATTTATCTTCTCACAACGCTGACAAATGTAAATAATTTCTTATTTTCACGGGTTATTTCTACACTTATGGACAGAGAGTGTATTAACAATGAATTTGTCAGATCGCTGTAAATAACACCCTAGTACACCTTTGTGTGTCTCGTGTAACAGTATCACGATATTTTTATATGACCTACATAACAAACAAAAGTCAGTGTTAGATTATATTCACATACTGGTCATGCAAGTTTCGTCAGAGAAATAAAACATGTACATATTTCTTATTATTGTTGCTGTTGATGTTGTTGCTGCCGCTGCTATTGTTATTGTTGTTGTTATTGTTATTATTATTATTATTATTATTAATTACCTTTATAACTGACGTATAAACAATGCAGTCTAGTAGTACTTAATCCACTGAATTAGAATTAAAGTTATCTGTTGTAAAGACGTATGAAAGATGAGTATACAAACGATTTGTCTATTTTAATCTGAGACTGAAACCTAACAAAATAACACTTTGTGACGTCTAACATATTTGACGTCAGTCGCGTGTTTATCAGTGGAGTGTTTGATAACTAAAAGTTTACAAAGCAGAAGTGAAACTAGTCGGCCATATTGAAAGTGTATGATATTTTATATTTTATTATGTTTGAACGATTCCGGTGTTCTTAATTTATTACTAAATATATCAGAGTTAGTTCTTTAACAAATAGATTATTTAAGTGTGAGTTTTCTTTAAACTTAAATGAAAGATTACGTATAACATGACTTTACTAAAGTCTTTAGTATGATATTACTACTACTACTTCTACTACTGTTGACCTTATTATTATTATTTTTTTATTGACGTCTTTTGCTATATATTTTATTTTATTTTGTTTTATTTTATTTCATTTATTCTTAGATCGGTTATATCTGTGATCTACAGTTGAGTCGATAGAGAGAAAATAGTCGCTAATAAGAAACTGTCGATCAGGAAGTTGAAATTAAAGTTATTTTGTATTGTTTTCTATTTAAAAAAAAAAAAAAAAAAAAATCACATCTTGTTCCTTTATTTTTCTTACTTATTATTCTCTTTTCTTATATAGTGTTTCGTTTTAGATTTGTTATTGACGGTTAATTATGTTGTCTTTTCGAGGAGTAAAATGGTGTATAAATCAATATATGTACATTGCGATTTGAAAATCGTTTGTGCCGCAGTGAAATATTCCTTACCTGACTGTGACCAGACATGTCTGTGTATAATAATAATAATTATAATAACAATTATTGTTGTTGTCGTCATCATAATAATCACTAATGTAAGCATAATGTACTTCTTTCTATCTTTTATCGATCTGGTATATATTTATCTGATTTTTTTTTTCTTTCTTTCTTTCATTATCTTTTATTTATTTGTTTATTTTTAGATCTTTGATCGGAGTATTGAACAGTACAGGCGCTAAACAGAAAGTAGTCCCTTGTTAGAAATTATCTTAGGTTAATTATTTCTTTACATAAAAATGTTTGTTTGAAAGATTTCCGCGTACAGGTCATAGCTAGATATAAATATAGAAACCTGGTCACTGCAGTGCGAGGCGGTGCAACAGAACTCTGACCTGTACACAGAAACATGTTAAAATTATATTTAGTATGAGGTTATTATTATTATCATCATCATCATCATCATCATCATCATCATTATTATTATTATTATTATTATTATTAAAATGTTTTTATTATTGTTATTAGCCCTAAGAATTGTTACACTTCTGTGTCCGAACAATTTCTTTTTCTTTCTCTCCATTCCATATTATTATTATTATTATTATTATTATTATTATTATTATTATTATTATTATTATTATTAGTGAAAACATGGCAACCTCAGCAGAAGTTTCAAGTTGGCAGACTGGGAAAAAACTGACGGAATGTATTGAACACGTTTTTCGTACGAGAACAGACAGCGACGTCAGATTTGTTGTTGGGGAAGAAGAAAAAACTGTGGATGCACATCGCTTCATCCTTATGATACGAAGCGAAGTCTTCCACAGAATGCTGATGGGAGAACTTCGCGAACAAAACACCATCCTGTTGCCTGATGTGCAGGCTGATATTTTCACAGAGTTTTTAAAGTATGTTAACACACACACACAGAAACACAGAAACACACTTACACATAAACACACAGACACTCACAGCGACACAGGTACGAACATAGTGAGTAACGAAACATACATACCGACACGAACATTGATAACAATACAGTTTTTGTTAGTAATCTAATTATTTTCTAATTGATTAATCTCCCATAATTATCTCTCGTTTTGAAGTTTTACTATACATTCTTTTACACAGATATCTTTATACGGATGACGTCGTCCTAACAGGCCACAACGTCACCGGTCTGCTGTATCTATCGAGGAAGTACATCATCACGACACTGGAATATCAGTGCGTGCGCTATTTGGAGTCGTCGTTGTCGTCACAGAATGCGTGCGTCGTGCTGGAACAAGCTCACCTGTTTGATGAACATGGTCTAAGAAAAAAAACTCTGGACTTCATTTTGGAAAATGGCGACGAAGTTCTGAAGTCGGATGAAGTCACCGATCTTTGTCACGAATGTCTGGTTGAGATCGTACGATCAGACGAACTGACAGCAGACGAGAAAAATGTTTTCGAAGCCGCTGTGAAGTGGGCTGACAGCGCGTGTAAGAAGCAAGGAAGACAGACGAATGCACAGAACATGCGCGAGGCACTGGGAGAGGTCGTGAAGCACGTGCGTTATGCATTACTCGATATGACGTATTTTGTAGAACACGTGACACCCACTAATATACTCAGTGAAACAGAACAACTGAGAATTTTGAAAAACTTGGTGAAGAGTGATGAAGATGTTTCACCTTTTAACTCAAACAAGAGAACTGCAGTGATTCGTAAAACACAGATTACAATAAACAGATTTGGTAAAACAAAGTCTGGTAGCTGGATATGTTCAGGTAAATATGATCAATCCATTACTTTCTGTGTCAACAAAAACGCTGTACTTCGCGGATTTCAGTTGTACGGTTACCGTGAACCACGAAGCTACGACGTCGGCGCCTTCGTCACTGACACAAGAAGAGACGAAATAGTTGACGGGTCTACGCTGACACAGAGATATGAACACGTCGTGTCTGACGTGTATGACGTCGTGTTCAGACGTCCAGTGAAGATTACTAAAGACACTGAGTACAGCTTGTTTGTTAATGTTAATGGAGGAGACTCATGGTTTGGAGCTGAAGGTAAATCAGAAATTGTTGTAGACTCTTTTGTTTGTAGATTTTCTGACTCACACAAAACTAAACACAGTCACAGAACACTTGGTGCTACATGTGTGTATGAAGGACAAATACCTGCTTTGTTATTTTTGGTGTAAACAACAACATCGTTCAAACACTGTCACTTTTAGTCATCACTGGCCTAATATTTGTATTTTTATTTATTTGTTCATTTATTGATTTATTGATTTGTTTACGTTTTTCTGATGAGGTCAGAAAGAGGTGATGACGTCATAGACACTTGATTTGATTTGAAGTTTTTATAATGGACTGATTTGTGTCAAACAGATACATGAAAAATGTATATTAACTTGTCATTGCTTTATCATTTATTTATTTATTCATTTATATATTTATTGTTTTATTTATTTATTTAAGTATATCTAATATATTTTGGTTGTATATGAAGCGTAATATTATTAACTATTTCCTGCATCATTTGTATTTTTTGTATTTTACTTTAAAATGTGTATAAAATAAAATGTAAATAAATTATATATGTACTTATTGACTGTTGGACATGAAATACAAGAACTGTTATTTGATTTATTTACGAATTTTCTTTTATTCAGATTTATATTAAATATGTATGTAAATTAGATTATGTTTCAAATTTACTGTGTTTTATGTATAAGATGTATATAAACAAAATGCAAATAAATTTGTTTTTGTATCATGAATTCTTACATCGTTTAGTTTTGGATTTAATTTGTGTTTAGAATATAAACAGAAAAATGATATAGACATAAAAATGAAGTTTTATTATTTAGTTTCTGTAATATTTTTCTTTTCTGCATAAAGCATGTAATACATAAAGATGTTGTGAGACAGGATTCCAGAGCAGATCCTATATCTGTACTTGATGTGTGTAATCTGCTCTCTCTCTCTCTCTCTCTCTCTCTCTCTCTCTCTCTCTCTCTCTCTCTCTCTCTCTCTCTCTCTCTCTCTCTCTCTCTCTCTCTCTCTCTCTCTCTCTCTCTCTCTCTCTCTCTCTCTCTCTCTCTCTCTCTCTCTCTCTCTCTCTCTCTCTCTCTCTCTCTCTCTCTCTCTCTCTCTCTCTCTCTCTCTCTCTCTGACTGTAAAATAAAGATAAAATATACTTTATAACAGAGTTATGAAAATACAGAGAAATTCCCAGGCTAACTTTAATATGTTATAAACAAAACTTTGAAAAACCCGGATCTCTCTACTTCGGATATCTGGTGTAAATTCCAGAATAAAGTTCATTTCATAAAGGTGATTTCATAAACAGTGACAACAATTAGCACGTAATTCGACTACCGCCTTGACAAGATGAAATGATCGCACTTTGTGAAGTCTTAATAAACAATGATGCCAAGCTTCTTGTAATCACTATACGTGGTATCCTGGAACAGTCACCTGATCAGAAAAGTCATACAATTTGGAAAGCAGTCAAGCAGTAAGTAAGCTGGGCACCCCTGTGTGGAGAATGATCAACTAGTCTTGGCTGTGTTTCACTGCTAACTGTTGTAATCACGACTCCGGTGCGAAGTTGATTAAGTGTGCATCAAACCTTGACCTGTGTTGTTATGAGCTGTATGACAAATAAGCCTGTGACTAATGGGAGGTAACCCTTTACCACTGGTTTTCAACCTTTTTCATACCGCGATGACTTATGAGCAACTCAATATGAACGAAAATCGCTTTTAAAATTTTTGATTCAATAATATGAGGGGTTACCATATTTTCATCAAGCAAAGACAGTACAAAAGGAATCTATATTCACTATGACGGGTCCCAAACCTATCTACTCGTTTTTATTTATTTCTTCTTCCAAGTCAAGTTGTACAAAGCTAACACATACCCTCCCTGAAGAACGATCTCACAATCCCCAGAAAAAAAGTCTGGCGACCCCGAGGTTGAAAACCTGTGCCCTTCACGCAGCTAAATGAACAAGATCATTATTAGTGTGATACCTAAGTGAATTCACTCATTTAGATTAAGAGTCAACAGCAGATGTCTAAATAAATACGTATGACGCATATTTTGCTTTGTTTTATTGAATTCATAGTAAAGCGATCTGAAAAACTGAAGTCCGCTGACTGATCGCAGAATGTGCGGAGACCGTTGGACAAAATGGAGGCAAGATGTATCGATATTCAACTTTCAAGTGATCTGTTTCAAATAATAAATAAATAAATGAAAAGAAGCCGACTAGACTTTGCCGCAGATTTGTACTAATACCCTGGCAATGCAATCTGAAATATGAAGACAGGAAATATTTGACATTATAAAAGTTAGTGACCATTACCAACAGTTGTACGAAAGTAATATGTCGACAAAGAGTAACGACCGACAAATTCTGAATAGACTGATGATACACACAATGACCAAGTGACTGAAATTTCTTACACTGATCCTCTGAAAATTATAAAACAAATTAAATATTTCGTTGCTTCTACCGACAGCAGATTTTGCAATCGATGATAAACATGGAGGCCATGACAGAGAAGTTTGTTTTGGAGAGAAAGAAGAAGAAATAAACAAATAAATAAATAAATAAAGTAGAAGAAAAAAACGCAGTCATCGATGACACACTGTTTCTCAGATGACACTTGATAGATGCTTAACAATAACACTAGAAATAAAATATATTTCGTGTCATTTTAATTTGTGTAAGCCGGCACTGTGTCTAAAACGGCACCTATGATTGGTCCCAAATGAATCAGGGTCCACTGTACACACACACACATACACACACACACAGACACACCCACCCACCCACCCACACACACACACACACACACACACTCACACATATCAATACGCATTGTCTGTCTAGCACATAAATACATGTATTTATACTTTCTTAAACATATATATACAATCACACACATATCTAAATGTCTTTGATAAACACACACACTCATACATGCACACACACACACATACACACATACACATACACACATTATATATCAATATCTGTCTACCTATCTCTGTATCTATGTATGTATGTTTGTATGTGATCTAGTATGTACATATATATGTGTATCTGTGTGTGTGTGTGTGTATGTGGATGTGTGTGTCTGCGTATGTGTGTGTGTACGGAGAGAGAGAGAAGAGAGATATAGATACACACACATCTAATCACTCATAACTCTTTCTAAAGCATACATACATAAGTAGTACATACGTACATACATAAAAGCATACATACAAACACACCCACAAGTAAGTTGATGCTCTTGTAGTTGTCAATGTTTCTAGTATTCAAACTAAGTATGTTGATAAACTTGTAGTGAGAGTGTTTCTAGTAGTAGCACATTAAGTATTTTGATAAACTGATAGTTACATACATGTTGGTGAACCTTAAGATCATAATGTTAATGAATTAATAGTATTTTGAAATGTATTATTTTTATAATTTTATTATTATTATTATTATTATTATTATTATTATTATTATTATTATTATTATTATTATTATTATTATTACTATTATTATTATATTGCTGTCCTTTTTATTAAAATGAATTTACTTTTAATCTATGTTGCACTTTACAGATTTATAATGCAGTGACTGAGGGTAATGTGTAAGTAAACCTATCACTTTTGTTAATATATTATCAGATTTAAATTAAAATAACCTTCTTGGACAAACATGTTTTTTTTTACAGAAACGCTTCTGATCAAGAAATAAATTATAAGAAGAGGAAAGGCGCACGCATTTGCGTATGTCACTGTGTACTTGTGTGTGTTGTTGTGTGTATTTGTATGTATCAGTTTGTGTTTGTGTGTCAGTGTGTGTTTTTGTGTGACGGTGTTTCATTGAGCTAACAGTGTAACAAAAGTTCAGGCAAAACATTTAACTATAGTCAGAAGGAGAACTGTACAAATATGTGTACAATTTTATACTGTGATGATGAATTAAAGAATGTAAGGAACAAAGACACTGTGTGGATTTTATGAGAGACAATCCTAACTTATTACAAATGATGATAATACTAAAACTTATCATCAAGCAATGAATAAGAGGAGAAATATTCAAAAAAAAAAAAAAAAAAATCCTACAACTTGCAGACTATCACATAAAAAAATTAGTATAACAAATACAAACAAAAAACCCAGGAATTGAAAGAGAAACAGTATTTATTCAAGTAATAAAAAACACGAATCAATTAAATATCAAAATAATAATATTGATGTCTACTGAAGTGTAGTTCTGGAAGATGTCACCTTTTTCACAAAATATAAAAACTCTTGCAAGTTACAGACAGAGCTTAGAGGCACCTTTCCTTCTAGAGGTCTCATGTTCAACCTGATATTATTTCCAAATGAGATGTTTGAAAATAAGTAAATTTCACTTCACATAGAACTATGAGGACAAGCCTGACAAAAATTAAATGTTTGTCACATTGCTATGTCTTAAGCCACACATGAAATGAACAAAGAAAATGTTACTCAAAGCTCATTGAGTTATATCAGCTACACGTATGTACATGAGAGCACAATCACATCAGTTTATTACTTACTAAATATTAGTCAAACAATTTCAAATGTTTAAATTACAGGAAAACGTTGCCACAGCTCAATTTTCCTCTGGAAGTCAAAACAGTCATTGTTACTCAAATATAAAGCCTGAATAGACAAATTACAAGTTACAGTCAGCAGAAAGTGAATATAAATTATAACTGTGGATAATGCTAGAGATCAGAAATAGAATACTGTGCTTTTTTAAACCTCAACAGTTTGAAATAAGAACACTGAGAAATCTTATATTATTCACTCAGCTGATCTGTTAGAGGACAGAGATTTGGAAGACTACATAGAATTATGGTAAGACAGAATGAATACATACAAGTCAGCAGTCTTCCACTGGTAGGTTTGTAGGAGTCTGGTTGTCTAGTGATGGGGATGGTGAGTCTGGTCATTCTCTGCTGGAGGTGAGGAGCCTTATCATCCACTGGTAGGGGTGCCTGATCATATGGAATTCAGATTGCATAATAAATTTAGTTTTCTCTGATGTCCGCATGTTTTATTTTTGCCGTCAATTTCTCAACTGCTTTGGGTTGTTTTAAAAACCTGGCACTTGTTATTTAAAGAGAGAAGGAAATACCTAACACAAAAAAACCAAATGGTTCAATCAGGCAGGCAACCCATGTTTTGAATGACATTGCCTTTATGGACCAGTATAGTAAGCCATTGTCTGTTCTTATTTCAATAGGGTTTAATGTGTAATTAACCTGTGTCTAAAACATTTAATATAGCTATTATATTCCTATTATATCTTTGTTCGCTGTATGATCTTATTATCATTGGAAAAAGTTATTTAAATTTTATTTGATCGACTGTATAATGTATTATTTATAATTTGTCCTCTGTGTATTTCTCTAGTGGATAGATATAATTATTGCTTGATATAGATTGCTGTCAATTTAGTTTTTAAATTGCTTGTTAAGTGGCCATTAAAGCACCTTGTTACCCTAGACTGATCCGTAATAAAATATCCAAGATGTTTTATGGTGTGAGCTCTGTGACAGGATTGTAAAAGTTGGAGCTCTCATCCAGGATTTTAAAAATAATAATATAGGAGTTTGTTTTCTAAAATTCTTATGGAATTATTTCTTTGGATATATCGAGTATTTCCCCAATTTAATGACAGCTAATTCATGTTTATATCTACTAGAGAAAACACAACAAAACAAAATAATAAGAATAAAGAATATTATAAAATTATAAAATCAGAACAGAAATTATTACGGATCAAGATATAGTGCACAATCTTGGTGTAACTTCTACTAAAAGAGCCAAGAGGGCTGAGCTAACAGAATTAGCAAATATTCATAATATTTCAAGTCCCAGTCAAGAGAGAGCAAATCAGAGAAGTAGTAACAGAGGCTTTTTTTGGAGGTTCTTTAGATAATGAGAATGGGGGAAGTAATGACATAAGTGTAACTCAGAGTATGGCAGAATCACTACTATTAAAGGATATTAACCTTCAAACAAAAATTAAAGCTTAAGAAAGTAGAAGATGAAAATGATAGAGAGCAAAGAGACTATGAAAGAAAAGAAAATGGAGAGAAGACAGAGTGTATCAAAGGAAAGAAAATGAAAGAGAGAGAGAAGACAGGGTATGAGACAGAAAAGGAGAGATTAAGAGAGGGACAATGAAAGAGAATTTCAGATAATTAAACAGAAAATGGAACTTGAACTTAAAATGAGAGGACAGTTTAGAGAGAATTCAAGTGAGAATGGATTGAATGATTTTAGAATCAATAATTGTTACAGTTCAGTTACTGATTTGGATGAAAATGATGTTGAAATTTTCTTTCTCAAAAGAGTGTGGTTGGTATCTAAATGGTCAAAACAGTTTGGGCACTTATTAGTTCAGAGTAAATTGACAGGAAAGGCTGTTCTAGTATATAATTCACTGGATAAAGTTCAGGTTAGAAATTATGTTAAAATCAGCTGTGTGATGCATATTGTCAGTCTTTTTGGAGGTTGAGAAAGTCAGTTTCAGAAACGCACTGTGAGTTTCTGTTCAGAAAACAGAATGCTTATGATAAATGCACTACATCAAACAATACTGGGGATGATTATTCCAGATTTTGTGAATTTATCATTTTGGAAGAAATAATTTAAAAATATATAAAAAATTGTTACATTTGGGAGATCAGGGTTTAGAACATGTACGCTGCTGATAACTACTTTCTCATCCACCAGTCACCAAGTTGTATTTAATTTTTCTATAGTCCAACTTACATTTCTAACTGTTCTTCTTTTTCTCTTTTGAATTTTTCATTGCTCCACCTTTATGATTAACACTCTGCAACACAAACAAGAAGCACATTTGTACAGAAAAAGGAGTTAAAATAATAATAATAATAATAATAATAATAATAATAATAAAAAATAAAATAAAATAAAATAAAATAAAATAAAATAAAATAAAATGAAAAATAATATCCCTAACAATGAATCACATTTATTTCAGTCAGTTTTAATGGAGCTGAAACTTTTCATTATCTGTAATCAAAGCTGATGTGTGCAAATATAATGTTACAAAGGAAAATACAGTTTTGTTTCAGTATTTTTAAAGTCAAATAATGAAGATTTCAATCTGTATTTATTATATGCACATCAAAATAACACTTACCTTGCATCAGTTTAATATTTATTCCCAAATCTAATTCCATCAAACTGAAAAAAAATTATCATTTCACATGAAATGCTTTTTACTAGGAAATGAGAAACTGTAAGAATCACAAAACACAATTGTTAAAGTGCTACACACAGTAAAATGCTACTGACAAAGCTGAATGTAAATGTTTTTCATAAGATATCTGTGTCAGTCTAAACTTATGTATACAGTGAGATGATGAGAAACAAATGGATGGATGAAAAAAGAATAAAATGAGATAGAAAAACAGAAACACACACGTATGTATAAATAAATAAATAAATATATATATGTGTGTGTGTGTGTATATGTATATATATATGTATATGTATTGTGAGACTGAACTAGGAAAATGCGATGCTGTATTGACAAGAAGTATTTTCTTTTGAATTACTAGAAATTTAATAAAAAATTTAACATTATTCCTAGGTATTAATGGCACAAGTTTTGTTATTTAACTGAAATATTAAAAGTTATTAAAGCTTGTTGTAAACTATTGTTAGGATGAATTTTTGCAACAGAAAACCTAAAACAATGACTAAATAAATGATCATTACAAGCATTAACTTTTAAATTAAAATAAATAAATAAATAAAAGTGCCACTTAAGCCTGTACTTTTCACAAAGTGTATGTGAATCATAACATAATCACATATTTGTCTAATTATATTTATTCTAACATTAGATGGAAACAATCTTTAGAATAAAAACAAAAATTACACAATAATAACAAGATTAACATACTTCTAAACTATAAATTATTACTGTTATAATTTATTATTAATTTTCATTTGCAGGCAGAAAATAAAAAATAAAAATAAATAAAAAGTAAATAAAGGAAAACAAAACACAACATAAACTTTATCTTGTAAGAATGTAAAATATATATAAAAACTGGGTTCACTTTTAACTATAAATGAATTCTTTAGCTGAACTTTATCAGTTTTGTATTGTAAATATGAACTCTATCATTTTGCATGTCTTTATAAAACATTTATTTATTTACTGCTATTATAATTACATAAAAAGCAACATTACAGCACAAGTAGAGTGACATCATAGAACTTAACTATCTGATATGTGAAACATTTACTACCATGTTTTGATTATTAACTCTGGTTTAACTGTAAGAAAGATAAACAAACATAAAGAAAGGGAAACAACTCAACATTTATAACAATAAATGAATCAAGGTAACAAGGATTTTCTCTTAATAATTATATTACCCTTTCTCAAGCTACGCATCTTTCATTACTGGTTTCTGTCAACAGACAAATGTTTATCTCAGTAAAAGAACTGACAGCAGAAATGTGTGTGAAAAACATACCTTTCAAATTATGTATGACTTGTAAAAGTAATAAAGAGTTTGTAGTAGCTTTTGACTGAATGTAATAACATGTGTGTGAATGATTGGTAAAAATATTGTTACATCTTACTTGAAATTTTGTCTTCTTCACTTTCCCCGTAAGGAGAAATTATTACTATGATCATCAGAGCTATCATCTTGTGGTGTAGTTACATCACAAACACTGTCTTTGTATGCTTGGTCCTCCTCACAAGGCTCATATTCATCTGACATATCAGTCTGAAATGTTTTGTTACAGTATTGTTAAAAAAACAACACAAAAACAAAACAGGATCTGACAAAACATATCTTCCATTGCAACAAAGTATATGAACACTGATCTTACATAAAAGAAACAAATATAATAAATATAATAATAACAATAAATACCTGACGTGTGTTACTGCTACAACTTATTATAATATTGTAAAAAAAAAAAAAAAAAAAAAAATTAATGAGAACATATATCCATAAAGTTTAATTAATTACTGGCACAGGTAAGTACATAAATAGAAAGAACATTAACTATACAAATTAATGTGTCAAACAATTTCAACATTCTAACCTAAAATAAATTAGAAAAAAATAAAAAAATATTAATAACACACATATCCCTTGTAAAAACGTGCCTTATGAGATACTTCATCTACAACAGGTTTCATGTGCAGTAGATGTCTATCATTTTCAACATACCTGAAAACAGGACAGATTTGGATACTGCAATATCAATGTGACTGTCAAACTAATATGCAACAATTATTTTTTTTTGGTAATGACTTCAGTTAGTAAATAATAATCTACTCTTTACTATGGACTATACCACACCTATTGATTTATATCAAAGCATTTAGTTCTGTAAAATAAATATGAATGTTGCCAGTGACGACTTACAGTAATACCCCTAGTAAAACCCCTCCTGCCCTTCAAGTTCAACTGTCTGCAAAACGAAGGTTAATGTTTCCAACAACAACTTATAGTAACACCTTAAAAAAAAAACCTACTGCCCTTAAACTGTGTTTTGTGATGCAAATGTTTGTGCATTTTTGTAAATCCGTTCTTATTATGGTTTAGACTACAATGGTTTTTTTTGTTCTCAGTTCTGTCTTTGTCTTAATTCAATAAATAATAATTGAAATCTAACCGGGCTGATCTGCGTTGGTCCAAATCTTTAAAAAGTTTAAGCCTCAGTCTGTGTCCGAAGAAAGATGAAATGTCTTGAAATTCTTTTAAGCTGTTCTTTTTTTTTTAAAGTTCTGTGAGCCATAATCTTTTACAGACCCTCTGTATTTCCCTACCACAATTTAAATTTTCAAAAGGGTTTGAATACCCGGATATAATGCTTATTGTGCATGAGGGTTATTTCCCCTTGTCATTTATTTACATTGATTTCGTCCCTGGAGCAAGAGCATCAGAGTCAAAGATAGGGTTTCTGAAATATTATCCATCGTAAACAAATAACGATATATGCGATTATTTAAAATAATTTATGGATGAAAAAATCTTCATAGTTTATTTCAAATCCTTTCATTTCAGAAGAAAATAAAATCTAGGTTTCACTGTTCTAATATAATGATTATTTCGTAGAATAAAACGTAAAGGGTAATCCTAGAGAAACTAGGCAAACCGTAGAATGACGCAGAACGGACACACACACCCACATACACACGCACACACAAACAGATGGACAAATATGATGAAAATGCATATGTGTGTGTGTGTGTGTGTGTGTGTGTGTGTGTGTGTGTGCAGTTAACAGTCTCCTTTGAATTTCTCACAGGTTTTTTTTATTATATCTAAGGAACTTTTTTCCTTAGAAAAACCCAGCAAAATGTAACCATTTGAATGAAAAGTTTAATTCATAAAATAGCATCATAAATATAAATTTCCTTTTAGTTAGTAGCAATGAAATGAATGAATGAACGAATGAATGAATGAAGAATCTAGAATGAAGGGTGATAATTTCTATATATTTATTATGAAGTGCATAAGTTAGCTGTTGTGAAAATATATATTCAATAAATTAGTTTTCTGTTTTAAAGAGAGCTGGATTTGGTAGTCTTTGCACTAATATAATAATGACTATGGTATGTACTCTCCTGTCTGTGGGATGGTACATATCAATGGTCTTTAGCTGCTAACTGGATAGCCCAAGAAGTGATGAGTTTTTCTTATTTAAATTTCTTTATGTATATACATGTTTTTGTGTATATTCTTATCTGCATGCACATGTCCATTTTTGTTTGTATACAACTTCAATCATATAACCAAGCAGCAATAACTTATATAGGTTAGGACACTAGGTTGAAAAATAACAGACAGCTGGTTCAAGCCTCATCATTTGTAGCTCAATGATTTGAGTTACTGTTCAGTGATTAAGTCTTTGTGCATACTCCAACCTTGTGAAGAAAACTAATATTTTACATTCAATAAAAAATTTACTGATTTTTTCTGATCTTGTCATGAACAAATTTAATTCTGCATATCTCTAAAGTGTATATGTAACATTAACAGAGTAGTAAGAGTAAGAAATATTTCAAACCTTAAAAACTGCATTGTCATATTTTAGATCACTCTGACCATTATGAAAGCAATAAACAACACAAAATGTGCTCACATGTATTTACGCAGATTCTACTTTTCACACTAAATGTAAATGAGCGAATTTACTGAAGTATCACAACACAATGAAAATAGTCTCATTCATCTAGCTGCAGATATTACGAGACATGGGGTCATTGTTTATTAATCCTTCAAAGAAGTTGTGATCATTTCTTCTCACACTGTAGTCTAATTATATGAAAATTGCTGCCATTGTTCAACAATTGAAACTACTTCTAAAATTGAGTTCCAGCAGAGACATAGTTTATTTGTATATGTTCTTTTGCTGTGGAATTTTCCCTCAAAATCAGAGGTAGACAGCACATAGACTAGTAATGTTTTGATCATAATAGATTAATGTTAGTAGGTCAGGACTTTGAAATGATTAGTCAGATATATATATATATATGGGTCATTCCGTGTCAAATCACCCCAAAAAATAAGAAATTTAAACCCGACCGTCTCAGATTTTTATGAAACTTGGTATACTTGTTGACTGGGATCCCACAGCACCAAATCTGAAATATTCCTAGCATCCAGAATTGATCATTCAGGTTTTAGTTAATCAGATGTTAATGGCTGAAAAGGTGTTATTTTCATGTATGTGCATTTTTAAAATCTATATTGTGGCTAAACAAAAAATATTACACCCAGGAAACTTTTATATGTTTTAGTTAACATGTGGGAGATTAAATTTCAATAAAGGTCATCTCAAGATCACGTGATCCACACAGTCAATTTCAAGGTCATAGCAAAGGTCAAAAGGTCAAGGTACTCCAATATTTTCCAAACTAAACAGAAATGGCAGATTTGGAATCCTTGTCATTTTGCCTTTCTAATAATACCAATTTTATGAAGATTGGCCCAGTAGTTCCTGAGATATAAGGGTTCTAAGGTTGGTGGTCACACCCATTTTTGGCAAAAATCTCAAAATTCGGTGGGCCGTATCTCCCACACCACTGGTCTGATTGAGCTAAAATTTGGTGCTGTGGGATCCCAGTCAACAAGTATACCAAGTTTCATAAAAATCTGAGACGGTCGGGTTTAAACCATTGGGTGATTTGACACGGAATGACCCATATATATATATGTATGTATGTATGTATGTAAGTGTGTGTGTGTGTGTATGTATGTATGTATGTATGTGTGTGTGTGTGTGTGTGTGTATGTATGAATGTATGTGTGTGTGTGTATTTGTGTATTTGTGTGTTTATCTAATAACATAACATCACAGCTGCAAAGTGGTAATATATTGTTTTGGGAACTGACACACTATTGATTTGTTGGTAGAGCAATCAGTAAATTAATATTCAGGATTAGGAAAATATTAAATATTTATTCCATGGATTTCTTACACCTGTAAAAATGGATGCCTAACACTGAATAGTGTTTGAGAAACAAACTGTAGAGTGAGACCTCCCAGTAATAAACAAAGTAAACAATGTTTCTAAAATGAGACTTAGTGATTAATTTACTGACTTACAAATCATTTTAATTGTGAAGTAAAAATTCAAGTAAGTAATACAACAAAATGTGTCTCTCCAAACCTTGGCAAAGATCAGAGACTTTTGTCTTTAGTCACCTGATATTTCAGTGTGTTCAAGTTTCTCAAACAAAATGTCAACATGCTCCTGAGCTGATATTTTCAGTTTCATTATGATACACTTTGTGAAGAAAAACTCCTCACAGACTGAGTAGATTGTTACATCTGTCAGTGATTCTCCACTGGGCTTACACAAGAGATTTCTGGGTAATAAACAGTGAAAGAGAGGCTAATGTATTTTTGATAGATTTTTGTATCATCTGCTGTGTGACTGGGTGAATGATCCACACTGAGTCATTATTATCATTTGTTCAAATACATTTCACCTTGATTCATCTCAAATCTTTTCCACATTCTCAATAAATGACATGATACTGGAACACTTATCTGCTTTCATTCTTTTTATATGTGTTATATATGTATGTGATGTTAGTTATGTATATTTATAATTTTTGTGTTGTTCACAGATATTTATTTTTTTATTATTCTAGTTTTATTTATTTATTTATTTTTGTTGTGTTTGTTTGTGTATGAAATCCTTTGTGTCAATACTGACCAGCATTTCGGGGAGTTTTTTGCAAGAAAGGGAGTCATTTTTCCTTAAACCAGTTATCCCCAGCAAAAAAAAAAAAAAAAAAAAAAAAAACCCAAAACCCCGTATATATACATATTAATTTAAACAACATGACTATGATTAAAAATATAAAACAAAGACATAAGTATTGGTATATTATAATTTTCATAAAGTGATTCTCTGAGACATAAAAATGATTTCAAAGGTTCCACAATGGTAAAAAGGTTGAGAAGAGCCAGATTGGACAAAATGGGTGAAAAAAGAGAGCATCTATTCAGTTATTAAGTCACATTAGAGGAGTATTTAGTTTTGTGAATATCATTTCACTTCCCTCATAAGCTTCACAGTTAGTTATACCTGTTATATCTAATTATCTAAATTTGGGTTAAAGTATCTGTCAGATGTATGCATTTTCTATGTATGTGTATGTATGTGTGTTTGTGTTTGTCTGTGTGTGTGTGTGTGATCATTTTGATATGATAATTATAACAGTAAAAATTCAGATTAATAAAGGAATACAAACAAAATAATAACATAGCTCAATAATATTTACTATATTAATATCAACTGTATTCTTATCTACAATAATTAAAAGTTTCTGAAAAAACCCAAACAACATTTTATTTACACCAGTGTATGTTTTTATACGTATTAATATTCCTATGCACTGTTGTTTAAATTTCAGAAAATTCAGAGAGATAATCACTGAACATTAAAATTTAGTTATCTTTATTTTATCATTTATATATTATTATTATTGTTGTTGTTGATGTTGTTGTTATTATTATTATTATTCTTATTATTATTATTTGGTCACTTTTAAATTTTTTTGTAGTATGGTAGCATTTGCTCATAGGTTGTCAGATGAATTGGCCAGTCTTCTTCGCGACAGCCAGTATGAACATCATGGTGAGCAGGACAGGTTTTATCAAGACATCGACCCAACGTTTGGTAGTGACTCTTGCTGGCTTCGGTTTCGAGAATTTGCTTGAGGTCATCACTGCAATGTAGTGGTTTATCCTGAATGATCCCACGAAGTGCCTCTTCAGCTACCATTCGTAATACTCTGACGTTCTGGGAAACCTTTTTTCCAGTGAGCATTTTCGACACACCGCCAAACACAGACGACTTTATATCTATTAGTGCCCGTCTATCACAATATGATATTAACATAATACTTAGTTCTACTGGATATCTTGACCCCTAAAACCTAAGTATAGAGACAAAAATCACCTACCTAGGGTGAATAGGTAGGGAGTTATGGACGCCATTTGAATTTCTCAAATTGCTCATGAGTGACAACATGCCATCAAGAAGTTTCTGAAAATAGAGACCAAAATCGACAGTAAAAAACTTAATAGAACAATACAAAGTTAAGGTAAAAATTGCAGTTGGCTGCCAGACTAATACAAAGAATAAAAGAAACGAGGAAAGTGTAAAAATAATAAACACAAATTTTCGTGTTAAAATATTATCATCAATTTTCCGCAGTCTCAGTTATACAACACTTCTCACCCTTCTCTGCCTCACCCAGATATCACTATCCCCGCCCTATTCGCGCTAAACTGCACTGGTGATCTTTGCTTAAAGAAATCAATTGTTTGAAGAGATTGAGCGTAAACAAATAGTTCAAGCTGCAGATAATTATTGTCACTTCAAAGTAGAGTTAATTATAGATTATTCTTTCACCTTGTATGTAATGTGTGAATGTATGTATGTATGTATGTGTGTGTGTGTATGTGTGAGTGCTATTACTTTTATACCGTATAAACAATAAAACAGAATATTTGTGCACTTTCTTACTATTTTTCTATTTTTCTGTATTATTACGTTTATACCTCAGAAAAATAAATTTGTTAATTTTATTTTGTTACGTTTGTTTTCTAATGAGCCATATGTTAAGTCCTTTTCAACAACAACAACAACAACAATATAAAAAATAATAATAGTAATGTGTATAAATATTTTAATATTTTCTTAGTCTCACGCACATAGTATATATAGCATTGTTCCTACGAAACCAAAAGTGCGTTTACGTCAGTGACGTAGCGTGGGCGGGACCACATAGGCGTTTGTATTCATTAGTTAGTTACAATAGAAAAATAAACAAACAATACGTGAAATACAAATGTAAAGAATGTTTTTAATGCGTTCATAATACTGATCCAAGGATGAACAGTAACGTAAGCGGCATTGATTCAGTCCTGGTCTCAACAGTAACGTCTGTGAATTAATCAAAACAAATTCAGTAAACAGGATTAAACCATGTTTTACAATTACACAAAATTTTATTTATCATGTTGTCAGTTATTATTTAGATCAGCACAAATTCACAATTTTATAGTTTTATGTTAACAACGACATTATACGGTAATATTATTAACTTTCATTTTTATTTGTGTCATCAATAATGAAGTTGAAATAACGCGAAAATACAGAAATATTTCCTTACAAGACTTTGATTAATACCGATATTTAAAAATAACTGGAATTTTTGCATTCTATTTCCGTCAGAGTGTCACAAAAAATCTATATTGTTATACGTATTTTCTTCATTACGTTGCTGGCGTCATGGTATTACCTATATAATATTAAGTCACAATGAACTGGTGTATATAATAACGTCCTAAATTGTACTGTATTCACGTTCCGTATCCTCAAAAATGATTGACCTGTTATCTATATCTATCTATCGGTATGTTCCCAAAACTGGCAGTCTCCAGATTAGGTAAGCGGTGAGGTGTTCTAATCCGCTTCCAGAAATGGGAAAACTGGAGTGAGCAATTAAGACCAATTTAGACGCATGGGGATAACGAGATCTGTGAAGAACCGAGGGGGCGATTAACGAGATTAACCTTAATGAGCAGTGAAGAGCAGAGGTGAGCCGTAATAGAGATTTCAAACAAATTAATGTTTGGAGACAGGAAATTAATGTTATATCACTGTAAAATTTGGAGACAGGAAATACTACCAATTTAGACAAAAATACATCAATTAAGGTGACGGAACTCCAATTAGAAAGGGTGAGCAATAAATTGCCAGAAATGGAACAACTGGCGTGGCCAGTTAAGATGTGTTATAATCTCACTGCCAGATTCGGGAATGCCAGAATCGGTAATAAACCTGTCTGTCTGTCTGTCTGTCTGACTATCTATCTATCTATCCAGCAGAAGTAGTAGTGGTAATAACATAGTAGTACTTGTAGTAGTAGTATTAATGTTGCATTGATGCCCTCCCACACACACACAAGTGTACATGTGAGTGTTCATGTTTACATGTTTTACACAGTGAGAGTTTATATGTAAGTCTGAAATGAGGAGAGGGTATAATGTATGTGTATTGGAATATATGTTATGTGTATGCTAGAAACATAGAATGGCTATGCACATGTGTGGGTATTTTAGATTACTGAATCAGATACACAACTTTGCTTCATTATTAATTCTGGTGAAGGGTTTGACATTGTGTTTGCTGAATTCACATCAACTCATGTAAAGTTTTGACACATGAATTTTCACATAAAGAATGTATGTTTATTTATTAAGTGTTTATAATTAATTAATTATTCAGATCAAATGTGAACTTAACTGAAAACAGAACTTAAATTGCTGTGGTGATAAGACAGAAAAATGTGACCACTCATTTTAGTTGAAGTTTTATCATTTTATCTCAAATGTAAAGTAACCTTTATATTTTTCTCCATTTTCTTGTAACAGAATCATGTCGTTCCGGAAGATACAATAACAAAAAAATAATAAAATAATTGTTTAGAAGTATTTTTCCATTGTGTTGAAAATGCTCTACCAATAAAAGAATGCTGGCACGACCTACAGTTTATCAGACTGGTAACTGTCGAGGCTGATACCTACTCAGAAGATATTACAGATACATTTGAGCCGGAAGTCGTCTGCTGGTCTACACCAGGGGAGAGAACTCCCAACAACCAGATACGAATGTCCTGCATAATTCAACAAGACCAGAATCCCAGACCGTCTGTAGATGGCCTTTGAAAGAAAAGTTATACACAACAGAAGAATGAATTTCACTTTCAGTTCATCTAGTGTCTGAAAAAAATAAATAATAATAATAAAAAATAAATAAACAATAAAAACACAATAAAATAAAATTATAAATAAATAAATAAATACAAATAAAATAATAATAATAATAATAATATTAATAATAATGGAAAAGAAAAACCACACAAAAACTATCAGTCTTATATAATCTGTAACAACAAAACAAATCTACTTCAAAAGCATAAAATTCAGATAAATTATAAAATTCCGTAACTCTATTACAATATTGTAATCATTTATAAATCATTAATAATTACCTATGTCGACTGAACTTTCAAAATCGCAGAAAATATTCACTCATACAAAACTAAACTAAACTAAAATAAAATGTTCAAATAATGAAATCTGTTGTGCGATTGACGTAGAAAGAAGGTTCTAGATTACTGCCCGAGTAATTGACGTCAACAGATGATTCTTTTTTTTAAATTTAGTATAAATATGATGTCATCACTTTTGAAATAATGTTTCTAGTAACAACAGATATATGTGATATAGAAAGAAGGAAGAAATTTTGCTTTAAAGAAAACACATGCTCAGAATTATGCTCTCTTTTTTCCTTTCTTTATTAAAACTAAAAAGGAAAGAAAGAAACCAGCCAAAGGAGAAGAAATAATAAGTTACTTCTACAAATACCATTTTTAAAAATATAGAACCAAAAGAACTTTCTAAATAAGAATGTCTACATAAAGGTGTTCAAAATCTATGATGTGGGTGTTTCAAAATCATCTTCAATATGATCTCTACTATATATAAACTGTATTTCCACTGCATCGTAGCTGCATGTTAGCCAGAAAATATAGAGAATATATATATACCGCTAACATTGTCAAAGTAGTTAATAAAAGAGGAGAGAGTTCATCACTTTTATATATATATATAAATTCATCCACAGAAGATTCAGTGGAGAATTGGTAATGTTACATAATACACATTTGACCTAAAAAACAATTAACCTGTAAGCTATACTCAAAATAAAGCATCTGAAACAAACATTACTAGAATCAATTCATGGACAAATAATGATAATATATATGTATGTATGTCTCTGTGTTTGTATTATGTGTATATGAGTTTGTATGTGTAGCTGTGTGTATTATGTGTATGAGTGTTTATGTGTGTATCTGTGTGTTTGTATTATTTTGTATGTATTTGTATGTACGTATCTACGTGTATCTGTCTCTGTTGTATGAATTTGTATGTATGCATGTATGTGTATCTGTGTGTGTATTATGCGGTATTTATTTGTGTGTATATATATCTCAGTGTGTATGTGGTTATATTATATATTATGTATTTGTATGTGTGTATTATGTATTATGTATATGAATGTATGTATTTAATTATATGTAGGTGTATTATGTATTTATGTATATGTGGGTGTATTATGTGTGTAAGTGTATATATTTGTGTATCTCTGAATGTTTCTGTATCTGTGTAGGTATATTATACCTGTGTATGAATTTAGGTAATTATATATCTACGTTTGTATTATGTGTGTGCAAGTGTACGTACTTGTGTATGACTGTATGTATGTGTATATGAAAACTTTGTAAAAGAGGAAAATGTTGCTTGCTTATTTAGTATACAGTTTGCACTGATATATGGCTGTTCCCTTCCCTTCCATTGATTATTTCATATCTATTAATTACATAATTTCTGAAAATTTATCTATTTATTTATTATTTCTATTCATATTTCTATTTATTTGTTCTTCAGTTTGTTTATTCCTTTGTTTGTTTGCGCTAGCCTGCGTGCGTGTGTGCGTGCGTGTGCGTGTATATGGTAGTTATCTCATGTGCCTGTTTTTATCAGCGACGTGACGTGTGTTTCACGTGTATGTCTTTGTGAGTCAGTTCATTATAAGTGAATCACCTGGTTTTTGTGCGCGATATATATCAATGGACCTGTTGATTTCTAGGCACGTGCGCACGTACCTGAGTGTGCCAATACATTTATGCAAACGTAGTGTGCGCGCTCTCTCGATTGTGAGACCATTTAGATGTATGTAGATAGATACATGTTTTTGTCATTGTGTATATTTATGTGTGTGTGTGTGTGTGTGTGTATGTATGTATGTATGTATGTATATATATATATATATATATATATATATATATACACACACACACACACACTAAATCACGATTCCATCCTGGTACCAGCGAGTCACGAATGTCAGAATATGCCAATAAATGTAACCATGGTTACCTGTAAACCTATATATTTCATTATTGTTAGTTATATAGTCATCATTTGATTAATTTTTCCATGTAAACCTGATAGTTCACAATGTACAAATTATTTACATAGAAATCTAAACTAATAACTTTCGGACTATTAATTTTTTTTTATCTGATTTTATTATTATTATTATTTATTTATTTTGAATTAATTTATTGTTCTAATACTATGTCACAAGCTATTACCGTTGTATTATTTCTTCGTCATGTCACGGATCACGGAAATGGCCGAATGTGAAATTACCTGAATTAACTGTTTTATTTAGATCTAAAAAAAATATATATATATGTGATCTCAGCGAATTTATAATCCTATTATTTAACACAGCAACTGAAACAATGTTTTCCTGATGCAAAAATTATAAAAATATCTAAAAGTTCCTAAATAAATAAATTATTTAAACAGTTAATAAATAAGACAACTTGGCTTCGGCAGTTTACGTAAACCAAATGAAGAGACTAAGTTATAATCTATATCTATAAATAAACATTGCTTTATAAACGTACTTTTAATAGTCACATATTATCTGATAGAAAATAAAACATGAAAATCATTAATTTAAATTAAATTGATTAAAGCCTTCAATATAAAACTTTCATAAATATTTAAATCTATAAATTGCTGCTAACACTAAATCAGTAACTGGTTCTGGTTAGTCGGAATCTGTTTTTATTATCACACCCAAGCAACCAAAACCGGTTAACAACAAAAGCACCTAACCATTTAATGTTCTGAATAGTTGTATAAGTATTTTTCATCATACTTTTTCTTTTAATTTTTATATCTATAAATCTGGACTTCAACTTTCCGATTTTATTGACAGAAACTATCTCAGCCCTTATCCTAATATTACGGTTACAGATCATTTTGTGACAAGCGAATAGAATTGTATTAATTTTACGCATGTTACGGAAATGGCCGAACTCGTCTTAATCAAATGACGAGTATTGAAAGAATAAATGTCTTTAGTTTAATAATGTTTTGTAGGGATAAAAAGATAAACTCTAACAAAATGACATCAAACAGTTTTTAAATTATAAATGCTTTACAATATAAATGCTTTACAATATAAACGATTTAATAAATGTTTCCGGTTTTAAAGACATCGCCAATTTGCGTAATCGGAATGACGTCACTGGTAAAGCAGTAATAGTAGCAAAATGGCGTCAAATTCTAAATATATACATTTTTATGATAATTGTTTTATATTTTTCTTTGTTCTAAAGGTGGATATGATATGGATTCAGTTTATTTGGATTACTTAGATATTCTTTTCATTAAAGATAATTACATCATACTGGGAGTCCGCGCTGAATTGGTTAAAAACAAACAAACAAAAAACTACAACAACAACAAGTGAGTCGATTATTTTATATCTTTTTTTCTGTTGTAAAAAATACACCATTTATTAGTATTAATATTATTTTTGCTGTTCTTGTTATTATTGTTATTACTAATATTATTATTTATTATTATTATTATTATTATTATTATAATTGGTGTTTTTCTTATTATTAATACCACTTTATAAGGGATCACATTTTTTTTTTTTTTTTTATTAATAGTAAATGTATTTATCTATTTATTTATTTAACACAAATAATACTATTACAGTGCCTGCTATGGACGCTTTTACTACTATTACTACTGCAACTAACATTTCAGTTATTATTACTATTATACCCTTCACACAAAATGCACAATTTACCCGTAATGGGCTCATATTGATAGCACACATAGACACATCTCCCACATAAACAGAGAAAAATACATAAATACACATGTCTGTATTTATACATACATATCTATCTGCATGTATGTCTGTGTGTATATGTCTGTGCGCGTGCGTGTGTGTGTGTTTGCATATAAACATACATACAGATACACACAGATAAAAACGTGTATGTTGTATGTGTGTGTGTGTAGGTTTACATATTAGTATACACATACACACACGTATGCGTATATATATATAAATATGTATATTATGTGTATGTGTGTATGTATATATGTGTGTGTATATGTGTTCTGTGTATATGTATATGTGTGTATATATATACATATACACAATCACTGACACACACATACACATATATATACATATATAGGCACCACAAATATACACATACACTATCACACACATCTTGATAGCTGAACAATAACACTATCGACTGTTGGTGTGCAGGTGAATGGGTGTCATAAGTTTGAGTCTCATCAGCTGCATTTGACCAGGTGTGTGAGGTTGTGATTGTACTATTATTACTATTGTTGTTTTTGTTGTTATTATTATTATTACTTTAATATTATTATTATTAATAGTAGTAGTAGTTGTAGTAGTAGTATCAATTTATAAACAACTACACATTGGTTTTTGGATTTTGTTATTAGTATTAACATTATTTATCTATTTATTTATTTACCACTACAACTATGGTCCCTGCTACCATTACTGATACTTCAGTTACCACTGCTACTATTATCATTACTGCTATTAACAGTGGAATTATTATTGCTATTATATCTTTTACACAAAATGCATGAAGTACCATAATTAGCTCATGTTTATAGCATGCATGCACACACAGATATGTATGTGCATGTGTGTCTGCATGTATATTTGGGTGGGTATGTATGTGTGCACACAATACACATACCACACATCTACATAATTTTGTTTATATCTGTACATTGTATGTGTGTGTATATATTATAGATTGTCTAGATGGACGAATGGTAACATGATCTACATTTGGAGTGCGGGTGAATGGGTGTTACAAGTTTGAGTCTTGTCACCAACATTTGACAGGTTTTGTGAATTTGTGATTGTACTAATATTATTATTATTATTATTATTATTATTATTATTATTATTATTATTATTATTATTAGTTTATAAAGAACTACATGTTGTTTTTTGTTTTTAATGTTAGTAGGACATGTATTTATCTATTTATTTATTTACCACTACTATTACTAGTATCGTGCCTGCTACTGCAACTGTTTCTGCAAATACTACTATTACTATTACCATTACTGCTACTAAAGTGGAATTATGTTAACTATTATATTTTTGCGCATAAAGGCATAACTTATCCATAATGGACTCATGTTTGTAGCACACACATACACAGACACACACACAAACACGCACAGTTATATGTATGTGTGTGGGTATGGGTGTGTGTATATAGACAAATATACAGATACACGCAGATATGTAATTACATATATATGTGTGTATGTATGTCTGTGTATATATATATGTATATATATATATATCTGTGTGTATATGTATATACATACATACATACACATGTATTTATGTCTGTTCAAATGTATATGTATGTGTGTATATATATATAAACACATACATACAAACACATGCACTTCTCTGTGTATGTGAATGTGTGTATCTTTGTATATAACACACACACACATACAATCTGTATGTATGTCTGTGTGCATGTGTATATATTATAGGTTGTCTTGATGGCTGAACAGTAACACTGGTAACATTGTCAGCCTTTTTTTGTGCAATTGAATGGGTGTCATAAGTTCGTGTCATAAGTCTCATCAGTTATATTTGACAGGCTCTGTGAGGTGATGATTGGACTTTGTCCTCCTGTGCCAGTACATTCCTGAATAAAGTCTACGTGCAGAGTCTGATGCTAAACTACATAACATACATACATACATGAATACATACAGACATACATACATACATACATTTATATAAATATATGAATGTATGTATGTATGTATGTTATGTATATATATGTAGGTAGGTAGGTCAGTATGTATGTATGTATTTTTACCATTGTAATGTATATCAAAGTGCTCTTTAGATATATTTTATATATGTGTATATGTATGTGTTTATATATGTATGCATACACACGCATATATAAATATAGGGAGACACACATATATATGTGTACATATATATATATATATATATATACAGATTTATATATAGATTTAAAACTAAATAGCTTGTACTGGATTGTATATTATTTAAAGATATCTAATAACATAAAACATTTATGGTAGTGTTAGTAATTACTTTTGGTAGCAGGGGGAGTAGTGATGGCAGTAGTAACTATAATTAACATAGTAATAGTAGCTGCCGAAATAGTAGCATAATAGTAATGATAGTAGTAATAGTAACTGTAATACTGATAGTAATAACAGTAATACATTTAGTATATGACAGTAATAATTGTACTAGTAGTAATAGTAGTGATAATAATAATTGTAGCAATTTCATAATAATGATATTAGTAATAGTAGTACTTGTGGTAGTAACAGTATCAGTAGTGGTAATAATAACAATTTGTTTTGTTTTTATGTTTTTGTGCATCATTCTACTTTTCTTTTTTCTTTTTTTTATGTTTGTGATCAGTTTTGTTTCTTTTTTTTTTTTTTTTTTTTTTATAATATTATACAAGTATACCAGACTGTTCAGTTATGAATCAGGGATCTCTCAGTCACTGAAATGGAATTAGATGAACTTGAGTACAGTGAAGAAAGAATATAAAGTCATTCATATTAGATATAGCAGTCTAATAAAGAAAGAAAATAAGTCAGTTTTACTGGATGGAGCCTCTAATGAAGAAACCAATTATGTAATTCTAATTGGATGTAGCAGTCTAATGAAGAAAGAAAAGCCTTATTAACTGGATATAGCAGTCTGATGCAAAAGTTGATAAGTCATTTGTATTGGAGAAAAACAGTGAAATAAAGGAAGAAGATAAGTCATTCATATTGAATGTAGCTGTCTACTCAAGAAATTATTTAATTCATTTTTATTGGATGCAGCAGTCTAATGAAGAAAGAAGATTAGTAATTCATATTGGCTGTAGCTGTCTACTGAATAATTTAATTCATTTTACTGGATGTGGCAGTCTAATGTAGAAATAGTTTGATTCATTTTTATTGGATGTAGCAGTCTAATGAAGAATAATGATAAGTCATTCATGTTGGATGTAGCTGTCTACTGAATAAATAATTTAATTCATTTTTTGTTGGATGTAGCTGTCTAACAAAGACAGATGATAAGTCATTCATGTTGGATGTAGCCATCTACTGAACAAATAATTTAATTCATGTTTATCGGATGCAGCTGTCTAATGAAGAACATATGTAAGAAGATAACTGCTGTCTGTTGATTACAACAACTTTGTAGTTTTAAGATAAGTAATTTTGTTTGCTTTATCTATATATCTATATGTATGTATGTATGTATGTATGCATCTATCTAACTATATATCTATAAAAATAGATAACTAGTAATAAACATACATAATACAAGTTAATGTAAGATACACTGATTACATATCCATGATACACTTGTTACTTCTCTAACCTATCACTTATCTAAGATACACTCACTACTTTTCTATATTAACTTATCACTTAACTAAAATACACTTACTACTTTTCTAAGACACACTTATTACTTATGTAAGCTACACTTATTACTTATTAAGGTTATGGATAGCGTATGGGTTAGATTTGGGGGTTTTGTTCAGTATAGTGTTAAGTTCAGGATTATCATTTGGGATAGGATTGGAGTTAGGGTTAGTGTTTATGCT
Organism: Chrysomallon squamiferum; assembly: GCA_012295275.1. Lineage (NCBI taxonomy): Eukaryota > Metazoa > Mollusca > Gastropoda > Neomphalida > Peltospiridae > Chrysomallon > Chrysomallon squamiferum. Next base: position 32,486,791 of record CM022672.1, on the reverse strand, counting down.
AGGTATCAGGTTAAAGTTAGATTTAATTGCTTATTTACATAAAGAGACGATGTAAAACTTGAAACATTTATGATAAAATTATTAATTACTTTCATTTCAAAAAATTTACACTTGATGAGTGATAGTATCAAATTTTAATAACTTAT
>CM022672.1:32462918-32486445 GCA_012295275.1 Chrysomallon squamiferum | reverse complement strand
AAATATAAAATTGTGGTCTTAAGTTATGTTTTCTTTTCTACAAAATGTAACGCATGAAATCCAGTTGTCGTTAGCAAAAAGAGCTTTTAAAAACAAAATTCCTTTCTTTGCCACTGTCTTATAATAAGCTGATTTATTATCAGTTTTAATGCGAACATTATATTACATCTGTTGACGTAGTATTATTATCTTGTCCCTTCTGCTTTCACATTTCTCTAGAGAGGTTGACCGTATGTGTAATGCATTTTTCCAAAAGGAATTTGTGCGTTTCAGCAATTTTGCTTAACAGTAGGCTGATCCTAAATATAATGTCAGTGAAGCTCTAGATCAGTGGTTCCCAACCATTTTAGTACTATGCCCCACTTTTTATGACAAATTTCTTCATCTCCCCCACCCGTTAATTGTTTAGTATGATATAACAATATCAGTTTTGAAGTAGCATAACATAAAAAATTGTATCTTTCAAATAAAACTAAAGCGTTTAACTTCAAATTTAATCAAATAAAATCCATTTTAGAATGTGTATAACATATCTACCATCAGATTAAATAAATTCAATTACAATGAATTAATGAAACCCTTGAGCCTGATGTCTACTGCAAAGAGATTTTATCCGAGGCAGAAATTTTTTTAATTTCAATCTCAAGTCGCCTCGTTTAGTGATATCAAGTCGGTTTCTTTTCTTCAGTAATAAGTATTCACAGCACTAAATCCACATTCCACTAAGTATGACGATCGGAATGGTAACAGTAGTTTTCTTGCCAAACTACTTGTATTTGGACATTTAGCTTGTGTTTCTTCACATAGCCACATAATTGTTCCTTTTATTTTGAACAGGGCTTTAATCGAGTCATCATTTTGTAATTCTGAAAGTTCTCCTTGATACTCCATGGTTACATCTTTCAGATCCACTAGCAATGGCTGAGTCATCCAAGATGGATAATTACTTTCTTTCAAATCAGTTACTCAAAAGAGAGGCAATGTCTTGGCTAAAATTTATGTCTTTAATCCACGATGTCTTTTACACATTAAAAAGTAACTTAACAATTAGTGCTCTTAAACAACCATTTTGATAATAGTCAAATAATGGGACAGCGGGTGTTTATTTTTTTTCTAGCTATTTTATCAGGTTTTTTATTCCAAATAAACTGAAACAAAATAGGTTTCTAATATTTTAAAGAAATAGTTTGTTAGATTTGGCAGTGAAAAAAAACAACAAACAAACAATTTTCGATAAAACTAAACTTTTGATTCCAGAAATTTTTCTTAGAGGAGACTACGAACATTTTGACCATTGTTCAAGCAGTCTTTTAACCTCGTTCAACTTTGCATTAAAGTTTAATTCTTGTACTTGATACAGATCCGTGGAAAACTGTACCATAAGTATTGTAAATTCTGTAGTCCATTTTAATTTTTGTTTTGATCACATTATTTTATGATTAATTTGGTATTTCCCTAAGTTTATTATGTTTGTTTGATACGCATTAACTTTAAGACCAGATACATCGATCAAACATTTTGTTTCCGCAGATGCTCACAGAGTTTTATCACACCAACCTAATAGCAATACTGTGTCGTCGGCGAACTGTGAAATTTTGAATTCATTGCCGTTTATCTCAATACCGTATATATATATGTTACTTATTTCTTACCAAGATTCCAAGACTCTCAACACACAAAATGAAAACGCAGTGATCCCCTTTTCTATATCCTGTGTCACGTTTTAAGCGTTTAGTAATCTTACCATTTATGTATAAACACGATTCCTGTTTATTAGAAAAGGTTGATATCCATGTTTGATTTGAAACTCCAAAGTAAGAATATGTTGTTTTTTTAATAATTAATCGATGTTGTATCAAAAGCTTTTATTCAAAATATACAATTAATTAAGAAAAAATTCGAAACGCTAAAGGGAAATAACTCAAGTAAACACGTTTGTTGTGTGCTAAATGAAGACTGTGAAACACGACGTGTTTGTTACTCGACATTTACTGTGAATGGTGATCATTAAATAACAGGAGTATTATTATTATTATTATTATTATTATTATTATTATTATTATTTTGTTGTTCCTGTTGTTGTTGTTGTTGTTGTTGTTATGATTATGATTATTACTCAATTGCTAATAGGAATTACTCTGTATGATCTATATTAATACACTGTTGAAACAGAATAAAGTGTATATTATATACACCGATATGTTATATTCCTTTAGTACTTCATACTTATGAAAGGTTAGTTTAGAAAAAAAATAATAACAAACTCAGATGGAAGGTGGAGATCTGGTTACTCAGAGCTCACTAATCTACTGTTATATGTAGCCTCGCAATTTGCATGTGTTGTTGTCTGTGTCTCTGTCTCTCTGTTTGTGTTAATTTAGGATTGAGTATTTTTTATGTACGTTTCATTAGTGTTTTGATAATAGTACGGCGCTACCACAGGAAGACAAAGTCCAATCACGACCTCACAAACCCCGTCAGATACCGCTGACAACGTCACCGTCCGGCCATGAAGACAACCTTGAAAAGATTGCCCAGTAACTGAGGGTAATCACCGCTTCCCACAAAGCACGCCGTATTTTGACTTTCGTTATTTCTGTGTGCATCTGTGTTTTCCTGGAAACATGGGACTGGCAAGTTGAATATTCCATTTTTGTATGTGTCGTCAGAAATTAGTTAGAGCCAGGTCTTAAGTGCATATATAAATATAAATACATGCTCTAATCCCTCGTATGTGTGAATATGTCTGAGACGGATAGAAACGCTGAATCTTGTGAAAATACTGCTGTAGCAGATGACACATAATCAGATAAGCGTTTGATTTTTCCCAGTTCCACGTTAACAGATAAAACTCTGATGCTAAGTTATATATAATAATAATACTGGTAATTCTTCTATACGCCTAAATACTGGTGTTTTTTTTTTAAAAGAATATATTACGAAACTGACATTAATTTAGAATGTTTATATTGCAATCTTAACCCGATTAACACATTTATGCTACTACTACTAATAAGACAACTACAACAACAACAACAACTACTACTACTACTACAAACTAACTAAATAAATAATAATAATAATAATAATAGAGTACTAGTAATATAATAATGTCGATAATGATGATGTGTTTTATATTTGTGATAGAAACGTTAAAATAATGTATAATACACTACTACTACTATTACTACAACTACTACTACTGGTACTTCAATTACTATAACTACTATTAGTACTACTACTACTACTACTATTACTACTACTACTACTACTAATAATAATAATAATTTGGGTAAAGGCTATAAATATTTATTTTATATATATAAACTCAATCTGAAAATATGATATTTTTAATGTCTATATTATTATGTATTTAAAATGTATTATATATTATTCATTATGAACGCCAGCGTAAGGATTACATTTGATAATTAGTATAATATATTATGTATTAAATACATTATATCATTCATTACGAAAGTGTGTGTATGGGTTCTCTTCGAGTAATAATGTATTATGTATTTAATACACATGTTATATCATTCATTATAAACGTGGGTGTATGAGTTCTTTTTGACCAGTGAGCTGCGGTAGAGGGGTTGGAATATACGGGTTTCTTTACACAGAATAAAAACACAAGTAACTGGGTTGCATTCCCTTGTTTGTCAGATAAATTTTGCACCGATTAAAAACACAGTTTTGCCCTAAAATTCATGTCTGTGTTGGCTCACTTTGGAGGGGGTTTGACTCCCCCTTCTTCATAGTCTCGATGATTATGAGTTTCAGGTATTGAAGCCGCTCGTTGTTCAGTAGAGTCAGTACGCCTGTCGATGTATTTATTCTCTGCGACTGTTCAACTCCTACACGGCGTTCACTCTGTGACTGAAACCATCAGCCACACTGAACTGAAATTCCATGTCTCCCGGTGTCGACTCCGCGCTACATTCACACACGTCTTGCAGATTAATGCCGGGTCTCTACTCGTGTTTATAAGTTCAGTCTAATGTAGTAGCAGAATTTGTCTTTAGAACCGCGTGTCCTTGGAACAATAAACTGACGTGTCTGCGGTTTACCTTGCTTATTAAGAACATGTCAGTACAGACAGTGCGAAGAAGGAGAAGGTTGGAAAAAAAAAGAGAAAGAAAAACGAGGATGAAAGCATAGCGTTTGACTGTTAGAACAAAATAAGTGAGTAGGCAGGTGACAAAATTCTAATAGTTTGTATTTGTAGACGTGTAAATACAAAGTAGTAAATAAATATGAAATACAAATAAGTCATAAAACAGCTGGTGAATTTACTTTATTATAATTTATTTTATTCTTTTTTATTTTTTTATTTTGTTGTTGTTGTTGTTTTTTATTTTCTTTCTTTTTTGACCTTTTTTCATTGTTTCATTTTTACAACAACTACTACTACTATCATCAATATTATTGTTATTACTACTACTACTACTACTGTCATTATTATTATTATTATTATAACTACTATTGCTACTACTACTACTGTCATTATTATTATTGTTATAACTACTATTGCTACTACTACTGCTACTGTTTAACTACTCTTTCTACTACTACCACTACTACCGATCTATAGTTTTGTTTTGGCTCTAGTTGTAGTAATAATAGTAATTGTATTTTTGTTATTTGGGGGGGGGGGAATTGTAGGCTTTTGGGGTTTTTTTCTGAGGCTTTTTTTCTGGGATGGTTGATGTATATCTGGTCGTATAATGATGGTATTGAGTTTAGGATTAGTAGGTTAATATAAGCGTAGCTATGGTGACAGTGGTTATAATACTGTTCCTACCACGACTGTTGTAACTACTACTACTTCAGCTACTGCTACCACTATTACTACTGCTGCTATCAGTACTGTTAGTTTTATTACTATAATACTGTTACTACTGCTTCAGTCATCATCACTTATAACGGCTGCGACAACTATCACATCCCTCAAATAGAACACAAACTATTACTACTACTACAAGAGCTACTACAAATACTAACATTATTTTGTATTGCTATACAACTCGGTTACGAGAGCTACGGTAACACAATTATTTCTATGACAACCGAAACATATAAACGCGAGCGCATTTTGTCAGTTTCCGCATCTTTCTGTTGAAACTACAGAGAAAAATACAACGTTGTAAATGAATAGAAACGTTGTTTTACAAATTGAAACAACGCCAGAATGTTGTACGTTCATTTCTTTACGCCTGTTCGTGAATGACTGTGGGTGTGAATGTATGTGTCTCTGTGTTTACACACAGACACACACACACAGACACACACACAGACACACACACAGACACACACACACAGACACACACAGACACACACACAGACACACACACAGACACACACACAGACACACACACAGTCACACACACACAGACACACACACAGACACACAGACACACACACAGACACACACACAGACACACACACAGACACACACACACACAGACACACACACACACACACACAGACACACACACACAGACACACACACAATACTATGGTGTGTGCATCTGCGTCTCTGTGTGTGAGTGTGTGAAGATGTACGGTAAACATATACTCTGAAATTACAGATTTCATTTGTTTTCTTTTTTATTATTACTCCCATTAATGTTTCACATTACCGGTATATATGTAATGTACACATTAAAAAAGTACATTCATCTAGAATTACCGTTAAAAAGAATAAAAAAGAGAGAGACTTAATTTAGCATTTATAATATGGTTACAAGAAGTGAAGTACGCCAGGCAGTTTAGATTCATCATAAAAATACAGATACCTTTTTTTCCTTTCCAGTATTAAATCCTTTACTGTTTCACATTAACTGTTTTAAAGTTACATGTTATTGTAGCATTTTGGTGTGACTATTTCAACAGATAATGTTCTAATTTAAAGTTTCTATAGTTAATACCTTTAGACCACTTAAAATGATCATTGTCTTGTAATAAGCGATAACGTAAAATTCTTTTAATATGCCGTTTTTCTCTTTCAGTATTAACATCGATTAATGTTTCGCAGTAGCAGTTAGAAAGTTATGTAATATTGCAGCATATCAATTTCTAAGGTAACAAAGTTTACGTGTTTTCACACCGAGTCAGAGACTCGCAATCTTACAACCGTGTTTCAGACGTCACAGAGACTCGCAATCTTACAACCGTGTTTCAGACGTGACAGAGGCTCGCATTATTACAACCCAGTTTCAGACGTGACAGAGGCTCGCAGTCTTACAACCGCGTTTCAGACGTGACATGAGTCGCAATCTTACATCCGTGTTTCAGATGTGACAGAGACTCGGAATCTTACAACCGTGTTTCAGACGTGACAGAGACTCGCAATCTTACAACCGTGTTTCAGACGTGACATGAGTCGCAATCTTACATCCGTGGTTCAGACGTGAAGAGACTCGGAATCTTATAACCGTGTTTCAGACGTGACAGAGACTCGCAATCTTACAACCGTGTTTCAGACATGACAGAGGCTCGCAGTCTTACAACCCTGTTTCAGACGTGACAGAGGCTCGCAGTCTTACAATCGTGTTTCAGACGTGACATGAGTCGCAATCTTACATCCGTGTTTCAGACGAGACATGAGTCGCAATCTTACATCCGTGTTTCAGACGTGACAGAGACTCGGAATCTTACAACCGTGTTTCAGACGTGACAGAGACTCGCAATCTTGCAACCGTGTTTCAGAAGTAACAGAGACTCGCAATCTTACAACCGTGTTTCAGACGTGACAGAGACTCGCAGTCTTACAACCCTGTTTCAGACGTGACAGATACTCGCAGTCTTACAACCGTGTTTCAGACGTGACAGAGACTCGCAGTCTTACAACCCTGTTTCAGACGTGACAGAGACTCGCAATCTTACAACCGTGTTTCAGACGTGACATGACTCGCAATCTTACATCCGTGGTTCAGAAGTGAAGAGACTCGGAATCTTAGAACAGTGTTTGAGACGTGACAGAGACTCGCAATCTTACAACCCTGTTTCAGACGTGACAGAGACTCGCAATCTTACAACCGTGTTTCAGACGTGACAGAGGCTCGCAGTCTTACAACCCCGTGTCAGACGTGACAGAGGCTCGCAGTCTTACAATCGTGTTTCAGACGTGACATGAGTCGCAATCTTACATCCGTGATACAGGCGTGACATGAGTCGCAATCTTACATCCGTGTTTCAGACGTGACAGAGGCTCGCAGTCTTACAATCGTGTTTCAGACGTGACATGAGTCGCAATCTTACATCCGTGTTTCAGACGTGACATGAGTCGCAATCTTACATCCGTGTTTCAGACGTGACAGAGACTCGGAATCTTACAACCGTGTTTCAGACGTGACAGAGACTCGCAATCTTACAACCGTGTTTCAGACGTGACAGAGGCTCGCAATCTTACAACCGTGTTTCAGACGTGACAGAGACTCGGAATCTTACAACCGTGTTTCAGACGTGAAGAGACTCGGAATCTTACAACCGTGTTTCAGACGTGACAGAGACTCGCAATCTTACAACCGTGTTTCAGACGTGACAGAGGCTCGCAGTCTTACAACCCTGTTTCAGACGTGACAGAGACTCGCAATCTTACAACCGTGTTTCAGACGTGACAGAGACTCGCATCTTACAACCGTGTTTCAGACGTGACATGAGTCGCAATTTTACAACTGTGTTTCAGACGTGACAGAGAGTCGGAATCTTACAACCGTGTTTCAGACGTGACAGAGACTCGCAATCTTACAACCGTGTTTCAGACGTGACAGAGGCTCGCAGTCTTTCAACCGTGTTTCAGACGTGACAGAGACTCGCAATCTTACAATCGTGTTTCAGACGTGACATGAGTCGCAATCTTACAACCGTGTTTCAGACGTGACAGAGGCTCACAGTCTTACAACCCTGTTTCAGACGTGACAGAGGCTCGCAGTCTTACAATCGTGTTTCAGACGTGACATGAGTCGCAATCTTACATCCGTGTTTCAGACGTGACATGAGTCGCAATCTTACATCCGTGGTTCAGACGTGAAGAGACTCGGAATCTTAGAACCGTGTTTCAGACGTGACAGAGACTCGCAATCTTGCAACCGTGTTTCAGACGTAACAGAGACTCGCAATCTTACAACCGTGTTTCAGACGTGACAGAGACTCGCAGTCTTACAACCGTGTTTCAGACGTGACAGAGACTCGCAGTCTTACAACCCTGTTTCAGACGTGACAGATACTCGCAGTCTTACAACCGTGTTTCAGACGTGACAGAGACTCGCAGTCTTACAACCCTGTTTCAGACGTGACAGATACTCGCAATCTTACAACCGTGTTTCAGACGTGACAGAGACTCGCAATCTTACAACCGTGTTTCAGACGTGACATGACTCGCAATCTTACATCCGTGGTTCAGACGTGAAGAGACTCGGAATCTTAGAACAGTGTTTGAGACGTGACAGAGACTCGCAATCTTACAACCGTGTTTCAGACGTGACAGAGGCTCGCAGTCTTACAACCCTGTTTCAGACGTGACAGAGACTCGCAATCTTACAACCGTGTTTCAGACGTGACAGAGGCTCGCAGTCTTACAGCTCGGTGTTTGTAGTTAGCTTCCCACCATTTGTTACAGAACTCTGTACCAAATTTATGCTTTTCTCTTTTCATTTTTATTTTTTTATTTTTTATTAATAGCTAGGAACAAGACACTATAAATATAAAATTGTGGTCTTAAGTTATGTTTTCGTTTCTACAAAATGGAACGCATAAAATCCAGTTGTCGTTAGCAAAAAGAGCTTTTAAAAATAAAATTCCTTTCTTTGCCACTGTCTTATAATAAGCTGATTTATTGTCACTTTTAATGCGAACATTATATTACATCTGTTGACGTAGTATTATTATCTTGTCCCTTCTGCTTTCAGATTTCTCTAGAGAGGTTGACCGTATGTGTAATGCATTTTTCCAAAAGGAATTTGTGCATTTCAGCAATTTTGCTTAACAGTAGGCTGATCCTAAATATAATGTCAGTGAAGCTCTAGATCAGTGGTTCCCAACCATTTTAGTACTATGCCCCACTTTTTATGACAAATTTCTTCATCTCCCCCACCCGTTAATTGTTTAGTATGATATAACAATATCAGTTTTGAAGTAGCATAACATAAAAAATTGTATCTTTCAAATAAAACTAAAGCGTTTAACTTCAAATTTAATCAAATAAAATCCATTTTAGAATGTGTATAACATATCTACCATCAGATTAAATAAATTCAATTACAATGAATTAATGAAACCCTTGAGCCTGATGTCTACTGCAGAGAGATTTTATCCGAGGCAGACATTTTTTTAATTTCAATCTCAAGTCGCCTCGTTTAGTGATATGAAGTCGGTTTCTTTTCTTCAGTAATAAGTATTCACAGCACTAAATCCACATTCCACTAAGTATGACGATCGGAATGGTAACAGTAGTTTTCTTGCCAAACTACTTGTATTTGGACATTTAGCTTGTGTTTCTTCACATAGCCACATCATTGTTCCTTTTATTTTGAACAGGGCTTTAATCGAGTCATCATTTTGTAATTCTGAAAGTTCTCCTTGATACTCCATGGTTACATCTTTCAGATCCACTAGCAATGGCTGAGTCATCCAAGATGGATAATTACTTTCTTTCAAATCAGTTACTCAAAAGAGAGGCAATGTCTTGGCTAAAATTTATGTCTTTAATCCACGATGTCTTTTACACATTAAAAAGTAACTTAACAATTAGTGCTCTTAAACAACCATTTTGATAATAGTCAAATAATGGGACAGCGGGTGTTTATTTTTTTCTAGCTATTTTATCAGGTTTTTTATTCCAAATAAACTGAAACAAAATAGGTTTCTAATATTTTAAAGAAATAGTTTGTTAGATTTGGCAGTGAAAAAAAACAACAAACAAACAATTTTCGATAAAACTAAACTTTTGATTCCAGAAATTTTTCTTAGAGGAGACTACGAACATTTTGACCATTGTTCAAGCAGTCTTTTAACCTCGTTCAACTTTGCATTAAAGTTTAATTCTTGTACTTGATACAGATCCGTGGAAAACTGTACCATAAGTATTGTAAATTCTGTAGTCCATTTTAATTTTTGTTTTGATCACATTATTTTATGATTAATTTGGTATTTCCCTAAGTTTATTATGTTTGTTTGATACGCATTAACTTTAAGACCAGATACATCGATCAAACATTTTGTTTCCGCAGATGCTCACAGAGTTTTATCACACCAACCTAATAGCAATACTGTGTCGTCGGCGAACTGTGAAATTTTGAATTCATTGCCGTTTATCTCAATACCGTATATATATATGTTACTTATTTCTTACCAAGATTCCAAGACTCTCAACACACAAAATGAAAACGCAGTGATCCCCTTTTCTATATCCTGTGTCACGTTTTAAGCGTTTAGTAATCTTACCATTTATGTATAAACACGATTCCTGTTTATTAGAAAAGGTTGATATCCATGTTTGATTTGAAACTCCAAAGTAAGAATATGTTGTTTTTTTTTAATAATTAATCGATGATGTATCAAAAGCTTTTATTCAAAATATACAATTAATTAAGAAAAAATTCGAAACGCTAAAGGAAATAACTCAAGTAAACACGTTTGTTGTGTGCTAAATGAAGACTGTGAAACACGACGTGTTTGTTACTCGACATTTACTGTGAATGGTGATCATTAAATAACAGGAGTATTATTATTATTATTATTATTATTATTATTATTATTATTATTTTGTTGTTCCTGTTGTTGTTGTTGTTGTTGTTGTTATGATTATGATTATTACTCAATTGCTAATAGGAATTACTCTGTATGATCTATATTAATACACTGTTGAAACAGAATAAAGTGTATATTATATACACCGATATGTTATATTCCTTTAGTACTTCATACTTATGAAAGGTTAGTTTAGAAAAAAAAAATAATAACAAACTCAGATGGAAGGTGGAGATCTGGTTACTCAGAGCTCACTAATCTACTGTTATATGTAGCCTCGCAATTTGCATGTGTTGTTGTCTGTGTCTCTGTCTCTCTGTTTGTGTTAATTTAGGATTGAGTATTTTTTTATGTACGTTTCATTAGTGTTTTGATAATAGTACGGCGCTACCACAGGAAGACAAAGTCCAATCACGACCTCACAAACCCCGTCAGATACCGCTGACAACGTCACCGTCCGGCCATGAAGACAACCTTGAAAAGATTGCCCAGTAACTGAGGGTAATCACCGCTTCCCACAAAGCACGCCGTATTTTGACTTTCGTTATTTCTGTGTGCATCTGTGTTTTCCTGGAAACATGGGACTGGCAAGTTGAATATTCCATTTTTGTATGTGTCGTCAGAAATTAGTTAGAGCCAGGTCTTAAGTGCATATATAAATATAAATACATGCTCTAATCCCTCGTATGTGTGAATATGTCTGAGACGGATAGAAACGCTGAATCTTGTGAAAATACTGCTGTAGCAGATGACACATAATCAGATAAGCGTTTGATTTTTCCCAGTTCCACGTTAACAGATAAAACTCTGATGCTAAGTTATATATAATAATAATACTGGTAATTCTTCTATACGCCTAAATACTGGTGTTTTTATTTTTAAAAGAATATATTACGAAACTGACATTAATTTAGAATGTTTATATTGCAATCTTAACCCGATTAACACATTTATGCTACTACTACTAATAAGACAACTACAACAACAACAACAACTACTACTACTACTACAAACTAACTAAATAAATAATACTAATAATAATAATAGAGTACTAGTAATATAATAATGTCGATAATGATGATGTGTTTTTATATTTGTGATAGAAACGTTAAAATAATGTATAATACACTACTACTACTATTACTACAACTACTACTACTGGTACTTCAATTACTATAACTACTATTAGTACTACTACTACTACTACTATTACTACTACTACTACTACTAATAATAATAATAATTTGGGTAAAGGCTATAAATATTTATTTCATATATATGAACTCAATGTGAAAATATGATATTTTTAATGTCTATATTATTATGTATTTAAAATGTATTATATATTATTCATTATGAACGCCAGCGTAAGGATTACATTTGATAATTAGTATAATATATTATGTATTAAATACATTATATCATTCATTACGAAAGTGTGTGTATGGGTTCTCTTCGAGTAATAATGTATTATGTATTTAATACACATGTTATATCATTCATTATAAACGTGGGTGTATGAGTTCTTTTTGACCAGTGAGCTGCGGTAGAGGGGTTGGAATATACGGGTTTCTTTACACAGAATAAAAACACAAGTAACTGGGTTGCATTCCCTTGTTTGTCAGATAAATTTTGCACCGATTAAAAACACAGTTTTGCCCTAAAATTCATGTCTGTGTTGGCTCACTTTGGAGGGGGGGTTTGACTCCCCCTTCTTCATAGTCTCGATGATTATGAGTTTCAGGTATTGAAGCCGCTCGTTGTTCAGTAGAGTCAGTACGCCTGTCGATGTATTTATTCTCTGCGACTGTTCAACTCCTACACGGCGTTCACTCTGTGACTGAAACCATCAGCCACACTGAACTGAAATTCCATGTCTCCCGGTGTCGACTCCGCGCTACATTCACACACGTCTTGCAGATTAATGCCGGGTCTCTACTCGTGTTTATAAGTTCAGTCTAATGTAGTAGCAGAATTTGTCTTTAGAACCGCGTGTCCTTGGAACAATAAACTGACGTGTCTGCGGTTTACCTTGCTTATTAAGAACATGTCAGTACAGACAGTGCGAAGAAGGAGAAGGTTGGAAAAAAAAAGAGAAAGAAAAACGAGGATGAAAGCATAGCGTTTGACTGTTAGAACAAAATAAGTGAGTAGGCAGGTGACAAAATTCTAATAGTTTGTATTTGTAGACGTGTAAATACAAAGTAGTAAATAAATATGAAATACAAATAAGTCATAAAACAGCTGGTGAATTTACTTTATTATAATTTATTTTATTCTTTTTTATTTTTTTATTTTGTTGTTGTTGTTGTTTTTTATTTTCTTTCTTTTTTGACCTTTTTTCATTGTTTCATTTTTACAACAACTACTACTACTATCATCAATATTATTGTTATTACTACTACTACTACTACTGTCATTATTATTATTATTATTATAACTACTATTGCTACTACTACTACTGTCATTATTATTATTGTTATAACTACTATTGCTACTACTACTGCTACTGTTTAACTACTCTTTCTACTACTACCACTACTACCGATCTATAGTTTTGTTTTGGCTCTAGTTGTAGTAATAATAGTAATTGTATTTTTGTTATTTGGGGGGGGGGGAATTGTAGGCTTTTGGGGTTTTTTTCTGAGGCTTTTTTTTCTGGGATGGTTGATGTATATCTGGTCGTATAATGATGGTATTGAGTTTAGGATTAGTAGGTTAATATAAGCGTAGCTATGGTGACAGTGGTTATAATACTGTTCCATACCACGACTGTTGTAACTACTACTACTTCAGCTACTGCTACCACTATTACTACTGCTGCTATCAGTACTGTTAGTTTTATTACTATAATACTGTTACTACTGCTTCAGTCATCATCACTTATAACGGCTGCGACAACTATCACATCCCTCAAATAGAACACAAACTATTACTACTACTACAAGAGCTACTACAAATACTAACATTATTTTGTATTGCTATACAACTCGGTTACGAGAGCTACGGTAACACAATTATTTCTATGACAACCGAAACATATAAACGCGAGCGCATTTTGTCAGTTTCCGCATCTTTCTGTTGAAACTACAGAGAAAAATACAACGTTGTAAATGAATAGAAACGTTGTTTTACAAATTGAAACAACGCCAGAATGTTGTACGTTCATTTCTTTACGCCTGTTCGTGAATGACTGTGGGTGTGAATGTATGTGTCTCTGTGTTTACACACAGACACACACACACAGACACACACACAGACACACACACACACACACACACAGACACACACAGACACACACAGACACACACACAGACACACACACAGACACACACACACACACACACACACACACACACACACACACACACACACACACACACACACACACAGACACACACACAGACACACACACAGACACACACACACACACACACACATACACACACACAGACACACACACACAGACACACACACAATACTATGGTGTGTGCATCTGCGTCTCTGTGTGTGAGTGTGTGAAGATGTACGGTAAACATATACTCTGAAATTACAGATTTCATTTGTTTTCTTTTTTATTATTACTCCCATTAATGTTTCACATTACCGGTATATATGTACATATTAAAAAAGTACATTCATCTAGTATTACCTTTAAAAAGTAAAAAAAAAGAGACTTAATTTAGCATTTATAATATGGTTACAAGAAGTAAAGTACGCCAGGCAGTTTAGATTCATCATAAAAATACAGATACCTTTTTTTCCTTCCAGTATTAAATCCTTTACTGTTTCACATTAACTGTTTTAAAGTTACATGTTATTGTAGCATTTTGGTGTGACTATTTCAACAGATAATGTTCTAATTTAAAGTTTCTATAGTTAATACCTTTAGACCACTTAAAATGATCATTGTCTTGTAATAAGCGATAACGTAAAATTCTTTTAATATGCCGTTTTTCTCTTTCAGTATTAACATCGATTAATGTTTCGCAGTAGCAGTTAGAAAGTTATGTAATATTGCAGCATATCAATTTCTAAGGTAACAAAGTTTACGTGTTTTCACACCGAGTCAGAGACTCGCAATCTTACAACCGTGTTTCAGACGTCACAGAGACTCGCAATCTTACAACCGTGTTTCAGACGTGACAGAGGCTCGCATTATTACAACCCAGTTTCAGACGTGACAGAGGCTCGCAGTCTTACAACCGCGTTTCAGACGTGACATGAGTCGCAATCTTACATCCGTGTTTCAGATGTGACAGAGACTCGGAATCTTACAACCGTGTTTCAGACGTGACAGAGACTCGCAATCTTACAACCGTGTTTCAGACGTGACATGAGTCGCAATCTTACATCCGTGGTTCAGACGTGAAGAGACTCGGAATCTTATAACCGTGTTTCAGACGTGACAGAGACTCGCAATCTTACAACCGTGTTTCAGACATGACAGAGGCTCGCAGTCTTACAACCCTGTTTCAGACGTGACAGAGGCTCGCAGTCTTACAATCGTGTTTCAGACGTGACATGAGTCGCAATCTTACATCCGTGTTTCAGACGAGACATGAGTCGCAATCTTACATCCGTGTTTCAGACGTGACAGAGACTCGGAATCTTACAACCGTGTTTCAGACGTGACAGAGACTCGCAATCTTGCAACCGTGTTTCAGAAGTAACAGAGACTCGCAATCTTACAACCGTGTTTCAGACGTGACAGAGACTCGCAGTCTTACAACCCTGTTTCAGACGTGACAGATACTCGCAGTCTTACAACCGTGTTTCAGACGTGACAGAGACTCGCAGTCTTACAACCCTGTTTCAGACGTGACAGAGACTCGCAATCTTACAACCGTGTTTCAGACGTGACATGACTCGCAATCTTACATCCGTGGTTCAGAAGTGAAGAGACTCGGAATCTTAGAACAGTGTTTGAGACGTGACAGAGACTCGCAATCTTACAACCCTGTTTCAGACGTGACAGAGACTCGCAATCTTACAACCGTGTTTCAGACGTGACAGAGGCTCGCAGTCTTACAACCCCGTGTCAGACGTGACAGAGGCTCGCAGTCTTACAATCGTGTTTCAGACGTGACATGAGTCGCAATCTTACATCCGTGATACAGGCGTGACATGAGTCGCAATCTTACATCCGTGTTTCAGACGTGACAGAGGCTCGCAGTCTTACAATCGTGTTTCAGACGTGACATGAGTCGCAATCTTACATCCGTGTTTCAGACGTGACATGAGTCGCAATCTTACATCCGTGTTTCAGACGTGACAGAGACTCGGAATCTTACAACCGTGTTTCAGACGTGACAGAGACTCGCAATCTTACAACCGTGTTTCAGACGTGACAGAGGCTCGCAATCTTACAACCGTGTTTCAGACGTGACAGAGACTCGGAATCTTACAACCGTGTTTCAGACGTGAAGAGACTCGGAATCTTACAACCGTGTTTCAGACGTGACAGAGACTCGCAATCTTACAACCGTGTTTCAGACGTGACAGAGGCTCGCAGTCTTACAACCCTGTTTCAGACGTGACAGAGACTCGCAATCTTACAACCGTGTTTCAGACGTGACAGAGACTCGCATCTTACAACCGTGTTTCAGACGTGACATGAGTCGCAATTTTACAACTGTGTTTCAGACGTGACAGAGAGTCGGAATCTTACAACCGTGTTTCAGACGTGACAGAGACTCGCAATCTTACAACCGTGTTTCAGACGTGACAGAGGCTCGCAGTCTTTCAACCGTGTTGTCAGACGTGACAGAGACTCGCAATCTTACAATCGTGTTTCAGACGTGACATGAGTCGCAATCTTACAACCGTGTTTCAGACGTGACAGAGGCTCACAGTCTTACAACCCTGTTTCAGACGTGACAGAGGCTCGCAGTCTTACAATCGTGTTTCAGACGTGACATGAGTCGCAATCTTACATCCGTGTTTCAGACGTGACATGAGTCGCAATCTTACATCCGTGGTTCAGACGTGAAGAGACTCGGAATCTTAGAACCGTGTTTCAGACGTGACAGAGACTCGCAATCTTGCAACCGTGTTTCAGACGTAACAGAGACTCGCAATCTTACAACCGTGTTTCAGACGTGACAGAGACTCGCAGTCTTACAACCGTGTTTCAGACGTGACAGAGACTCGCAGTCTTACAACCCTGTTTCAGACGTGACAGATACTCGCAGTCTTACAACCGTGTTTCAGACGTGACAGAGACTCGCAGTCTTACAACCCTGTTTCAGACGTGACAGATACTCGCAATCTTACAACCGTGTTTCAGACGTGACAGAGACTCGCAATCTTACAACCGTGTTTCAGACGTGACATGACTCGCAATCTTACATCCGTGGTTCAGACGTGAAGAGACTCGGAATCTTAGAACAGTGTTTGAGACGTGACAGAGACTCGCAATCTTACAACCGTGTTTCAGACGTGACAGAGGCTCGCAGTCTTACAACCCTGTTTCAGACGTGACAGAGACTCGCAATCTTACAACCGTGTTTCAGACGTGACAGAGGCTCGCAGTCTTACAGCCCTGTTTCAGACGTGACAGAGACTCGCAATCTTACAACCGTGTTTCAGACGTGACAGAGACTCGCATCTTACAACCGTGTTTCAGACGTGACATGAGTCGCAATTATACAACCGTGTTTCAGACGTGACAGAGAGTCGGAATCTTACAACCGTGTTTCAGACGTGACAGAGACTCGCAATCTTACAACCGTGTTTCAGACGTGACAGAGGCTCGCAGTCTTTCAACCGTGTTTCAGACGTGACAGAGACTCGCAATCTTACAATCGTGTTTCAGACGTGACATGAGTCGCAATCTTACAACCGTGTTTCAGACGTGACAGAGGCTCGCAGTCTTACAACCCTGTTTCAGACGTGACAGAGGCTCGCAGTCTTACAATCGTGTTTCAGACGTGACATGAGTCGCAATCTTACATCCGTGTTTCAGACGTGACATGAGTCGCAATCTTACATCCGTGTTTCAGACGTGACAGAGACTCGGAATCTTACAACCGTGTTTCAGACGTGACAGAGACTCGCAATCTTACAACCGTGTTTCAGACGTGACAGAGGCTCGCAATCTTACAACCGTGTTTCAGACGTGACAGAGACTCGGAATCTTACAACCGTGTTTCAGACGTGAAGAGACTCGGAATCTTACAACCGTGTTTCAGACGTGACAGAGACTCGCAATCTTACAACCGTGTTTCAGACGTGACAGAGGCTCGCAGTCTTACAGACCCTGTTTCAGACGTGACAGAGACTCGCAATCTTACAACCGTGTTTCAGACGTGACAGAGACTCGCATCTTACAACCGTGTTTCAGACGTGACATGAGTCGCAATTTTACAACTGTTTTTCAGACGTGACAGAGAGTCGGAATCTTACAACCGTGTTTCAGACGTGACAGAGACTCGCAATCTTACAACCGTGTTTCAGACGTGACAGAGGCTCGCAGTCTTTCAACCGTGTTTCAGACGTGACAGAGACTCGCAATCTTACAATCGTGTTTCAGACGTGACATGAGTCGCAATCTTACAACCGTGTTTCAGACGTGACAGAGGCTCACAGTCTTACAACCCTGTTTCAGACGTGACAGAGGCTCGCAGTCTTACAATCGTGTTTCAGACGTGACATGAGTCGCAATCTTACATCCGTGTTTCAGACGTGACATGAGTCGCAATCTTACATCCGTGGTTCAGACGTGAAGAGACTCGGAATCTTAGAACCGTGTTTCAGACGTGACAGAGACTCGCAATCTTGCAACCGTGTTTCAGACGTAACAGAGACTCGCAATCTTCCAACCGTGTTTCAGACGTGACAGAGACTCGCAGTCTTCCAACCGTGTTTCAGACGTGACAGAGACTCGCAGTCTTACAACCCTGTTTCAGACGTGACAGATACTCGCAGTCTTACAACCGTGTTTCAGACGTGACAGAGACTCGCAGTCTTACAACCCTGTTTCAGACGTGACAGATACTCGCAATCTTACAACCGTGTTTCAGACGTGACAGAGACTCGCAATCTTACAACCGTGTTTCAGACGTGACATGACTCGCAATCTTACATCCGTGGTTCAGACGTGAAGAGACTCGGAATCTTAGAACAGTGTTTGAGACGTGACAGAGACTCGCAATCTTACAACCGTGTTTCAGACGTGACAGAGGCTCGCAGTCTTACAACCCTGTTTCAGACGTGACAGAGACTCGCAATCTTACAACCGTGTTTCAGACGTGACAGAGGCTCGCAGTCTTACAGCCCTGTTTCAGACGTGACAGAGACTCGCAATCTTACAACCGTGTTTCAGACGTGACAGAGACTCGCATCTTACAACCGTGTTTCAGACGTGACATGAGTCGCAATTATACAACCGTGTTTCAGACGTGACAGAGAGTCGGAATCTTACAACCGTGTTTCAGACGTGACAGAGACTCGCAATCTTACAACCGTGTTTCAGACGTGACAGAGGCTCGCAGTCTTTCAACCGTGTTTCAGACGTGACAGAGACTCGCAATCTTACAATCGTGTTTCAGACGTGACATGAGTCGCAATCTTACAACCGTGTTTCAGACGTGACAGAGGCTCGCAGTCTTACAACCCTGTTTCAGACGTGACAGAGGCTCGCAGTCTTACAATCGTGTTTCAGACGTGACATGAGTCGCAATCTTACATCCGTGTTTCAGACGTGACATGAGTCGCAATCTTACATCCGTGGTTCAGACGTGACATGAGTCGCAATCTTACATCCGTGGTTCAGACGTGACATGAGTGGCAATCTTACATCCGTGGTTCAGACGTGAAGAGACACGGAATCTTACAACCGTGTTTCAGACGTGACAGAGACTCGCAATCTTGCAACCGTGTTTCAGACGTAACAGAGACTCGCAATCTTTCAACCGTGTTTCAGACGTGACAGAGACTCGCAGTCTTACAACCGTGTTTCAGACGTGACAGAGACTCGCAGTCTTACAACCCTGTTTCAGACGTGACAGATACTCGCAGTCTTACAACCGTGTTTCAGACGTGACATGACTCGCAATCTTACATCCGTGGTTCAGACGTGAAGAGACTCGGAATCTTAGAACAGTGTTTGAGACGTGACAGAGACTCGCAATCTTACAACCGTGTTTCAGACGTGACAGAGGCTCGCAGTCTTACAACCCTGTTTCAGACGTGACAGAGACTCGCAATCTTACAACCGTGTTTCAGACGTGACAGAGGCTCGCAGTCTTACAACCCTGTTTCAGACGAGACAGAGGCTCGCAGTCTTACAATCGTGTTTCAGACGTGACATGAGTCGCAATCTTACATCCGTGATACAGACGTGACATCAGTCGCAATCTTACATCCGTGTGTCAGACGTGACAGAGGCTCGCAGTCTTACTATCGTGTTTCAGACGTGACAGAGACTCGGAATCTTACAACCGTGTTTCAGACGTGAAGAGACTCGCAATCTTACAACCGTGTTTCAGACGTGACAGAGACTCGCAGTCTTACAACCGTGTTTCAGACGTGACAGAGACTCGCAATCTTACAACCGTGTTTCAGACGTGACAGAGGCTCGCAGTCTTACAACCCTGTTTCAGACGTGACAGAGGCTCGCAGTCTTACAACCGTGTTTCAGACGTGACAGAGACTCGCAATCTTACAACCGTGTTTCAGACGTGACAGAGACTCGCATTCTTACAACCGTGTTTCAGACGTGACAGAGACTCGCAGTCTTACAACCCTGTTTCAGACGTGACAGATACTCGCAATCTTACAACCGTGTTTCAGACGTGACAGAGACTCGCATCTTACAACCGTGTTTCAGACGTGACATGAGTCGCAATCTTACAACCGTGTTTCAGACGTGACAGAGAGTCGGAATCTTACAACCGTGTTTCAGACGTGACAGAGACTCGCAATCTTACAACCGTGTTTCAGACGTGACAGAGGCTCGCAGTCTTACAACCGTGTTTCAGACGTGACAGAGACTCGCAATCTTACAATCGTGTTTCAGACGTGACATGAGTCGCAATCTTACAACCGTGTTTCAGACGTGACAGAGGCTCGCAGTCTTACAACCCTGTTTCAGACGTGACAGAGGCTCGCAGTCTTACAATCGTGTTTCAGACGTGACATGAGTCGCAATCTTACATCCGTATTTCAGATGTGACAGAGACTCGGAATCTTACAACCGTGTTTCAGACGTGACGGAGACTCGCAATCTTACAACCGTGTTTCAGACGTGACAGAGGCTCGCAGTCTTACAACCGTGTTTCAGACGTGACAGAGACTCGGAATCTTACAACCGTGTTTCATACGTGACAGAGGCTCGCAGTCTTACAACCCTGTTTCAGACGTGACAGAGACTCGCAATGTTATAACCGTGTTTCAGACGTGACAGAGGCTCGCAGTCTTACAACCCTGTTTCAGACGTGACAGAGTCTCGCAATCTTACAATCGTGTTTCAGACGTGACATGAGTCGGAATCTTATATCCGTGTTTCAGACGTGACATGAGTCGTAATCTTACATCCGTGTTTTAGACGTGACAGAGACTCTGAATCTTACAACCGTGTTTCAGACGTGACAGAGACTCGCAATCTTACAACCGTGTTTCAGACGTGACAGAGGCTCGCAGTCTTACAACCGTGTTGCAGACGTGACAGAGACTCGCAGTCTTACAACCGTGTTTCAGACGTGACAGAGACTCGCAATCTTGCAACCGTGTTTCAGACGTGACAGAGGCTCGCAGTCTTACAACCGTGTTTCAGACGTGACAGAGACTCGGAATCTTACAACCGTGTTTCAGACGTGACAGAGACTCGCAGTCTTACAACCCTGTTTCAGACGTGACAGATACTCGCAATCTTACAACCGTGTTTCAGACGTGACAGAGACTCGCAGTCTTACAACCCTGTTTCAGACGTGACAGAGACTCGCAATGTTATAACCGTGTTTCAGACGTGACAGAGGCTCGCAGTCTTACAACCGTGTTTCAGACGTGACAGAGACTCGCAATCTTACAATCGTGTTTCAGACGTGACATGAGTCGCAATCTTACATCCGTGTTTCAGACGTGACATGAGTCGCAATCTTACATCCGTGTTTCAGACGTGACAGAGACTCGGAATCTTACAACCGTGTTTCAGACGTGACAGAGACTCGGAATCTTACAACCGTGTTTCAGACGTGACAGAGGCTCGCAGTCTTACAACCCTGTTTCAGACGTGACAGAGACTCGCAATCTTACAACCGTGTTTCAGACGTGACAGAGACTCGCAATCTTACAACCGTGTTTCAGACGTGACAGAGGCTCGCAGTCTTACAACCCTGTTTCAGACGTGACAGAGTCTCGCAGTCTTACAACCGTGTTTCAGACGTGACAGAGACTCGAAATCTTACAATCGTGTTTCAGACGTGACATGAGTCGGAATCTTATATCCGTGTTTCAGACGTGACATGAGTCGCAATCTTACATCCGTGTTTCAGACGTGACAGAGACTCTGAATCTTACAACCGTGTTTCAGACGTGACAGAGACTCGCAATCTTACAACCGTGTTTCAGACGTGACAGAGGCTCGCAGTCTTACAACCGTGTTTCAGACGTGACAGAGACTCGCAATCTTACAATCGTGTTTCAGACGTGACATGAGTCGCAATCTTATATCCGTGTTTCAGACGTGACATGAGTCGCAATCTTACATCCGTGTTTCAGACGTGACAGAGACTCGGAATCTTACAACCGTGTTTCAGACGTGACAGAGACTCGGAATCTTACAACCGTGTTTCAGACGTGACAGAGGCTCGCAGTCTTACAACCCTGTTTCAGACGTGACAGAGACTCGCAATCTTACAACCGTGTTTCAGACGTGACAGAGACTCGCAATCTTACAACCGTGTTTCAGACGTGACAGAGGCTCGCAGTCTTACAACCCTGTTTCAGACGTGACAGAGTCTCGCAGTCTTACAACTGTGTTTCAGACGTGACAGAGACTCGCAATCTTACAATCGTGTTTCAGACGTGACATGAGTCGGAATCTTATATCCGTGTTTCAGACGTGACATGAGTCGCAATCTTACATCCGTGTTTCAGACGTGACAGAGACTCTGAATCTTACAACCGTGTTTCAGACGTGACAGAGACTCGCAATCTTACAACCGTGTTTCAGACATGACAGAGGCTCGCAGTCTTACAACCGTGTTGCAGACGTGACAGAGACTCGCAATCTTACAACCGTGTTTCAGACGTGACAGACGATTGCGACCTGTTGCACTGGAACTGAGATGCAAGCCGATCTAGAAAATACCCGGAGTGTATTTTATGTTGAAGATATTTTTGTTTCAAAAGCAAAAAGACAAATTAATGTAATTAGAAATTATGTCTTTTTGTTCATTCCATTAAAGTAATATTAACTCAAATTTGAAAAATGTAAATGTCTCTATGCCCACAAGTTTGTTATGAAACGAGGAAACAACAAGGAACTCAAACTCGGGTTCTACATGTTGTATTTTTTAATTTATTTTATTTTATTTATTTTATTATTATATTATTTTTATTTATCTTAGTTTTATTTTTATTTTCATTTTATTTTTTGTTTTGAAGAAAAAATAATAAGAAAAATAAATGAGAAAAAAGGAATGAAAAAAAATAAGAAAAAAGTAAATACATCTTGGTAGAAATTTCATTTAAGATTTCTGTAATAATTATTTAATTCTCTGCAGAAAAGAGCTATTACAAGTTTTTTATTTAACTTTCAAAATAAAAG
>CM022672.1:32417888-32462718 GCA_012295275.1 Chrysomallon squamiferum | reverse complement strand
ACTTCACAGATTTGTCTTTCCTGTCGAATCTGCAGATAATCCATGGTCCAGTGTCGTATGTAGTCAGAGTTTTGTTTTGTCAGATATACTAGAGTTTATTCATTTAGTTATGTCTCAGCCAGGTGAACAATATTTCACATTATCAGTTGCTCGGCTTAAATGACCAGACATTTGAAAATTTGTTGTCTTACTTATAATTTGTCTTTATTTTTATTTTTTAGTAACTGTGCATCTCTCTCTCTCTCTCTCTCTCTCTCTCTCTCTCTCTCTCTCTCTCTCTCTCTCTCTCTCTCTCTCACACACACACACACACATACACACACACTACACTGTTGTAATATTTTCCACATCACTTTCGGTTCACATGTATTTAATTATATTTATTTCATAAGTGGACGTAAGAATGCACTGAGCATTCTAGTAACACCGCTGAGGACACTTGAACTCACGTCCCTGAGGACAATAAAACATGGTGTCATTAAAATAATTGTCAACCATAAACTGTGTTTGGCAGACACCATAAACTGGTCCAAAATTATTTACAGTCCAAATCAGAAAGTGATCATAGGAGACAACAGGAATGCCTCTGATTGTGGTAAATGTTGCAGTATTGTATTTAGTGTGTGAGTGTCTGTTTCGTGCGTGCGTGTATGCGCGTCTACTTGTCTGTGTGCGCACGTAGATGCATGTTGTCTGTGTATGTAAAAATGTGTGTATGTTTTCAATTGTATTGTAAATGTATAATATTATTATTAGTCGTAAAATTAGTAGTACTATTACTACTACTAATATACGTGTTCTACACTACTGGTTACACTACTGTTATTATTTCTACTATTTCTACGATCACAATTATTATTATTATTGTTGTTGTTGTTGTTGTTGTTAATATTACTACTAAAACTACTACTACTACTACTAGCAATATTACTTCTGCCACCACTACTACTATTATAATCATCGTTTATCTTGTTTGCAGCCAAAGATGGGTTTATCTGTCATCCTGAGTGTAAAGGCGGGTGTTGGGGGCTGGGTCGCACCAAATGTTTTAACTGTAAACAGAAAAACCTGGCAGCGAAGTCAAGCGAGGCGCGATTCTGCGTCAAGTCGTGTACGGAGAAACCTGGATACTTCCACGACATAAACGCAACGTGTTTATTATTATTATTATTACGTTTATTATTATTACTTTTACATTAATATATATATATATATTTTAAGTTCTTCTCTTTGTTTAATGAAAAACTACGTTTTAAGTTAATGTGAGATGTTTGCAATATTTGTATCATAAGAATTTTGAACTGAACATTAAAAAGTCTTCAGATATAAATGTTAATTCTGTTATTGTTAAATCATTTTGAACAACAAATATCAAATATCTCAATAATGTGTATTGATCTGATTGGTTTTTGTTCTCTTTTGTTTGGTTGTGTGCTTTTTTTAACAAATGAAAATTGTACTTAATATGTGTGTGTGTGTGTGTGTAATCTAACGGATTTTTTTTAAATTTAAATGTTAAATAAATTTTACTAGAAATTGAGAATAAATTATTTCAGACTTATTTTCTTTCATTGTACACAACAAATGTCAGGATTAGACGCACGACAATCACAAGATAAATCTGCGTATGTCAGCCTACAGATACACAGAACGACAGACTCATCGCTTTAATGATAAACATTTAAATAAATTAGGGACCCTACTTTAAAGCAGTGAGAGAGGGACACAGGGTGTGCAGGGTAAATTTCGACTAAACCCACTATAGCGCTTCAAGAGTTATCTCCTTTAACATAATATTCAAGAATTTACTTAACATAAATTTAGCAATTGTTTGTTGATTTATTTATGTATTAGATGGATATAAATAAAATACAAATACTTTTTTTCAATCATAAATATTACTTCATTTTTTCTTGTATTTAATTTGTGTTCAAAATGTAAGCCGACAAATTACACAGATATAAAAATGCATTTACGAAGTATTAGTGTTTATTTTTTGTAATATTTTGTTCTGCCTACAATGTGTAATAGATGAAGCTGTAATATAACAACTGATATTGTAAATGAACACCTGAAATCGTGAAGAGCTTAGATCTATTTTTTCTAAAATTCATATTAATGACCTCACTGACAATGATTAGCTCATATTTATTGTTTGTCTCAGTTGATTATAGCACAGCCTTTCTTACTAGTCCCGAGTGGCAGTCCTTGTCAGAACATATTTGCGTGTTTGGTATCTTTTCCTGACATGGTCTTACTGGGGCCAGGCTCCTCAATGAACGACAGTCTTGTCAGACTCTCAGAATCTGAAGACATCTGAATTGATTTCACTGCCTGTTTCTTGATAGCTTTCTGATACCTTCTTAAATTTGAGTGTGTCTACTTATTGGATCTTGCAGATACTTTCACAGCTATAGCGTATGATTTTCTTACTACATGTGAACTGGACTCTACGAGTTTGCTAGCATCAGGATATGCAAAATGCTTTTCAATTTTAACCTTTTATGCCTGTCTTTCCATTTTCCACTTCGGACATGTTCGCGAATACGAGAAGTGTTTGCCGTTGCAGTTGGTGCAAACTGTGTCAGTCCTACTGTCTTGGTGTCATGGTCAAATTGACTACACATAGTTTGTTTACAGCATTCATTTTGTACGTGTCCAAATGTTTGACATTTCTAAGATAGCAAAGAGTTTGGAACAGGCATATTCAGAACCCAGTCTTAACAGTCTCCGCAATAGATGACCTGCTGAAACTGAGGATCAACGTGTTCGTAGGAACCAACTCGTGATTCCGAGGAACACTAACCCGATACCCCTTGAGAAGAGATATTTTCACAGATTTTATCTTTATTAATTTATTCTAAATCTTTTGACCTAATCATTTCCTTGCATGTGTTAAGTAAGCTACGTGCACTAACTGTGATTGCAACATTGCATAATACAGAAGATATTTGAAGACATCAGAAATGTTTCTCATTTAATCATTTCACAAGCAACGAACCATTTCTTAGTTCTTTTATTATTATTTCTATATCTTCGTGAACGTCTCCAGCTTGAACCTCTAGGCCTAAGCCTATGGTTTTATTCAAAGGTAGCTTCCTGTGCTTGCATGCAAGATTGATACTTTTCAGGATTTTTGCCTGATTCCTGGTTGTATCAAGGGCTATTTTCCTGTTTCTGACCATGGTTTTCAGGTTGAACGAATGAATTTCCAACACAAGAAACTGATTGTATACTTAGATGTTTACTGCGTAATGGCAACAATTTCATCCTAAACAAATCTCCTTCGCCGACCAAACCAGCGAGTCGTTGTGTCGCAAAAGGTGATAATTCGTATTAATAGTGTCATTACCGCTGTTGTTGTAATTTTAGTATCGTTGCTGTTCTCTTAGTCGTCGTTGTTCTTGTATAACAGATAACAATCTGCTGACGACTCAACTTTACAAAGAAATAAGATTTTATTGCTCATTTACCATTTTAGAGAGAGAGAGAGAGAGAGAGAGAGAGAGAGAGAGAGAGAGAGAGAGAGAGAGAGAGAGAGAGAGAGAGAGAGAGAGAGAGAGAGCCTAATTAACAATTGTGAACGCACAGTTAAAAACAGTTTAAGGAAGCTGATTAAAAGAATGTGATATGACTGTCAGAAGAGATGAATTCCTGTTTTTTCTTTACAAGACAAAATAACATATTTCTGTAATGTAGCGTTTGAAGCCAAATAATGACGAATATCCGTTTGTAAGGTAAATTATCTCAGTCCAGCGATACATAAAAAATGTATTACTATTAATTTTATTTTCAACTTCGTCTTCCTTTCTGAACATTGTAATTTGTAAAACTCCCCACTTTTGCATGCAAACAGTCTGAAGTTCAGAAGAACGGATACAAATAAATTAGACATGGACATAAAAATATTTTCAGATCAATACAGAAAATAGTTCAGTCTCAATTAAAGTTATTTGCTGCTAACGACGCTTTGCTCACTATAGATGAAATATAACCCCCAGAAATTTGGTTTCCTTCACAACAGAAATTGGACTCTTGTCGCGAAATAATCGTGGGATTCCAAGAAACTGAAAATAGACCACCTGGGGATGTTTCCATTCTTGTTAATGAGAATGTTCCCCAGAGTATAGCTGCATTAAATACTAACTTACAGGCTCAAGAATCATTTGTCTTTATCCGCCATTGTTGAAAGTTTTAATTACCTTGCTACTGACAGTCAAAGAGCAGAACGTGAGAAATAAATCGCGTCAAATGAAAACAGTGTCGTCTGCTGATTCTAATTTTATCGTCTGCTGACAATGCTAGTAACTAACGTGTATTGTCAGAGATAGTTAATTTGCTATGTTTTCGTTCACCACCGGATGTGGGGATCTACCCTCCTATGATTAGTGCTGAGATGCTCGCGAGTTCGTGTTTGTTGATTGTTTCGCTCATCAAAAGGAACCAGTGTTTTCTAATGAAACGACAACATTAAACACCCATTAACAGTCGTTAAGCTAGCTTTCATTTTCTCTAAATAAACAAAAAAGAAACAAAACCAAAAAAGACAAAAAAAACTAAAAAACAAAATCATACTTGTTTAAGTGTATTAAAAATATCAGATAATGTGGAACATTCTGTAGTTAAAAGAAGAACAGGAAATCAAATGACGGAGAAAATAAAAATGTCTAGACAGGAGCGAAATGGATTTATTTAAGAATAGCGCCAACGAAAACAACTACAAGTGTCGTAGATACAAGTACCCAACACAGACACCCAGCCTGTACCTTTACGATGTCATGATTACTGCAGACTGCTTTTATTTTGCAACAACCACTACAACAGCGGCTGCTAATATGTTTAAGCTACTACTTCTACGGTTTGAGCTAGGTATTACAACTACTACTACATCGGTTGTTACTACAGCTACATCGCTTCTGAATCTGTCATTTCGGTTTTGTTTTGTATTTAAAAGAACAACACAAAGTATATGGATCAAGAATTATTATTTTACACTATGGCCATGTTGAAGAATACGTGAAGATGCAAAATGTAAAGCAAACAGTTTGAATATTGAAACAAAGTGGTAGAAACATTAATTACGTAAATTTTGTCGGGAGGTGTCATTATTTAGATCTGAGATACTTCTGACATTTCAATGAACAAATCCTGGAGCACAGTGACATACATACATACATATATACATACCATATTCACACATACATACACGTGTAAATATTTACATACATATATACATACATACATACATACCTACATACCTACATGCATAAATACGTATATACATATATATCTAAATACACTCACACACAGAAACTCATACATTCGAGGGATTAGAGCATATGTATATATGTTTATATATGCATCAAAAACTTTCTGGTTCTACCTCTGCTTAATTATTAAGCAGACGACACGTATAGAAATGGAATATTCAACACCAAATACATACTTGAAATTGCCAGGTTTCCAGGAAAGCATAGAGGCACACAGAAATTACGAAAGGCCAAAAAAACAACAAAAAAAACGCGTGCTTTTGGGTAAGCGGTGATTACCCTCAGTTACTGGGCAACCTTTTCAAGGTCGAACGGAGACGCTGTCAGCGGCATCTGACGGGGTTTGTGAGAACGTGACTTGACATTGTCTGCCTGTGGTACTGCCGAACTATTATTAATAGTCTAAAATGTACATGAAAACAAAATACTCAATCCTAAATTACACACACGGAGAGACAGACAACAAGACACACAATTGCGAGGCTACATACAAAAGTTGATTCGTGAGCTCTGAGTATCCAGAAATCCGCCTTCCACCTGAGTTTGTTATTAGTTTTTTCTAAACCAACCTTTCATAAGAATGAAATACAAAAGGAATATAACATAACGGTGTATATTATATAGAGTTTATTCTGTTTCAACAGTTTATTAACATAGACTATGATCATACAGACTAATTCTTATTAGTAAATGAATAATAATCATAATCATAATAATAACAACAAAAATAACAATAACAATAATAATAATAATAATGATAATAATAATAATAATAATAATAATAATAATAATAATAATAATAATAATAATAACAATAACAATAATAATAATACTCCTGTTATTTAATGATCACCACTCACAGTAAATGTCGAGTAACAAACACGTCGTGTTTCACAGTCTTCATTTAGCAGACAACAAAAGTGTTTACTGATACAGAGGGAGATAATTCCTGTGTCACTTGCATACAGAGAACGCTTGAGTTATTTACCTTTAGCGTTTCGAATTTATTCTTAATCAATTGTATATTTTGAATAAAAGCTTTTACTCCGATACTGTATCGGATAATAAAAAAAAAAAATAATAATAAAACAGCAAAATACAAACAAACATATTCTTACTTTGGAGTTTCAAATCAAACATGGATATCAACCTTTTCTAATAAACAGGAATCGTGTTTATATATAAATTACTAAACGCTTAAAACGTGACACGGGATAAAGACAAGGGGATCTGTTATTTCACTGCGTTTTGATTTTGTGTGTTGAGAGTCTTGGAACCTTGTTAAGAAATAAAAAAAAAAAAAAATATATATATATATATATATATATATATATATATATACGGGATTGAGATAAACGACAATGAATTCAAAATTTCACAGTTCGCCGACGACACAACGTTGCTGTTAGGTTGGTGTGATAAAACTCTGTGAGCATCTGTGGAAACAAAATATTTTATCGATGTATCTGATCTTAAAGGTAATACATCTAAAACAAATATAATAAAATTAGGCAAAGACAAGACTGATCATGAAAAAAAGTGTTCAAAACAAAAATAAAATGGACTACAGAATTCACAATACTTAGGCACGGTTTTCCGCGGATCTGTGTCGAATACAAGAATTAAACATTAATGCAAAGTTGAAAGAGGTTAAAAGGCTGCTTGAACAATGGTCAAAATGTTCTTTCTCACCTCTAGGAAAAATTACTGCAATCAAAAGTTCAGTTTTATCCAAAGTTGTTTCTTTTTCCTTCACTGACAAATCCAACACACTATTTCTTTCAACTAGTAGAAACCTATCTCTTTCAGTGTATTTGGCCCGCCTGAGAATGAGCCGTGTCTCATGTGGTCCGCTTGAGACAAAGATTGTCGATGCCTGATTTAGAGCTTCACTGATATTAGTTTTCTGTTCAGCCTACAGTGAAACAAAATTGCTGAAACGCACAAATTCCTTTTGTAAAATTGAATTACATATATGGCTAAACTTTCTAGAGAAATGTGAAACGATAAGGGACAAGATAAAAATACTATGTCAGTAGATTTAGTATAACATTCATATTAAAACTGATAATAACTCAGTTTATTATAAGACACTGGCAAAGAAAGGAATTTTAGTTCTAAAGTAACTTTTTGTTAATGCCACCTGGCTTTCATGCATTGCATTTTGTAGAAAAGAAAATATAACTTTAGACCACTATTTACAGTTTAGACCACTATTTACAGTTCACAACGGCGTGATGCTAACTGTTAATAACTAGTATAAACTGTTTTTTATAAAATATATAAGAAAGGTAAATGGCAAAATATTTTTGGTACAAAGAGTTCTGTGACTAATGGTGGACAAGTGAATATCTTCATCCATTCAAAGGTAACTTCAGACATAGAGCTTAGATATTATCAGTGTAAGATCTTGTTAGTTATCATGTCAACTAGTAAGCATTTCCTATTATATGGTAGAAGAAAGAAGACTGAGATAAATATGAATATGTTTAGTGAAAATTTAATGCGCTTTATGTAAATAAGTTCAGACATCCTGTAAATATGTCATAAATATTCAAGGATAGAAAATGCAAAAATATACAAATTTTTAATTTATTTTTCTGTTATGCCATTTTGTATGTTTCTTACAATAACGTGTACTTTTATTTCTTGAAGAAAAATTTATATCTCTAAAATATGTTAATTCATCCTCTTCTTCTACCTCTTCTTCTTCTTCTTCTTCTTCTTCTTATTATTATTATTATTACTATTATAATTATTATTTTTGTTGTTGTTTTTACTTATGTTATGGAGTCTTCTGTATTTTAACACATTAATTTACTCTCTTTTTTTATTAGCGTATATTAGTTGTATCATATATTATACTGTATCATTTGTAAAGAAAAATACCAACATATAAATAAAAAAGGATAAAGTGAAATAAATAAATAATTAATTAAATATATATGTATATATATATATATATCACACCAATAATCAGTACAACTGTTACTGTTTGAACAATGCTATTTTTTCACACTAATCGTAATAAAGGTAGTATTTGTCACACCTGTGTTTATATCGCTCTGACTCATAACACATACAAATAAATCAGTGTCCCATGTATTTAGATTCACCATTACATTGGATTTTTCAGGATCGTAGTATAACGTTTCTTGTCGCCAACACAACTGACACGCTGTTTTTATCTGACCTACTTAGTAGACACTTGTTAACATAACTTTTCCATCGATATACTGAGTGAGAAATAAATATTAATATTTTACAGACAAAATAACTATATATATATATGAGCTTTGCATGTATCTACCGCTATACGTGGTGTGACTTGTGCGATATCTGATTTCACTCACGTGCTTGTCAGCAGACGACTTAGTAAACAGCGACACACAGAAAATATTTCAGTGACCTTGTCAAACAGAAAGGCATCAGTTCTAGGAAAACCACTCACAAACAGGAAGCATTATACAGAAGTAGTCGGCCATTTTGAAATTTGAAGATATTTTATTGTGGATTTAATATATGCCGTACTATTGCTTTGCTTAAAACAAATCAGACATATTCAACTTGTAATCTATTTTGTCAGGGCTATAAATTTGTGTGAGAATTTTGATAAAGGCGTTTTTCTTTTTTATTATTATTTTTGTTTATATAGCACACTGCTTTATGCGAAACATCGATAAACTTATTTAATATTAATAATAAAAATAATAATAATAATGCTATCTTCATTATAATAATTTGTATTAGTAGTAGTAGTAGTAGTACTGGTTCTAGTAGTATCAGCAGTAGCAGTTGTAATGATAGCACCTAAATATTGTTCAATATATCGTAGATAGCTTATGTTATATATTCATCAATCTTTTACTTCATTTCATTTTATTTATTTATTTATTTATAGATCCCTGATCTCAGTGATCGATAGTAGATCGTTAAACAGAAATAACTCATTTCTAAGAAATTATCGATCAGGACGTTTCTCAGGTAGGTAACTATTTTGATACTACAAAGTATTGTATATAGTTTTTATTTTACTCAAATTTAAATAATTGTATTATTATTATTATTATTATTATTATTATTATTATTATTACATTTCTTCTTTTGGTTCCTTCCTTCTTATCTAAAGGTCGTTGGTCTATATCCCTTTCATACAGTGAATAAAATGTTATTGTATTTGTTTTCATCTACAATGGAAAACATCCAAAACAAAAATAAAAATAAAAAAGAATAAACATTATCGCTGCTATGGATATTCAGCATTATATTGTGAGGCTTTTTAAACATGGAAAAATATGTGCTAGACCCGACTATAAAATGTTTCTTACCATCAGGTATATATGGAAGGTGCCACTAGAGAATGTGATAATATTAACTCCTATAACTTTATTATTATTATTATTATTATTATTATTATTATTATTATTATTATTTTCTATTTACCAGTTTGTGTTGGTTGTCTTTATCGTCTTTATTGAAATTGTTTATCTTCTCACAACGCTGACAAATGTAAATAATTTCTTATTTTCACGGGTTATTTCTACACAAATGAATTTGTCAGATCGCTGTAAATAACACCCGAGTATATATTTGTGTGTCTCGTGTTGCAGTGACACTCTACTTTTATATGACCTACATAACAAAAAAAGTCAGTGTTCGATTACATTGAAACTGGTCATGCAAGCCTCGTCAGAGATATAAGACATGCACACTTATATTCAGTATACTGTAAAAAAATATTTCAAAAGTATCACATATTGTTCCTTGATTTTCCTTACTTATTATTCTTTTTTCTTATATAGAGTTTCTTTTTATTTTTGTTATTGTCGGTTAATTAGTTTGTCTTTTCGAGGAGTATATTGGTATAAATGACCATTTGTACATAGCAATTTGAAAATATTTTGTCCCACAGTTTAATATATTTTACCTGATTGTGACCAGACATGTCTATGTATAATAATAATTATAATAATAATTATTGTTGTTGTCGTCATCATAATAATCACTAGTATAAGCATAATGTACTTCTTTTTATCTTTAATCGATTTGGTATATATTTATCTGATTTTTTTTCTACATTTTTTTCATTATCTATTATTTTACATATTTTTTTAGATTTCTGATCGCAGTATTGAACACAAAGTAGTCGGTTGTTAGAACTTATCTTATGTTGATTATTTTTTTACATAAAATTGTTTGGTTTTTGAAATATTTCTATGTACAGTTCATAGCTAGATGTGAATATAGAAAACTGGTCACTGCAGTGTGAGGCTGTGTATTAGAAACATTAATTAATTAATCATTTTCTTTATTTTCTATTAGCCCCAAGAATTGTTACAGTTTGTGACAGAATAATTTCTTTCTCTTTTTCTCTCGACATTCCATATTATTATTATTATTATTACTATTACATGTTTCCAGTGAAAACATGGCCACTTCAGCTCCAGTTTCAAGTTGGCAGACAGGGAAAAAACTAACGGAGTGTATTGAACACGTTTTTCGTACGAGAACAGATAGCGACGTCAGATTTGTTGTTGGGGAAGAAGAAAAAAGTGTTGATGCACATCGGTTTATCCTTATGATACGAAGCGAAGTCTTCCACAGGATGCTGATGGGAGAACTTCGCGAACAAAACAGCATCCTGTTGCCTGATGTGCAGGCAGATATTTTTACAGAGTTTCTAAAGTATGTTAACAAACACACACACACACACAGACACACACACACACAGAACACACACACACACTTACACAGAAACACACAGCGACACAGGTACGAACATAGTGAGTAACGAAACATACATACCGACACGAACGTTGATAACAATACAGTTTTTGTTAGTAATCTAATTATTTTCTAATTAATTAATCTCCCAAAATTATATCTCGTTTTGAAGTCTTACTATACATTCTTTAACACAGATATCTTTATACGGATGACGTCGTCCTAACAGGCCACAATGTCACCGGTCTGCTGTATCTATCGAGGAAGTACATCGTCACGACACTGGAAGATCAGTGCGTCGTCTTGGAACAAGCTCACCTGTTTGATGAACACGATTTAAGAAAAAAAACTCTGGACTTGATTTTGGAAAATGGCGACGAAGTTCTGAAGTCAGATGAAGTCACCGATCTTTGTCACGAATGTCTGGTTGAGATCGTACGATCAAACGAACTGACAGCAGACGAGAAAAATGTTTTTGAAGCCGCTGTGAAGTGGGCTCACAGCGCGTGCAAGAAGCAAGGAAGACAGACGAATGGCCAGAAAATGCGCGAGGAACTTGGCGAGGCCGTGAAGCACGTGCGTTATCCATTACTCGATCAGACGTATTTTGTAGAACATGTGGCACCCACTAACATACTCAGTGACACAGAAGGATTCAAGATTTTGAAAAACTTGGTGAAGAGTGATGAAGATGTTTCACCTTTTAACTCAAACATGAGAACTGCAGTGATTCGTAAAACACAGATAACAATAAACAGGTTTGGTGAAACAATTCCTGAGGCCTGGTCATGTTCCGGTGAAGACGATGAATCCATTACTTTCTCTGTCAACAAAAACGCTTTACTTCGCGGATTTCAGTTGTACGGTTACAGTCAACCACGAAACTGCGACGTCAGCGTCTTCCTTACTGACACAAGAACAGACGAAATAGTTGACGGGTCTACGCTGACACAGAGATATGAACACGTCGTGTCTGACGTGTATGACGTCCGTTTCAGACGTCCAGTGAAGATTACTAAAGACACTGAGTACAGCTTGTTTGTTAATATTAAGGGAGGAGACTCATTATGTGGAGATAAAGGTGAATCAGAAATTGTTGTAGACTCTTTTGTTTGTAGATTTTCTGACTCACACGAATCTAAACACAGTCACAGAGAACTTGTTACACGTGTATATGAAGGACAAATACCTGCTTTGTTATATTTAGTGTAAAAAACAACATCGTTCAAACACTGTCACTTTTAGTCATCACTGGCCTGATATTCTTATTTTTATTTGTTTATTTATTTATTTATTGATTTGTTTACGTTTTCTTATGACTTCAGACAGCAGTGATGACGTCATAGACACTTGATTTGATTTGAAATTTTCTAATGGACTGATTTGTGTCAAACAGATACGTGTAAAATGTATATTAACATCTCATTGCTTTATTATTTATATATTAATTTATTATTTAAGTACATCTAATGTTTTTTGCTTGTATATAAAACGTAATATTATTAACTATTTCTTGCTTCATTTCTACTTTTTTTATTTCGGTCTAAAATGTGTATAAAATAAAATGTAGATAAATTATATATGTACTTATTGACTGTTGGACATGAAATACAAGAACTGTTATTTGATTTATTTATGAATATCTTTTTTTCAGATTTATATTAAATATGTAAGTAAAATAGATTATGTTTCGAATTTACTGTTTGTTTATGTATAAGAAGTATATAATCAAAATGCAAATAAATTTCTTTTTGTATCATGAATTCTTACCTCGTTTATTTTTGTATTTAATTTGTATTTAGAATGTAAACAGAAAAATTATATAGACATAAAAATCAAGTTTTATTATTTAGTTTCTGTAATATTTTTCTTCTCTGCATACAGCGTGTAATATATAAAGATGTTGTGAGACAGGATTCCAGAGCAGATCCTATAACTGTACTCGATGTGTGCAGTCTGCTCTCTCTCTCTCTCTCTCTCTCTCTCTCTCTCTCTCTCTCTCTCTCTCTCTCTCTCTCTCTCTCTCTCTCTCTCTCTCTCTCTGACTGTAAAATAAAGAACAAATATACTTTATAAAAGAATTATGAAAATGGGGAGAAATTCTGTTTAACAACAAATCTCTCTCTCTCTCTCTCTCTCTCTCTCTCTCTCTCTCTCTCTCTCTCTCTCTCTCTCTCTCTCTCTCTCTCTCTCTCTGACTGTAAAATAAAGAAAAAATATACTTTATGAAAGAGTTATGAAAATAGGGAGAAATTCCCAGGCTAACTTTAATATATTATGAACAAAACTTTGAAAAATCCGAAGGTCTCTAATTCCAGAATAATGTACTTTTCATAAAATCATTTCATAAACAGTGACAACAATTAGCACGTAATTAGACTACCGCGTGCACAAGATCAAATGATCGCACTTTGTGAAATCTTAATAAACAATGATGCCAAGCTTCTTGTAATCACTATACGCGGTATCCTGCCAACAGTCATATGGTCAGTGGTCATACAATTTGGAAAGCAGTCAAGCAGGAAGTAAGCTGGGCACCCCTGTGTGGAGAATGATCAACTAGTCTTGGCTGTGTCTCACTGCTAACTGTTGTAATCACAACTCCGGTGGGAAGCTGATTAAGTGTGCATCAAACCTTGACCTGTGATGTTATGAGCTGTATGACAAATAAGCCTATGACTAATGGGAGGTAACCCTATACCACTGGTTTTCAACCTTTTTCATACCGCGACGACTTATGAGCAACTCAATATGACCGAAAATCCACTTTAAAATTTTTGATTCAATAATATGGAGGGTTACCACAAAAGGTTAGTACAAAAGGAATCTATATTCACTGAGACTTGTCAGAAAGCGTGCCCGTCGCAGACGTGCTTCACAACAGCTTGCTCTGATTAGCACGTTAATTTTTTTCCTATCCTATCCTATACTGAGACGGGTCCCAAACCCAT
The DNA here is from genome assembly GCA_012295275.1 of Chrysomallon squamiferum. Taxonomy (NCBI): domain Eukaryota; kingdom Metazoa; phylum Mollusca; class Gastropoda; order Neomphalida; family Peltospiridae; genus Chrysomallon; species Chrysomallon squamiferum. Next base: position 32,448,773 of record CM022672.1, on the reverse strand, counting down.
CTACACGTTTTTGTTTATTCCTCCTTCCAAGTCAAGTTGTACAAAGCTAACACATACACTCCCTGAAGAACGATCTCGCGACCATAGAAAAAAAGTCTGGCGACGCCCAGGTTGAAAACCTATGCCCTATACGCAGCTAAATCAACAAGATCATTAATAGTGTGATAATACCTAAGTGAATTCACTCATTTAGATTAAGAGTGAAAAGCAGATGTCTAAATAAATACGTATGACGCATATTTTGCTTTGTTTTATTGAACTCGTTGTAAAGCGATCTAGAAAACTGAAGTCCGCTGACTGATCGCAGAATGTGTTCAGGAGACCGTTGGACAAAATGGAGGCAAAATGTAGTGATACATTCAACTTTCAAGTGATCTGTTTCAAATAATAAATAAATAAATAAATAAATAAATAAATAAATAAATTAACTAAAAGAAGGCGACTAGACTTTGCCGCCGGTTATTACTAAGACCCTGTCAATGCAATTTGAAATATGAAGACAGGAAATATTTGACATTATACAACATAGTGACAATTACCAACAGTTGTACGAATCTAATATTTTGGCAAAGAGTAACGACCGACAAATTCAAAAATCAGAATGGACTGATGATACACACAAAGACCCAGAGACAGAACTTTCTTACACTGATGTTCTGAAAATTATAAAACAAATTAACTCTTCTGTAACCCTTGTTAAACATGGAGACCATGAGAGAAAAGTTTCTTTTGAAGAAACACACGAAAATAATAAAATAAATAGAAGAAAAAAAACGCAGTCGTCGATGACAGACTGTTTCTGAGATGACATTTGATACAGCTTAACAATATCATTAGAAATAAAATATATTTCGTGTCATTTTAATTTGTGTAAGCTGGCACTCTGTCTAAAACGGCAGCAATGACTGGTCCCAAATGAATCAGGGTCCACTGTACACACACACACACACACACACACACACACACACACACACACACACTCACACATACACACACACACACAGATACACACACATATCAGTACGAATTCTGTCTGTCTAGCACACAAATATATGTATTTAAACTATCTTTAACATATATATACGCTCATATACATATCTAAATGTTTTTCATAAACACACACACATACACATACACATCTCTGTCTCTGTATCTATGTATGTATCTATGTGATCTAGTATGTATATACATGTGTATCTCTCTGTGTGTGTGTGTGTGTGTGTGTATATATGGAGAGAGAGAGAGAACAGAGATATAAACACACACACATCTAATCACAGACAACTCTTTCTTAAGCATACATACAAACACACACAAAAGTAAGTTGATAAACTTGTAGTTGTCAATGTTTCTAGCAGTTCAAACTAAGTATCTTGATAAACTTGTTGTGAGATTGTTTCTAGTAGTTCTCACTAAGTATTTTGATAAACTAATAGTTACATACATGTTTGTGAACCTTAAGATCATAATTGATTGTATTAATATTATTTTGAAATTTATTATTTTTATAATTTTATAATTATTTTTATTATTATTATTATTATTATTATTATTATTATTATTATTATTATTATTATTATTATTATTATTATTATTATTATTATTATTATTAAATCTTTTACAACTATTAATGATGTATATTGATGTTATATATTTATTTTGTATTTACAGATGGTTGAATTTCCACTGGAGTCCATATTGTCCAAGATGTTTATCATGTCATTTCACATAGAATTATCACAGTTGTGTCTGTGGTGTCTGTGCAGTATGTTTTATACAGACCAGAGGTTTGAAATTCATTTTTTGTATTGGTATTACAGATCTGATTAAGCTAGTATAATATTAAACATCCATAATATTTATTAAACAAATTTTACATAAAACATCCTATGTTTTGAAGATAAAAAAAAAAAAAAGAAATACAAGAAAATGAATGTATTGTTTTTAAAAACAGAAAGAAGTAAAATTATCCATAAATAAAATAAATTATTTTTGATCCATCCTGAAGATTTAAACAAAAAAAAAAGTATTTATGGGAAATAATATTTTTTAAGAAAAATGTTTGACACAATGAAGCTTTATTTTCCTTTTTGTTGGTTATTATGAACAATAATAAAATACAGAAAAATCTGAGCAAAATAAATTTATTCTGACTAAATAATTTGTAATTTTAATATTTTAGGTGATATTTAAATAGTAATTTGTTTTTGCTTCCAGAGATTACCAATGATAAATTTTGTACCTTTTTTTTTTTTTTTTTAATTAACTATAATTTTATTTATTAGAGTTATCAATAATAAATGTTTCATTTTTTTTACTTAACTCATTTTATTGCTAAGGTTTATCAACGATAAATGTAATTTATCACTTTACAGGATAAACAAACACTTGCTGTCCAGAAAAAAGGCCAGGTTTACTATTACTTTAGTTGTAATTCTAAATATTTTATTTATTAGGATACAGTGTTAAGAAAAGAATGTAAAGGTTGGCAAATATATAAAATAATTTTGTAAATATCTGTTTATGAACCTAAAACAGTGTGGTTTGTGATTGTATAAAATAGCACATTATTTAATTTGTATGATTGTGAATTTTATGATTGTCAATAATATAAAATGAATTTTTCAAAGATCCATTATATACTGTCAGTCATAAGAAAGAAAATATCAGAACTCAGTCCATTGCAGCTTTTACAGTTACAACATATTTCAAATAATTTCAAAGTTTAAAATCATACATTAGCAAAGTAATACTTGACAACTAACAAAAAGCAAATGATTTATCTACATAATACCGTAACATGAAATTAACTTTATCTAAAGATCCCCATACTTCATCCAGTAGATCAAAACTATAATTCATTTTCTAAATAAAATTTTATTAACATTTATTTTGAATTTAATAAACTCCAGGAACAATATACGTCTGAACTGAGATAAATTATCCAGGAATAACAGTTAAACAGTGTTAGAAATCCGAAGACAAAAAAATAATAATAATAATAAATAAAATAAAATGATAATAAATAAATAAATAAATAAATAAATAAATAAATAAATAAAAAGAAATGAAAAGAAAGAAAACAAATATTTAGGAAAAACAGATATAATAGAAAGTAAATAAAGCAAATCACTTTTCTTTTCAGTCTAATAACTATTGAAACAGCCCTATTATTTTATTTATTTATTTATTCATTATATGTAAAATAATAAAATTTAACTTCATAGCTATTTAAAGTAAAAACATTCACACGTGAACCGGCTGGTTTTAGGTACTTAACAAGTTATTGATGTGTTTATCTCTATATCACAAAATTGGTTGAAATTAATGTTAGTTTCAGACCATGATGTGGTTTCCTGTCTATTCTCGCAGACGACAGAAACTAAGACGGCATTCGGGAAGGTCCGGAATGATCCGAATGGTCACGACCAGTTTTGCGATACTGGGTCAGCGAGTCTCGCGGTTTTGTTTATCAAGACTACAGTCAACTGGTATTTGGCCTTCAGAGTTAATAATTATAAAACGATATTGCAAATTAAGGTAAGCCGGTACGTCCAATTTATCGAACTACGAGCAAACCTTTTATGTGAAATCAATATTTGAGATAAAGTAATTAATAGTGGCTCTTGTATTATAACTTATACTTTATGGATAAACAGGTCAAGTCGCCCAAACTGAACTTTGGCCATTTCAAGCCCTATATTACAGTGTGTACAGTTACAGTATAATATACAATATAGGCCTATATATGTATTTCGCTAAGTAATATTTAAAAATATATATGTATATATACATTTTTAATAATCTTGCTGTTATGAAGTGGATAGGTATGTTTAATAATTCATTTAAATTTTATTATGTGTGAAAGACATTTATATATATTATATATATATTAGCTAATAGAATTCATGCTGGTATTTTCAAGTAAATTACAGTTGTTATTGTTATTATTGTTGTTGTTGTTGTTCTTGTTGTAAAATCTTTTACAACTATTAATCATGTATATTTGTTATATATTTATTTTGTATTTACAGATAGCTGAACTTCCACTGGAGTCCATATTGTCCAAGATGTTTATCATGTCATTTCACTTGGAATTATCACAGTTGTGTCCATATTGGCTGTGCAGAATGTTTTATACAAACCAGAGGTTTGAAATTCATTTTTTGTATTGGTATTACAGATCTGATTAAGCTAGTATAACATTAAACATCCATAATTATTATAAAACAAATTTTACATCAAACATCCTGTTTTGAAGATGAAAAAAAAAAAACAAGAAAATGAATTTATTGTTTTTAAAAACAGAAAGAAGTAAAATTATGGATAAATAAAATAAATTACTTTTGATCCATCCTAAAGATTTTTTTTTGTTGTTTTTTGTTTTATTTATGGGAAATAATCTTTTTTAAGAAAAATGTTTGACACAATGAAAGTTTTGTTACTAAACTGAAAAAAAATGAAGCTTTCAAATTCCTTTTTGTTGGTTATTATGAACAATAATAAAAAACAGAAAAATCTGAGAAAAATAAATTTATTCTGACTAAATAATCTGTAATTTTAATATTTTAGGTGATATTTGAATAGTAATTTGTTTTTGTTTCCAGAGATTACCAATGATAAATTGAATACTTCTTTTTTTTAGTTAACTATAATTTTATTTATTAGAGTTATCAATAATAAATGTTAATTTTTTAGGTTAACTCATTTTATTGTTATGGTTTATCAATGATAAATGTAATTTATTACTTTACAGAGTAACCACTTGACCATGTGTGTAGTGCACAGTTCAGTGAAGAACACACACTTCTCCAGTCCTGACTGTTAAGAGAAATTTGTACAGACTCAGACACTCAGATGTACTCAACATGTTTGTAAACAGATGCTGGGTATAATGGACAGGTAATTCAGTTTACTACCAGATTTTATAAACTTTAAAATAATAAATTACTCAATGTTTTGATATTAATATTATTATATATAATTTTATTGTTTATTTGTAAATAATGATAGGTGTAGATGAGATGCTGAAATGCAATTTCACTTAATTTTATTTAATTTAAATTAACTGTACTTGTTTACTGTTGAAAATATTACTCTGAATTGAAATGATAAAAATAGATTTGTAATACTGTTACTATCAGATGTTTTACATCACACGTCCAGTGCTAGTTAACAGACTCAGTGATTGGTAAGTAAATTGTGTGTACATTACATTTGTAATTCTAACATTTCTCTTGTTTTTAATGTTTTATAAACATTAAATTTAAAATAATAAATTACTTAATTTCACCTGAGAATGTTTTAATATTATTATTATATATAATTTTTGTGTTCATTTGTAAATAATGATGTATGTAGAGGCAAATATAAATACAGACCTTGTCATTGATTTAGCAACTGTGATAACATAGCTGTAAGAGGAAATAGCCAACTGAAAATGTATTTTAGAAAGTTTGAATTTAAAATTAAGAATAAGATGAAGATTATAGATTTTATTTGTTATCAATTTAAAAAAATATATATAAAAATAAAAGAAAGTATATTTTATTTTTAAATTTATTAGATTCAAACTTAAAGCTTCTGACTTGGTTTGTTCAAACTTGTGTTAAACACACACATCCCCAGATAATCAAAACTGCAGGAACAACAAGAAATATTTTAATAAATACAATTTTATTTCACTCTACATATATATTAGTTGAAAACATCATTCCAAGTTCAAATGAAGAAATAAAATTATTATAGTCATTCTACAAAAAAGTACAATTAATGTTTTATTTTCAGAAACAAGGTGGATGTTATGTAAGAATCACTACAGAGTACAAAATCTATTTACAGAAGATTCTTACAGCAAAGAAATCACAGGACAGTCACAGACAATCAGATGTTTTATATCAGTGCTGTTTTAACAGGCTGAGTGATTGGTAAGTAAAGTGTATGTACATTGCATTTGTAATACTATTACTGACATTTTTGTTTTAAATGTTTGAATGTCATGTCTGATTTTTTGGACACAATCTGATGTTGTATAGAGAGTTACTAAATCTATTTACAGCAGATTCTTCAAATCATGTTAGTTGAACTGTCTGCTTAACTGATAAATAAATGTAAACTTTTCTCTCACAATTTTTAATGAACTTTTCCCTTGGGCCTTTCAGTAACCATGAAATTTGAAAAATAATTCTAAATTGTCTGTTTCAGATGATTAATTAGTTATTAATCAGTTATTAATTATTATTTTTGATAATGACAGTGTGAGAGGAAAACCCTCTACATTTTCACTGTTAATTAAGTCAGCTATTTTTATGTTCAGTTTTCAGTGTACATTTTTTAATACATGAGTAACAGACTGCACAAATCAAGATTGATACTACAATCTGTTACTTCTCAGCTCAGCTCTCTACTATTAAGTCACAAAATATCAGATTTGATTTTTATCTAGTCTTCATTTTACACGTCAAATTCTATAATCCACATTCAGAGGCAAATTTTATAATCAGGACATATTAATACCGTTTATACAATTCTGAATATTATTTTAGTTTTAATAAAAACACATTTATTTTTGTTTTAAATATTTCAGGTTTCTTTATACTGAGAAGTGTTAATGATAATCATCTGTTCATTCTAAATGGCGTTTTGAGTTTGCCTCCAAGTTTTTCAAATTTTCTGATCACATTGAACAAAGCAAGCAGAAGATGAAACATTTCAACAACAAAAAAAAAAGAAAAAAAGAAGCTGAATGCTTGAAGAATACTGAGAATTTCTAGAAACATCCACACCAAACAAAAGTTTAAAAACATGACTTGTGTGAGTCATGGACTACACTTAGTGAATAATTTATAAAACTGTGAATCTGTGATTTCAGATTGGAAGTCGCAATGTTGTTCATACAAGATATAGTTACATACAGACCTATATACATAATGTTTGGACCAGACACAGCAGCAAGTTCAGTCAGGTCTGTGAAAAAGACTTTTATTTTTAAAAATGATTTATGTTAGAAATACTTGATTACTGCTTTGAAAATAAAATACACATTTTATATAAAGGTGTTTGGCCCATGGGAGATAATTTCATTTTTCTGTTTTATTTTTCGTATTTCTTATTTTATTTTATTTTTTAAATCTACTGAATTATCTATACCAAATATAAAATAACAAAGAACACCAAGACTTCTAGTAAAGATTTACCCAATAAATGTATCGTAATAATACAAAAAATGGAAGTAGATAATTTTGTGTGTTTCGGAAGATAAAATCAGAAATTATAAATTTTCTGAATCAATAATTTTCAGATTACAAGTTATTTATTGAGCTTTTAACTTTTTTGTAAACAAATATCTGGTACCAAACAAAAGTTTAAAAACATGACTTGTGTGAGTCATGGACTACACTTAGTGAATAATTTATAAAACTGTGAATCTGTGATTTCAGATTGGAAGTCGCAATGTTGTTCATACAAGATATAGTTACATACAGACCTATATACATATAATGTTTGGACCAGACACAGCAGCAAGTTCAGTCAGGTCTGTGAAAAAGACTTTTATTTTTAAAAATGATTTATGTTAGAAATACTTGATTACTGCTTTGAAAATAAAATACACATTTTATATAAAGGTGTTTGGCCCATGGGAGATAATTTCATTTTTCTGTTTTATTTTTCGTATTTCTTATTTTATTTTATTTTTTAAATCTACTGAATTATCTATACCAAATATAAAATAACAAAGAACACCAAGACTTCTAGTAAAGATTTACCCAATAAATGTATCGTAATAAAACAAAAAATGGAAGTAGATAATTTTGTGTGTTCGGAAGATAAAATCAGAAATTATAAATTTTCTGAATCAATAATTTTCAGATTACAAGTTATTTATTGAGCTTTTAACTTTTTTGTAAACAAATATCTGGTTATTTTTTTATTTCATTTTGTATATTTTATTATTATACTTTTGTTGGATAGATCAGAAATCTTGGTATTTTATTTTATTTTTTTATGTTTTACAGCACCGTTGCCTCTCATCTTAAAAACCGTATGAAACATTTTAAAACATTTTTAATTTAAGAGTTCAGAAATATTTTATATAATGCTTTTCAATTTTTATGTAAGGATTTTTTATGACATTTTTCTAAAATTAAGTTTTTTTATATGAAAAAGTACTTTTGATATTAACTTGTATTCTTGTTGAAATAAATATTTCAAATTATTTTGTGTTCTATTTTTCATTTAATATTTTTATTTACATAGTTTTGGTACATTAACTTATATATTAGTAGCTGTACAAAACAGATTTCACCATTTTATCTAGTCAGTAAGAGAGATAAACATTTACTCAGTCTGTCAGGATAATTTCTTCATGCTGTCAAAACAGAAGTGAAAATGTCAGCCTAAGAGAAACACACTCAACTTTAAAATCTCATGTGTCACAGAATGATGTGTAGATTGGGAAAACATACCAGACTGCAGTACCGCGAGAAGACAACAACTGTTATAGTCACTGATACTGTTTGGTGCTTGGAGTTGATGTGAACTTCTGCACTGTTAACCTTTTAATATATATATATATATATATACACATATATAAAGAAAAATTATTGATGCAGCCTCTAATAAAACTATTATTTAATTTACAAATATTGTTTTAATAAAAAAATGTCTGTGTGCTTTAGATTCATCAGACACTGGTCAGAGGAGTTTTGTTAATTTATTATCAATGTGACAAAAATAATAATGTGGAAAGTTTTTCAAAGGGTTCCAGAAAATTGATGTAATAAAATAATATTTCTGTTCAACATAAAATAATAAATTTAAGAAAAGATAAACCTAATTTTGATTGATGTTTTAAATATGTTTCCCACCTGTTCAGTATATGATGATTAGGCCTTTCAGTGTCCTAACATTGAATCAGTGAAGTTATTTTCCATTAAGAATATGTATTTATTATATTTTCCTGAGATATGTAATTATATACAAGGATCTGAAACAAATTGTGATTAGCAATGTTTATTTAGTCTTTGTTGAAACTCATATTTGTTACAAAAATCACATTAAATGATGTACTATTTATACAGATTTATAATAATTCCTGATTATGTATTAGAAAATATCAGACATATTAGTAAATTTGAAATGTTCTTTATTCATAAGAGAGAGAGAGAGAGAGAGAGAGAGAGAGAGAGAGAGAGAGAGAGAGAGAGAGAGAGAGAGAGAGAGAGAGAGAGATTTATAAACAAAAATAGTAAGAGAAATACTTTTTATAGATAAGGTAGGTTTTTTTGTCACTGTGTGTGTGTGTGTGTGTGTGTGTGTGTGTGTGTGTGTGTGTGTGTGTGTGTACCGGATTTACAACGTAGCAGATGTAGAAAATGGTACGAATGGCATGCTTTGAGAGGCTTTCAGGTGTTGTTTTTTTTTAATCAAAAAGCTGGGTATCAGCTACAACCTTTTGACTATAGCCTTTGGTATTTTTTTTCGTGTAGATGTACGTTTATGAACAGTTTTGTTGTTGAAATTTGCTTTTCTGACTAGCCAGTGAACCACACTTAGTTCATTAGTTGCTTTTTCGCAAATACTGAAGAAACGTTTGCAAGCAGATGAAGAAATCAGTAACAAGTTTGGATTCTTCCGACATTTACGGTCAGTATCCAACGAACATCTGTCAAAATCGGCGCTGGCTGTCATTAACAAGTATCCAAATGATTTACAGGCCAATGCGACAAACTATTGTTCGTGGCACTTCTGATCCGAGTGCTTCTCAGTCAGATGCTGCAGCTGATGATGAGGACAGCACGGCGATGACAGGCGACGAGACACTGGAGCTGCTCATGTACCGTCTCATCAGCGATCACAACATGCAATCATGTTTACCTAATATTGAATTAATGCTACGCATGTATTTGTGTTTGGTGATTACAAACTGCACGGAGGAACACTCGTTTTCCAAACTGCGCCGCATAAAAACTGCACAAAGAAAGACGATGGGAGAAAAACGTTTAAATATGCTGACGTTGTTGAGCATCGAATGCGACGTTTCAGAACGATTGACACTACTTCCGATATAAAATAACCTGTTCATATAAAATCTCGAAGACGCGATATTTAAACTTACTCTGAGTCTGAATCACATACGTCTAGTGGCTAAAACTTTGACTCATGTTTTCGGGACATACATACAGTTAAATTACAGTTTAAAGATATTTACACTAGTTTCTGATACTGTTGGCAAGATTCCCTTTGTTTCGACGATACATCTGACTGCCTATTCAAACATTAAGGTATATTTATGTTGTGTGTAAAGCTATGAAAATAGTGGACGTGGACTGAGTGGGGTGGGTGGTTACTTCTGTAACTAGCCAATAGTAGGGGCCTATGGTATAGTTTGCTATATTATATATGGGATCAGTTGAAACAGCGGATGTATTAGATAGAGAGATAGATAGATGCATAAATGAACCAAGAAATAGTTAATACTATCATGTGTAATATAATTACAAACACTTTTATAATTGATCTACATATTATGTTTCATATACAAACTGAAAAAAGTATTAAAAATAAATGAATAAACAAATATCAAATAAATAAATAATAAAGCAATGAGATGTTTATATTGATTTTACATGTATGGCACAAAACAATCTATAAAAAGAAGTTTCAAATTAAACGAAGTGCGTATGACGTCATCACTGCTGCCTGACGTCTTCACAAATTCCAAACGCCAAAAATTAAATGAATAAATAACTAAAAATAAGTGATGAGTAAAATTGACATTGTTTGAACGATGCTGTTTTTTATACTAAAAATAGCAAAGCATGTATTTGTCCGTGTGTTATATCTAAACAAAGTCGTCTGTCACTGTATATACAATGAAGAATCTACAACGATTTCTGATTATCCATCAGCTTCACGCCACGTGTAGCCTCGTGAATATTAACACAGAAGCTGTATTCAGCGTCTTAGTAATTTTCACTGCAGTGTCAGTGTAGACCCGTCCAGTATTTTGTCTGTTCTTGACACTGACGAAGACTCTGACTTCGAGGTTTCACCTAACCGTACTATTGAAATCTGCAAAATAAAGCATTTTCATTCCCACAGAAAGTAATGACCTCATCTACTTCACCAAAACATAACCATTCAACAAGTACAGCAGAAAATAATCCACCAAATAATGAAAAGATAAAGAGGAAGATAAAATCTCTCTCTCTCTCTCTTTCTCTCTCTCTCTCTCTCTCTCTCTCTCTCTCTCTCTCTCTCTCTCTCTCTCTCTCTCTCTCTCTCTCTCTCTCTCTCTCTCTCTCTCTCTCTCTCTCTATATATATATATATATATATATATAAGTGGAAGTTGAAGTTTAAGACGCGCTGCTACAAGTCGAAATTTCGTTTCTATATTATTTATGGGATTACCGCCGAATATATATATATATATATATATAGAGAGAGAGAGAGAGAGAGAGAGAGAGAGAGAGAGAGAGAGAGAGAGAGAGAGAGAGAGAGAGAGAGAGAGAGAGAGAGAGAGAGAGAGAGAGAGAGAGAGAGAGAGAGAGAGATTATATCTCTAGGGTGCCTCAACCCTTATTATTACAGTCGTTGTTTTTGTGTTGTTTCTCTTACTTTCTTATTGTTATTATTATTGTAATTATTTATTTTTTGTTGCTGTTGAGTTGTTGTTGTTGTTGCTGCTATTATTATTATTATTATTATTATTATTATTATTATTATTATTATTATTATTATTACTGCATGACGCATTGCATAGAATTTTCTATTCACAGATATGAAAGATGTTCTTTGACCTGTCTCATTAATACATAGAAAGAACAAAATATAATGACTGATATCTCAAAAACGTGCCTAGATACGAAACTGATTACCTCACTGGAGGTCTAGAGACACATGCTTTAAACCGCGGTGTTAGAATTCATATTTCATCTCAAGTCGTTATTAATACAGTTGTTGATTTTGTGTTCTTTGTCCCCCTCTCTCATTAATACATACAAAGAACAAAACATATTAACTGATATCTCGAAAACGCGACAAGATACGAAACTGGATACCTCACCTTAGGTCTGTCGACGGGTATTTTAAACCCCGGTGGGTAAAATCATATCTGGCATTATCTTTTTTGTGCACGCTCAAGTTAGTTTGAGCAAGGGACTGATTGACTATAATCAGAGGAGGAGAACAGGGCCGGTACTGATTCTTCAGTGTTTTTAGGATGATCAAGAAAAGGATATAGTTTTTGTTTCATTTTCTTGTATTTTGCTTGTTTTTATTTATTATTTATTTATTTATTTATTTATATGTTCGATTTGATTTCATCGTTACCTATGTGCAGAGAGATATGATGTTTGCAGTGCTAAAAATATTTATTTTTACGTCATCTTTCTAAAATAGCGTAGAAATCAGTTCCAACACCTACACATGAGTTTCAACGTAACAAGAACAGTAACAACAACTTCTACATACGTGGTTGCATATGTATGTGTGTGTTTAAATAATATATATATATATATATATATATAACAAAAGAAATACCCGAGATATTAAAAACGTGACTACAGATTAAATTTCATACCTCACTGCAGATCTTAAACACGTGTTTTAGAGATGGCGTTAGAGATTATTATTTGTCTTTTGATTGCTGTGCACGTTCAAGTTAGTTTGAACAAGGGAGTCATTCACAATAATCTAAGAGGAGGGTGACAGGGACAGTATTGAGATTTGTAGAAATTAATGATGAGAAATAAAATTGGAAAAGATATTGGACACACAGAAAAACAGACAGTGATCCAACAGCAAATAATGTTAATAATAATGTTAGTGAAATAGAGATATAGATTGAGAGAGAGAGAGAGAGAGAGAGAGAGAGAGAGAGAGAGAGAGAGAGAGAGAGAGAGAGAGAGAGAGAGAGAGAGAGAGAGAGAGAGAGAGAGAGAGAGAGAGAGAGAGAGAGAGAGAGAGAGAGATGATTTCCTCTAGGCTGTTTACTATTTTCTATTTAAAAATATAATACAACGACATAAATGTACAAAGTTGATTTTAAAAGAGCATCTGAAAATAGCTACCAGTACAGTATCGGCTTCTCCCTTATCGACCAATGATGTTGTCATTGTAACTGAAATCGGTGCTTAAATGATGAATGACGGCATTTGCATTCTTTTTTATGAGTATATAATGATGTAATATCATGACTTTAATCATGTATTTACATATTTATTTATTTATTTATTTTAAATAGAATAAAAAAATGAACGTAAAATACAGAAGAAATAAACATGATTATTTTATTACTATTGCGTATACGTGATTAAAATAATATAATCATCTTGTATCTTTTATTTATTTTTTTAATCGTACAGTTTATCTATATATCTTACGAAAAGACCTAATACCGCCAGTTCACTATTCAAGTTTAAACAAGATATAGTTTTGGCTGCTAAATATAATTATCTTTCTCTGTTCTACAACCACTTGCTATGTCCATTATTACTACATGTGTGATAAATTATAACAAGCATTTTATAAATTAAATAAACTATGTTGAGATGCTTTTTATTTTTACTCCTGTTTACTGTACCACAAGAACTTAAAATTTCACGATTATTTTTTTCTCAGAAGAAAGAAAAGTATAGAAAATTTCAAAGCTACCACCCCTTCTTTATCAGAATTGGTATGGTCCTCTCACAGAGTGTCGTCTGTCATAACCGGCTTCACCGCACTCACAACTGTGATATCAGACTCACATTGCAGACTAATAGATGAGCATTTTTCGGCAGGTGTTAAATTTTGTATTTCTTAAGACAAAGGTAAGAAAACTTAATTATTATTATTATTGTTCTTGTTCTTGTTGTTGTCATCGTCGTCGTTGTTCTAAGAAATTTTAAAAATAAACCTAGTAATTAGGTTATGTTCTTTAATAAAGTCTGTTCATAATTTGTTTGTGTTATACTCTTTAGTTAGAGTGGATGGTGGGTGTCCTCCCATCTAGTCAAAAACCTAACCAAATCAATCTATTTCAACAGCATTAGGTTTTGGCTAGGTCGGATTTGGGTCGTATGGGATTAACTTTTCTCAGCCTATTGTATTCGTGTTATAGCCTGAATCAAGTATCTTCATTTCGACGCTAAAAACATATTGCATTTACGATATAATATGTATCTTTATCAATACACTGAAACAATTCAAAAGTTAGTGTGGAATGAAGATGCATCGGTATAGTCCTGAATTGGCATGTGTCCCTGTTGAAAACGGACCTTCAGATTCTGAAGCTTGTTTTCAATGTCACGATACTTGTTCTTATATTTCCGTCGATAAGCTTTTTTTGGCCTGCATATTCTTTATAGTGGTGAGCAGTTTCTAAATTGTTCAGTTTTTGAAAACGTAATATTAGTCTCTTATCTAGTTCTCTTCTTCATCTTGTACAAAAGTTTGGAAATGTCAACTGACTTAGGGTCACTAGCATGCTTGTGTGGCAGACATCTTACATAGTACTCTACTCTGAGTGGTTCCTATTGAAAGGAAACCTCTCATGTGATGCCTACAATGCCAGTAAGTGGTATCTTTATATCGGGTTTTTAGACTGTACAGGTATCCCATCAATCATTTTGTGAATGTTGGAGACAGATCTGTGAACCGGAGGGTGTGGCTGAGATGTCAGAGGAAAGTAATTAGAGTGCTTACTTCAAATCAGTAGTCTAGGTGTTAGAGAGGGACAGGGTGTGCAGGGTCAATTTGCAGTAAACACGGTATAATGCTTCAAGAGTCATCTCGTTGTACATACTATTCATATCATGTAATCTCAGTTGGCTGTCTTTCAAAGCAGTTCAGTCAGTACATGCTTTTTGTTACGTTTTCTTCCCTAACATTTGCACATATAATTAACCTTATGTAATTGCCTTTTACACATGTTGTTAAACTGAATGTTTTGAAGTTAAATATAATAGTAAATATCTCTCTCTCTCTCTCTCTCTCTCTCTCTCTCTCTCTCTCTCTCTCTCTCTCTATATATATATATATATATATATATATATATATATATATATACATCACTGCATGCGTAAATAGAACCTGAAATGGTGAATTTTTACTTTTTTTCTAAAACTGAGATTGATGACCTGACTGACAGTGGTTAACTCTTAGTGACTGGCTTGTCTCAGTTGATTGTAGCACTACCTTTCTTAATAATCCCGAGTGGCAGTCCTTGTCAGAAATTTTGGCGTATTTGGTATCTTTTCCTGACGTGGCGTTACTGGGGCCTGGCTCTTCAATAAACGACAGTCTTTTTGGATTCTCAGAATCTGAAGATACCTGAATTGATTTCATTGCTTTTTTCTTTGTAGCTTTTGCAGCTTTTTCTGAGATTTTTCTATGATTGATACCTTCTTAAATTCGAATTTGTCTAAAAGCCATATTAAGTCTCTCTGTATTTGATACTTTCACAGATGCAGATATGATTTTCCTACTATTGCATATGAACTGGATTCTACAAGTTCCCTAGCATCAGGATACCCAAGATGGTTGTCAGTTTTAAGGTGTTGTGCCTGTTTTTTTCATTTTACATTTCGGAGATGTTCGCGAGCAAGCGAAGTGTTTTCCCTTGCAATTGGTGTAAACTATGTCAGTCCTACAAGTCTTGCTGTTATGATCAAACTGACCACACGTCAGTTTGTTACAGCATGCATTTTGTACGTGTCCAAGTGTTTGACATTTTTAACATAGCAAAGGGTTAGGAAGGTAAGGTACAACAGGTATATTCAAACGCCCAGTCTTAACAGACTCCGCAACAGATGGCCTGTTGATCATTGATTGTTTTTGTGCTTCGAAGGAAAACCTATCGAATAAAGTTATTGCATCGGTATCAAAACAATTCAAGGATCTAATGTCAAGTTACATATTTCTGCCTGTTTGCATGTATTCTATAGAGATATGGGTTTTCATACAGCCCCGCAAATTATGATTTTGACCACGCTTTTATTTCTTCTCTTATTTATTTCTTTGCATGTGTTCCTTTCTTTCTTTCTTCCTTTCTTCGTTCATTCCTTCCTTCTTAACTAACGTTGGTTGGTCTATCACCCGTTCCAGCCAATTCATAAAATGTTATTGTATTTGTTTTCATCTACAATGGAAAACATCAAAAAAAAAAAAAGAAAAAAAGAATGAACATTATCGCTGCTATGGTTATACACATAACGAACAGCGTTGTAGCGTGAGACATTCTAAACATGAACAAATATGTGCTAGACCGACTATAAAATGTTTCTTACCATCTGGTATATGTAAGGTGCCACTAGAGGATGTGATAATATTATCTCATGTAAATTATTTTATTATTATTATTATTATTATTATTATTATTATTATTATTATTATTATTATTATTTACGAGTTTGTTGGTTGTGTTTATTGTCTTTATTGAAATTGTTTATCTTCTCACATTGTTGACAAATGTAAATAATTTCTTATTTTCACGGGTTATTTCTACACATATGGAGAGAGAGAGTATACTAACAATTAACTTGACAGATCATTGTAAATAACACGCGAGTTTATCTTTGTGTATCTCGTGTAGCAGTGACACGCTATTTTTATATGATCTACATAACAAGCAAACAGTCAGTGTTAGATTACATTGATATACTGGTCATGCAACCCTGATCAGAGAAATACGACATGTACACTTATATTTAGTATACTGTAAAAATTATGTTATTATTATTATTGTTGTTCTTGTTGACGTTGTTGCTGGTATTATTATTATTATTATTATTATTATTATTATTATTATTATTATTATTATTATTATTATTATTATTATTATTATTATTATTATTATTATAATTACATTTATAACTTACGTATAAATAATGGCACCTAGTAGGATTTAATTTATTAAATTAGTATTAATGTAATTTATTTTAAAGAAGATATATATAAGATCAGCGTACCTATATCTCGTAGCACGATTTGTTTATTTTAAACTGAAACTGAAACGTAACCCTTGATTACGTGTAAGATATTTGACGTCAGTCGCGTGTTTATCAGTGGAGGGTTTCCTAACTAAAAGAACACAAAGCAGAACTGACAGTAGTCAGCGATATTGAACGTGAATACATTTTTATATTCGATTGTGTGTTAACGATTCCAATTTTCTTGATTTATTACTAATTGCATCAGAGTTTGTTCTCTAACAAATAGTGGGGGTTTTAAAATTGAAATGAAAAATGTTCTCTATATCCTGACTTAAATATGCTGTTTTTGTTATTATGATTATTATTATTATTATTACTACTACTACTACTACTACTATTACTATTACTATCCTATTAAAGGTCTTTTTTTATTATTTACACCTTTTTCTACATATTGCTTAGTGTATTTTATATTATTTTATTTCATTTATTCGTAGATCGGTGATATCTGTGATCAGTAGCTGAGTTCATAGAGATAAAATAGAGGCTTATAAGAAATTGTCAATCAGGAAGCTGAAATTACAAGGTATTTTATATTGTTGTATATTTCAAAATTATCGCATCTTGTTCCTTGATTTTCCTTACTTTATTATTATTATCATTATTTTCTTCTTATACAGTGTTTCTTTTTCGATTTGTTATTGTCGGATAATTTTGTTGTTTTTTCGAGGAGTAAATTGATATAAATGACTATATTCCGATTTGAAAATTATTTGTCCCACAGTTAAATATTTCTTTTACCAGACTGTGACCACACATGTCATTTTTGTAGAAATAATGATAATATAATAATTATTGATGTTGTCGTTGTTGTCATCATAATAATCATTAGTATAAACATGATGTACTTCTTTTTATCTTTTTGACGATTTGGTACATATTTATCTATCTGATTTTATTCTTTTTTGTTTCATTGTCTTTTATTTATTTGTTTATTTTTAGATCTCGGATCTCAGTATCGAACAGTAGAGGCGTTAAACAGAAATTAGTTGCTTGTTAGAAAATATCTTAGATTGATTATTTCTTAAACAAAAATGTTTGATTTTTAAATATTTCTGTATACAAGTCATAGCTATATATAAATATAGAAAACTGATCATTGTACTGTGAGGGCGTGTACACAGAAACATTTTAAATTTATATTCAGTATGAGGTTATTATTATTGTCGTTGCTGTTGTTGTTGTTGTTGTTGTTATTATTCATTTATTTATTTATTTTTATTTAGCTGTAAGAATTGTTACAGTTGTAGATCCGAACAATTTCTTTTTTTCTTTCTCTCCCCATTTCATATTATTACTACTATTATTATTTCTTTATAGTGAAAACATGGCCAACTCAGCTACAGTCTCGAGTTGGCAGACGGGAAAGAAATTGACTGAGTGCATTGAACACGTTTTTCTGACAAAAATAGAGAGCGACGTCAGATTTCTGGTGGGAGAACATCAAACGGTCATTGAAGCACATCAGTTTATTTTAATAATACGAAGCCAAATATTTCAGAAGATGCTAACGGGAGAACTTCGCGAAAAAAATAGCATCCTGTTACCAGACATCCAGCCAGATATTTTTACAGAGTTTTTAAAGTATGTTAACACACACGCACACGCCCACCCACAGAAACACGGAAACACACATACGAATAGAGTGAGGTAACGAGATGTACATACAGACACGAACGTTGATAACAATACATTTTTGGTTTGCTATCTAATTATTTTCTAAATAATTAATCTTCCTTAATTATCTCTCGTTTTAAATTCTTACTATACATTCTTTTACACAGATATCTTTATACGGATGACGTCGTCCTAACAGGCCACAACGTCACCGGTCTACTGTATCTATCGAGAAAGTACGTCGTCACAACACTGGAAGATCGGTCTGTGCTCTATTTGGAGTCGTCGTTGTCGTCACAGAATGCGTGCGTCGTGCTGGAACAAGCTCATCTCTTTGATGAACATGATCTACGAAAAAAAGCTTTGGACTACATTCTGGAAAATGGCGACGAAGTTCTGAAGTCAGATGAAGTCACCGATCTTTGTCACGAATGTCTGGTTGAGATCGTACGATCAGACGAGCTGACAGCAGAAGAGAAAAATGTTTTTGAAGCCGTTATGAAGTGGGCTGACAGCGCGTGTAGGAAGCAAGGAAGACAGACGAATGGACAGAACATGCGCGAAGCACTGGGAGAGGCCGTGAAGCACGTGCGTTATCCATTACTCGATCAGACGTATTTTGTAGAACACGTGACACCCACTAACATACTCAGTGACACAGAAGGATTCAAGATTTTGAAAAACTTGGTGAAGAGTGATGAAGATGTTTCACCTTTTAATTCAAACAAGAGATCTGCAATGATGACAATAAATCGGTTTGGTAGTACTGATTACGGCTGGTCATATTCTGGTACATTTGATGAAGCCATTACGTTCTCTGTCAACAAAAACGCTTTACTTCGCGGATTTCAGTTGTACGGTTACCGTGAACCACGAAACTACGACGTCAGCGCCTTCGTCACCGACACAAGAACAGACGCAATACTTCACGGATCTATGCTCACACAGAGATATGAACACGTCGTAACTGACGTGTATGACGTCGTGTTCAGACGTCCAGTGAAAATTATTAAAGACACTGAGTACAGCTTGTTTGTTAATTTTAAGGGAGGAGACTCAATGTGTGGATATGAAGGTGAATCAGAAATTGTTGTAGACTCTTTTGTTTGTAGATTTTCTGACTCAAAGAAATCTGAACACAGTGAGAGGAAACTTGGTCGTACATGTGTGTATGGAGGACAAATACCTGCTTTGTTATTTTTAGTGTAAAAAACAACATCGTTCAAACACTGTCAGTTTTACTCGTCACTGGGCTAATATTTTTATCTTTATTTATTTATTTATTTATTGATTTGTTTACGTTTTTCCGATGACATTAGAAAGCGGTGATGACGTCATAGACACTTGATTTGATTTGTAATTTTCTAATGGATTGTTTTGTGTCAAACAGATAGTGTAAAATGTATATTAATATCTCATTGCTTTATCATTTATTTATTTATTTATTTATTCATTCATATATTTAAGTATTTCTAATGTTTTTTGTTTGTATATGAAACAGTATTATTAAATATTTCTTGCTTTATTTGTACTTTTTTATTTCGATTTAAAATAAAATGTAGATAAATTATATATGTACTTACTGACTGTTGGACATGAAATACAAGACTTTTATTGATTTATTTATCCATTTTCATTTATTAAGATGTATATTAAATACTTAATTAAATTAGATTATGTTTCGAACTGACTGTTTGTTTATTTAGGAATAAGATGTATGTAAACAAAATGCAAATAAATTTGTTTTTGTATCATACATTTTTACGTCGTTTATTTTTATATTTAATTTCTGTTTAGAATATAAACAGAAAAATTATATAGACACAAAAATACATTTCTCTCTCTCTCTCTCTCTCTCTCTCTCTCTCTCTCTCTCTCTCTCTCTCTCTCTCTCTCTCTCTCTCTCTCTCTCTCTCTCTCTGACTGTCACTGTATAATAAGGAAAACAATATACTTTATAAAAGAGTTATGAAAATGGTGAGAAATTCCCAGGCTAACTTTAATCTATTATGAACAAAACTTTGAGAAATCCGGAAATCTCTACTTGAGATATCTGGTGTAAATTCCAGAATAAAAGAACAGTTTATAACAATGACAACAATTAGCATGTAATTAGACTACCGCGTGCACAAGTTGAAATGATCGCACTTTCTGAAATCTTAATAAACAGTCATGCCAAGCTTCTTCTAATCTCTATACGCGGTATCCTCGCAACAGTCTTATGGTCAGTAGTCATACAATTTGGAAAGCAGCGAAGCAGTAAGTAAGCTGGGCACTCCTGCGTTGGGAGAATGATCACAACTCCGGTGGGCAGCATGTGTTCAAGGTTACTCCAATTATATGGGGATGTTGCTCTTAAAAATGAGGAAAGATTTTGAAGGAGACATGTTTTGATAGAGCAATGAGATATTAAAAAAAAATCCAATTGTAAAGTACTGTTCTCAGATCATAGTGACTTTATTCAATTAGTTGCTTTTGAGACATATATAACTCAGATGTGTCAAGTCATGGCATACTTGCACCATGGCTGGACTTCGGAAAGTGGAGTATTTATTGTCGTAGATGGTTATGCCCCAAGTCAAATTACATAGTCACCTCTACAACAAGAATGCTGTACGAGAGACTTGTATTCATTGATAATGTGTCATCAAGGCTTGCAATGGTGATCACGTCAGGAACACCGCTGATGCCACCAACCTATCACAAGATTCAGAGCGTCAGACGTTTCTGAGAACTATGCGAAATCGGGCCAGAGAAGAAACAACACCGTTGAATGCTGTTTACAATGAAGAGAGAGTCAGACATGACCCAGATCAAGTCCGAGTATCGTCATCATTCCCCAGCATGAGCAGCGCACTGTACACACATCGACGGAAGCAGATCCTTGCACTTCCACTGAAAAATCAGATGTGAACCTTACTTAAGAATGGACAGTGACTTCTGATGGCCACCCATTCCTCTTGACTATTGATGGAAAAAAGACTAGTTAGACTCAAGCATCAATTGCAGCAGAGAGTCAAAACGCTCCTTCAGTTCTTAGATACTGTAAGCTATCTACTGAAACTTATTTAAGTGATCAAGTTATCTGGATGAAATAAAATATATAAATAATTATAAGCCTCTCTTTCATTTATTTATTACCTGTAGTCATACAATATACAACAATGTAGGATTATACCTTTTTTTTATCCAGGTAACGGGCAGAGGATTAAGTGTGAACCAAACCTTGGCCTATGTTGTTATAAACTGTATGACAAATAACCCTTTGACTAATGGAAAGTAACTCGATGCCACTGGTTTTCAGCCCTTTTCATACCGCAACTCAGTATGACCGATGACTACCTTTAAAATGTTTGATTCAATAATATGTAGGGTTACCATATTTTCATCAACCAAAGACAGTAAAAAAGGAATCTATATTGACTATGACGGGTCCCAAACCTATCTACACATTTTTACTTATTCCTCCTTCATAGTCAAGTTGAAAAAACGATCTCGCGACCCCCAGAAAAAAGGCAACTCTCACGTTGAAAAGCTATGCCCTTTATGCTGCTAAATGAACAAGATCATTATTAGCGTGTTCATACCTAAGTGAATTCACTCATTTGGATTAAGTGTCAAATTCAGAGGTCTAAATAAATACGTATGACGCACATTTTGCTTTATTTTATTAAATTCGTCGTAGAGCGACCTAAAAACGGCAATGTTTCGAACTTTCAAATGCCGCGCTATTGTCATAAACATAAAATTAAACATCAAAATATATACATCGATGTTTTATTTCTAATACAAAAGGGCCGTTAGCAAAGTGGTGCTAACTGGAAAGAGTAGCCCATGAAGTTATGACAGTTCTTCCTAAATACATTTCTTTTTGTTCTTACGTTCACATCTGTGAGATCCCTACTCACGCATCCCACTAACCAATGATTATCCCAACATAGAGACAGTTGTAATAACAATCTATGGCCAGGCTGAAAACATAAACTACACCAGGCAAAATCAATATAACATTTGAACACTACATTAATAGTATTTCCTCCAAATACATCGATAATTCTATTATACTGGGTGATTTCAATAGCAGAAACCACCTATGGGGACCTTAACAAACACACATGTATATACGATGGCACGCCAACATACCTGTGAGACACACACAACACCTGGTCATGCCTTGATATCACAACAGTGTCTGAAAGAATGGCCTCTAACTGTGAATGGACAGTCCTTAACAACCTCCACAGCGATCACCTCCGAATGCTGGCCTCCTATAACACTGAACATAACTGGATAGTATCGAGACTCCAGTATGGATCCCATATGAATAGCAGCTCAACTGCTTGGAGACCACATACAATAACGCTTTACACATTATTGCCAGGATCTCACCAGGCACACCAACTAACAGTCTATTTGTGGAACTAAACATCCTTCCTCTCAAAATTAGGCGCAGCAAGCAGTCTCTGAAACACTGGTTCAAAAATAAAAATCTCATCCCCACCCATCCTATAACTTCAATAATCCCAAATAACCTACCATATATTAACGACATGAAATCATCACTAATTATAACACACAGGACACCAATAGCATGAATTTACTGGACTTAGTACTAGAAAATAACCCCCTACCCTTGGAACCCCTGTGGACTGTAAAACAGCTAGACGTACAATTAACTTTTAGACATGAAGTCTCAAAAACTGAACACGACCCATTCAAAAATATAATCTGTAAAGCAGCCTTACATGACCATTACTCGGACTACACTCGAATATACACGGACGCCTCAATGGCCCCTCTCACGGGAAGAACCAGCATGTCAGGCAGGAACTACCTGACCCACCCTTCAACTACAGAAGTAGACTGCCTACGGAACTATTTGCTATCCTCACATTACTTAAATGGGTCCTAACTTAATGTTATGTCACAAAAAATCATACTGACTGACTCCCTCAACTCACTGGAAGCTCTGTTCAAACTCAAATTTAGCAGCTCCCAGCACATTAAAGAGATCATCGACATTGCCAACTTAAAAAGGACACAAAGTCACCTTCGAGTGGGTACCCGCACATGTGGGTGTTATTGGAAACGAGCTAGCAGACAAAAACGCTAAAAAGTCACTAGAAGTCCCATAGCGTACAACAGTCTAATACAATCTTGGCAAAAAGACTGAGAAAACAGAACTAGACCATGACACTATATCATTAAGCAAAAAGTAAACTCTCCCAGCCCCTCTCAGTCAACAACAAAACAACTGAAACTTTAACCCGCCTCAGAGTGGGAGTAACTTTTGGACTAAACGACTTCAGACATAGACTCCAACACAGGCTAAAGCACAAATGCGACTAATGCCATAAACTGGAGAACATCAGACACTATCTTTTCTACTGTACTAAGTACGACAAGGACAGCCTTAACTTCAGTAATGCTCTAGCAAAAATCAACATCAAGTTTACTGCTGTCAATATTTTTGACCCCATCCCAAACACCTGAAAAATCAATTGGATAACGTAATAATAGAATCGAAGCAACAGAAGTTACAATGTAAACAGATGGATAGTTTAGCAATATATGATAGGGGTGATGAAGCAGGGGATGTTTGTAATCACACACACATTGAAAACACGCACAAACAAACCTTCAAACACGTAAATACGTATACAGTGAACTGAATGAAATGAAATGAAATCAATATAATCACACACACATGTGAAAACATGCACAAAAAATCTTCATACAGATACGTGTGTATACAGTTAATTGTATGAAATTGAATGAAATGAGTATAATCACACACACACATGAAAACATCCACACACATATATATATATAAAGGCTGTAATATTAAGTTCATAACCAACTTACAATGATAAAATAATTTTACGAGATGTGTTAATAATATAAAAATGAATGAGAAAAGTATCTCATGACTACCGTAGACTTGGTTAAATCAAGAGAACCTACAGGCTGGATTATATTTAATACTTTTATTTCATATCCTAATACAGAAAATGTGTTTGATCATATGAAGATGAAAAACTCAAATCATTGTTATTACCATTACTATTACTATTACTATTATTATTTTGATTATTATTATTATTATTATTATTATTATTATTGTTATTATTATTATTATTATTATTATTATTATTATTATTATTATTATTATTATTATTATTATTATTATTATTATTATTATTATTATTTAAAATGTAATTATCTTGGCTATAAATTGTTTTTGTTCATAACAACTTGAATTATTAATATTATTAAAAATATAATTTTATTTACTTGTATAAGTTGATAAGCTGTCTCATGTGATAACACAAGTGTTTACTTGCTCAGTGTGTTTGAATGAAGAATATAATTTTTTTTAAATATTATTTATATATTCATTTCCAAATTATTATCATTATATAATATTTATAAATCTATGTATAGCCATCTAATTATGAACTTCATTTTACCTTATTATTATTATTATTATTATTATTATTATTATTATTATTATAAACATATTCATGATATTAAGTAACATTAAGAAAAGAATGAAAGAAGAAGATGAAAGAAGAAAAAGAAGAGTATCTCAGTTTACAAAAATGACATAGTTTATAAACTGAGCTTGTATAGTGGGTTTAAAATACAATGGGATAATCCGACCGATTAGAAGGTTTTTTGACATCATTTTTCATTGTGTACTCTCTTTCGTAATTTATTTAATTTTTAAACGTCTGTTCCGTTCACCTACTTATAAACTAGAGTGACTTCCCTTCCGTCAATAAAACGACAACTTTATATGAACAATATATTCTATTTTTCATTAAAAATCGATATATATATATATATATATTCTATTATTGACAAAACGGAAATGACTATAGAAGGTCATCATGCAGAGTAACTAAGAAAAAATCAATGAAAAATGATTAAAATATAAACAATAAAACATTCCGTTTGAAAGAAAAAATAATATATATATATATTATTTTTTTCTGTCTATTTGTCTATCTGTCTGTCTATATATATATACATTATTTTTTTCCAAATTAAGCGTTGAATTAATATTTAATCCCGCAGATATAATATATATACACTTTAACAAAAAAGGAACGCAAAAGTAGATTTTATTGACGTTGGGAATATCTATCTAATGGATGAACAGAAATCAGCAGAACGTTCAAATTTTACACACACTTTCGCAGTTCATTAATGTTGATGGTATTACATTGAAAAGGTTAAAGTTTAAGGTTATAACAGTATAATATCAATACCTTGTGTGCTCACCATGGGAGTCCAGAACTGCCTGACATCTCCTTCCCATGGCAGTAATGACATTATGAATTTAACCTTGTGAGTGGAATGGTGGCCCACTCTGTCTGTAGTAATAATGCCAACTGAGCACGATTCTGTGCCTGTGGTTGATGCTGCCTCAGTCGTCTATCCAAATCGTCCCATAAATGCTCTATAGGGTTCAAATCTGGAGATTTAGAGGGCCATGGCAGGACGTGAATGTTATTGTTGTGTAGGTACGCTGGAGTGAGTCTGGCTGTATGTGGTCTCGCATTGTCGTGCTGGATTTCAGCGTTATCATTATTCATAACTAGTGCGACATGTGGCTGCAAAATTTCATCTCGGTATCTCTGTGCCGTTAAGTTGCCTTGTATGTGAACCAGGTTGGTCCTGCCAGTGTATGAGATTGCTGCCCACACCATCACACTACCATCACCAACTCTGTCCGCTTCCTGTATGCAGTTTGCAGCAAAACGTTCACCACGACGTCTGTAAACTCGACATCTTCCATCAGCTCGACAAAGCAGAAATCGAGGCTCGTCACTAAACCAGACAGTTCTCCGTCGTAACTGAGGCCAGACTCTGTGCACTTGACACCAGTGACGTCGTAGTCAATGATGTTGTTGAGTCAAAACCACTCTTCTTACAGGCCAAACTGGCTAGAATACCTACCTCGCGTAAACGATTGCGCACTGTTTGAGCCAATATTCTACGCAGACCTGGTATTGCTGAAACAGTAGAGGTTGCCGTGGTGGTTCTTTCCCGTAGATGAAGTACCCGTATGTAGCGGTCCTGGGCCCTGGTGGTTACACGTGGTCTAACTGATCTGGGACGGTCACCAGTTGTTTGGTGTTGCTGGAACTGATACCACATTCTCAAGATGGTGCTTGTGGATACATGGAACACCCGGGCTGCGGCCGAGAAGGATTCGCCAGCTTGTAAACGGCCGATGGCGTTGATTCGTTGCGGTTCACTCAGTCGTGGCATTTGTTTGATGTTGGGTCAGAACAAAAATAACGAACAGAAGTATTCGACAACCTTGCATTTTTGTAACCCTTGTATTCAAGTTTTATGTGCCGCACGTGAACATGCACTGGTAACGTGTTTTGCATACGGGGACGTTTTGGCTAATAAACACGATCATAGCCTTTATTTTGTATTACGTGCTTTTTGGCGACTGTAACAATAGCTATACGTTTGAATCACCAAATGTGAATATAGTTTGTACCATCGATATGTGTCAGTTTGCAATAGTTATCTAAGAATTCAACCATTTTGCGTTTCTTTTTTGGGAGAATATATATATATATATATATATATATTTTTTTTCAAACGGAATGTTTTATTGTTTACATTTTAATCATTTTTCGTTGATTTTTTCTTAGTTACTCTGTATGATGACTTACTATAGTCATTTCCCTTAAGTGAATAATAGAATATTAAATTCTTCATCAAGATCGATATCTAATAAAAATAAATATATTATTGAAAATGGAATAAGGATTATTGTAAGCACAGGAAAGAAACTAGAATAGCTAAGCACTAGAAAACACGTTAAAGCTAACTTAAATTTTCTTTCAGTCTAATTTATATCTTCACTAATTTGTGTTTACTCTAAATAATAAATACATTTAGACCAAAAAATATTTGTTTATATTATTAACATTTATTTTGATTATTAACTTTCTTTATTTTCAGTCGTTTTTTTTTTCGACTGTCACTGAAATTTTACCGATTATATTCGAATAAACAGCACTAAATGGTACCATTAACATGAAATCATGCAAGGAGAAAGCAACATTTGATGTGCATATATCAGCACGACCATATGGCAAATAGACGCAGCTTCAGTGTAAGACAAACAGAAACAAACATTATGCCAAAAGCAGTGTTTGAACAGCTTGACTGCAAGTTTATTCAACTGATGTTTTCTTCGACTGCATCGGAACTTTGAGTTCAGCAGGGAAAGTTAACTAGGTTTATTTATTAACAACTGGTTTTATTATAATCTGCATGTGTCGTCTTTTACCTGTTTATAAGTAAGTCAGTATTTTTATATTATTGTATTATGTTATAATCGTATTTATTTGTACCATAGTATTTCAGAATTATATATCTTATGTACATTTGTAGTGAATTAAAAAATAATGATCTAAGAAAAGATTACAATGAACATCAATTTTAATATGACAGAGTTCTTTTAAGGTATTAATAATATTAACCATAGCTATTTTTTCGAATTGGAATAACTTAATAACTTCGGTAACATTTGACAACCTCGGAATTAGAAAGTTTTCTGTTTTTTTCCATCTAAGATTAAACAAATAAATAAAATAAAAAGATGAGAAAGAGCAAGCAACTAAAATAAATTATCGCTTCTCTATTTACATGTACATTAAACATTTCTAGTATAATTACTTACTTTGATTAATCAAATGCTTAAACATAACCGCCATGTTTGCACCAGTCTGATTACTTAACGACGTTGTTGGATATCCTGGAAGTGATGTTATCAAGAGTGCAGGAAATGTCGTTATAGATCACAAAAGATATGACGTTTTTGGCTCAGGTAAAGGACAATATATAAAATTAAATTCTGTTTATGCAGATGGTGCTTGGAAGTTATGAATTTAGTTTCAAAATAAGTGAGCTAATTCACTGACGAACATTACACGTGATTAAAAATAAATTTTAAAATTGTTTTAAAGAAATAAATTATTTAATAATATGTTTATTCACACAAATGTATTTTTAACCAAACATTTAACTTATTCGTACACTTATTCTGATCCTAACCCTACCATCTCCGTAAGTCTAGACATATTTAACAATACATTAATAATAATAATAATAATAATAATAATAATTATTATTATTATTATTATTATTATTATTGTTGTTGTTGTTATTATTATTATTATTATTATTATTATTATTATTATTATTATTATTATTATTATTATTACATTTGAAATATAATTTTTTATTAAGATAATTTAATTTTTAAGCAAACACTGATTTTAACCATAAAAGTAACCGTAATAGTATGCATATAGAGCAACAATGGTAGCATCAATATTACTACTACTACTACACTACAACAACTACTAATAATAATATTAACAAGGAAAAGATCAACAACCACAAGAACAGCATTAACAGTACCGAACACAGCAATGACAGAAATAAGAAAATGAATAAATACTACTATACTACAACTATACTAAAACTACTACAGATGATAATATTAATATAGAAGACTCAAGTTGGTTTCATTTATCTAGATAATACGTTTTCAACCTTTTTTCTCGGGGTCGCGACATTGTTCTTGAGCGAAGGCATGTTTTAGTTTTTTTCAACTTGACTTGGAAGGAGGAATAAATAAAAACGTGTAGATAGGTTTGGGACCCGTCATAGTGAATATAGATCCCTTCTGTACTGTCTTTGGTTGACGAAAAAATATGGTAACCCTAGATATTATTGAATCAAACATTTTAAAGGGGTCATCGGTATGGGTTGCGGTATGAAAAAGGTTGAAAACCAGTGATCTAGATTATACTTTATACTGAAAGGACAAGGAAAAATTAACGACAACAACAATAATAACTAAAATTATAATAACATGGTAGAACAAACACGTACCGTAAAAAAGGCTTTCAGTAATAATGAGAAGCAGAAAAGTAATATTAGTAGTAACTACGATACGATGTCACTAACAAAACAAGTTTTATTATTATTATTATTTATGTGAGTTTTTAATTATTTATTAATGCACAAAAAAATGAATGAATAAATATTTATTACAAGTCCGTTGTTACTCGTTCGAATGACTTACTTTCCGTTGCGTTATGTGTGTTTCTGTCAACATGCATGCACAGGTTGGTTGTATAATCATGTATGAAGGCGTGCATGTATTTATCTGTCTCTCTCTGTCTTCTGTGAAGTTATTGTTAGTGTTTCTCGGTCTGTAATTAGGTCTGTTTGCATGTCTTGTTATGTCAGTCCATTTTAATCCATTTTTGTCTATCTGTCTTTTTTCTTCTTTTTTGTATCTTCTTTTTGTAGATTTCGTTCTCTGATAATTCTTTTTTTCTATCTCTCATTCTCTTGTACTGTCTTTATGTGTGAACTATTCTTTTATACTTTTATTTTAAATATTCATGGTTTGTAAATTTAAATTTAACTAAAATTACCACTGTTATTTTTAATAATAATAATAATAATAGTCTTGTTTCAATAGTCCATTGAAGAAAATGTTATTCTTTTTCTATTCTTTTTATTGATTTAACTCTTTTCAAAATTATGTTCTTCCCTTATTTATTCACTTATTTTATTTTATTTTATTTTATTTTGTGTTGTTGTTATCTCTTTTTTTAATCTTTAATAATACTGGTTAGCTGTTATTTACAAGAACCTGAAAGCAAACAAAGAATGAATACATGAAGATTAAAACATGTCAAATAAGAAACAAACGTAACATTTCTTTACCTTTTACACACACACACACACACACACACACACACACATTCACACACACATACTCACACACAAAAACATGATATAGACCCGTTCTCTGCCGGAGAACCACCGATATCCACCTAAATGTCCGTCTGAGAAAACTCGGACTAGGTGTTGGCGTGGAGTGGGGAAATGGCCTAGTTTATTAACTTGGGGTCGAATTTAGGACGATCTATAAACGAGTAGTCATGGCAGCGAAGCACGTTGTTTTATGATGATTGACGCTGTCTGTCTTTTTTCTCGTCAGCGTGTGCTCGCATGCGTTTGAATTTACGAATCTTTTGTCGATGTGCGTACGCGTGTTTAGCTAAACAAAAACAGACAAATGATTGAAAAACACGTTAAAACTGATTCTAATTTTTGGTTTATATGGAATAATAATAATAATAATAAGAAGAAGAAGAAGAAGAAGAAGAAGAAGAAGAAGAAAAAGAAAATGGAAATATGTAATATATACAAAAATTCCAAATTCTGATGCA
>CM022672.1:32392888-32415388 GCA_012295275.1 Chrysomallon squamiferum | reverse complement strand
TAGTATATTTCTAAATCAATGTTATCTTTTTTGAAAATCAAAGGCTTTTTCAAATTATTTTATCCTAAGACTAATCACATATATTATCAAGTTAATTTTTTATTTCATATTATAAATATTGCAATAACACTCATCATACACTTTGCCAATATACATAGAGAGAGAGAGAGAGAGAGAGAGAGAGAGAGAGAGAGAGAGAGAGAGAGAGAGAGAGAGAGAGAGAGAGAGAGAGAGAGAGAAATCAAAGAGCTTTAGACTGATAATAACAGAGAGAGAGAGATAACCTTAACCTCAATCGTAACCCTAACCATAACTATAATTTTATCTTAAAACAAGTCAACATTTTAAAAATAAATTTAAATCAAAAAAAAAGAAGTTATTTTAAATTTTATCATATAATCCTCTAATACATTTGCAAGTTAATTTCTTCTTAACACTAAATATAAACTTTATCAAGTTAAGTTTTTAAAATAAGACTTTTATCTCTTTTATATTTTATTCCACCCTAACATTGATCATAACATTTTTAAAGTTCGATATAATAAGTCTCTTGAAACAAATAGGTAATTACATCTAGCATTGACCCTGATCGTAACGTTAGTCAGAACATTCTTTACAACAATATGATAAAATATGTTCTAATTAAACAAAAACATTATTAATAAAATAATATCCTAACATTAAAATTTTATCTTATAACTCAACTTTTGGAAAGGAATTTTTACAAAAATAAAACTGATTTTAAATTCTTATCATTAAACTCATCCAATACATTTTACATTTATTTTCTTTTAAAGAAAAGTTATTATAGATAAGCAATACAACGACTAAAACAGACGTATATATAGGATACACATTAAACAACTACAAGATGTAGATACAGGAAAAACAATAACCGACTAAAACAGACGTGGATATTGGATAACCAATACACAACTAAAACAGACGTAGATATAGGATACACATTATACAACTAAAAGATGTAGATATAGGATAAACAATATACAGCTAAAACAGAAACAGAATAGGATAAAAAATACTTAGCTAAAATAGACGTAAATATAGGATAAACAGTCCATATCTCAAACAGACATAGATAGAGGATAAACAAAATACAGCTAAAACAGACGTAGCTATAGCATAAACAATACATAGCTAAAACAGACGTAAATATAGGATAAACAATATACGACTAAAACAGACGTACATATTTTAGTTCATATGCATGTGTTGGTGTGTGTGCACACCTGCGTGTGTGTGTGTGTGTGTGTTGGTGAATTTTGATGAATATTATTTCATTGCAGAATTGTAGCTATTGATTTACCCTTGTCGTTTAAATTAAGAAATAATTTTTATCATATCTGAGGCAATTCTTCTTATTTTAAATATGAATACAAACGCAACAGAACAGGAACACGTCAAAAAGAAATTTAAGAAAATAGTGTTCGTGTTTTTGTCAAAGTTTAGTCATTTTCCATCTGAGTTCTTTGTAAACACATCAGGGATGGTGACCAACCTTAAAAGAAACAAAACAAAACAAATTAAAATAAAATAAAAAGATTACAGTATTATTATTCAGGGTTCGTACTCCTCGGGCTGTCAAAATTTCCATAACTTTTCCAAAACTTTCCATAGCCCACAAATCCAAATTTCCAAAACCATTTCTAAGCAAACTCAATCACAACAAAGTGTGTTTTGCAGCTTTTAGCCTTTTGCCTTAACTAAGTTGCATAATATACATGTAGGATTATTAGTAATAAAAAAATAAATACAAAATTAATGCAATTCATTTTCGCACTTTAAAACGGTTTTATTCTTGGTATGGACATGATATAATGATACGTAAGACAGATCTGCAGAAAATGAAAAATAAAACTAACGCTAAGGGGCCGTTCAAACGTTGTCAAAATTAAACACCCACCCGACCCTTGTAACGCTAGACTATACAAAATATAAGGTGACGCTCGAAGATATCCCCTGCAACACACAGACGTGCGGGTTTTCACTTGATCTCCATTTAAATACAATGTGAAAAATTCAAATTGGTGTATCAAAGCATTTCACCTGCATATATAATTGTGATGGGTTTACATTTACCTGTAAAAACCAACATTAAGGTATTTTTCAGAAAATAACTCGCAACTGTTTTTTTCTTTTCGGAGGAGGCGCTTTATAAGAAGCCTTGTTTATTTCTGTTTTAAATTCCAAAACCAAACAAACAAGTGTAATCGTAAATAGTAGCAACTTAATGAGTTAAATATATATATTACAAGTTTCTTAGGAATATAGCTATCATAAACAAGAACAAGTCTATTAACAAACAATTCATCCAGAAAAGTCGCTAATAAAAACAAACAATAAAAAAGAAAAAAAAAAACCACATTAGCTAAGGTAATAAAACCAAATTTTTCAAAACCTTTCAAGGTGCTGGAAAACCTTGTTCTTCTTCTTCTTCTTCTTCTTCTTCTTCTTCTTATTATTATTATTATTATTATTATTATTATTATTATTATTATTATTATTATTATTATTATAACGTTAATACAACACACACACACACACACACAGAGAGAGAGAAACAGGCAGACAGAGAGAGACAGAGAGAGATAGAGAGAGAGACAGAGAGAGAGAGAGAGAGAGAGAGAGAGAGAGAGAGAGAGAGAGAGAGAGAGAGAGAGAGAGAGAGAGAGAGAGAGAGAGAGAGAGAGAGAGAGAGAGAGAGAGAGAGTTGTTATTTGATAGTTACTCACGTTAATACAATACATCCTATCATCATCCACATTGTTGCGTGTTTACAGTAGACAGGAGGTGCACATGCTGAGATAAAGAATATAGAATACAAAATATATACATAACTGTACTGTTCATCTCATTGATGTACTCTTTTAGAATCAAAATTATAATAAAATTTCTCAGTTTTAACCAAGTATGAATTTAACAATTAATCAGCTATGGTTGTCCTGTTTACTGGTGTCATGGTGAAAAAATAAAAGTGATAATAATAAAAGAAAAGAAAACAAATAATTAAATAAATAAATAAATAAGTAAATAAATAATATTAATTTCAAAAAATAAATTTAAAACATTGAAGTATCATAACAAATAAATATCAAACTGTTATTATTTATTTATCTTTTTTTTTTATTGTAGGTATTTGTTTTAAATTAATATTACTTTCTTGTCTTTAGCATCACTTCATTAATAAAGAGAATTTGAAAAGAAATCTTACATGTTTCCAAGTCATATTTCAGCGTGTAAATGTTGCTGGTCGTGCCAGCGACTTCTAAACGACAATGCCAGTCTGTGACATCCTCACGACGAACTTTGTCGATCCTTCAGACTGTACGCCTTTAGCTGTGTGGAGCTGTCATATGTCCCTTTCGCACACATTGCCGTGTAACCTTCGGGCGGTTCACTGTCTACGTGACAACCTTTCGACTGTTGGAATGAACAGAATAATTCTTTTCTGTAAATTTTTATAAACTCATCTATACGAAAAGCATTTGTTAGTAAGCAGGTCAGTGTGAAAGATTCATCCTCTTGTTTGCCCAATATAACCACTGGTTTATCTGCGAGGTAAAGGAAAATACCTGGATTAAGAAAAGCAACTCAAAATCTTTGATTGGTTGGTAAGAGAAACTGTTGTAGAGATGTTAGATTTTGTCAACTAATTTATTTGTTTTCACGGTCATTATTTTACTGTGTACAAATGTTCAACTTTATTCTGTTATTGGTTCAATTTATTTATTCTTACTGGCTTTCTTGATCTCACATAATCTTGTGGGAAGCACATGTAAATTTCATGAGGACTTTTTTCAACGTTCTAAAAATGATTACGTCACTGTTTGTAAAATACATTTTCATGGGCGATCTTTTCATAACTCGTGTTCTTACCCTTTCAGCGATTTATTTATCGCGACGTAATCATACCATTGTGGCATATTTAAGACAAAAACAAAAGGCGGAGAAAAAATCTATCACTTACATAGTATCATTATTTGTCCAGTGATTTGAACGCCATGGCTAACAGTAAGAGCGTGTTGCATTGTAACAGTTAGTTTACACTACGTTTTTGTTTTGTTCAAATCACTGATTTCAGTTGGAGCATCATAACTACACGTGTACGGCGCGACATTTTTAGTGTACGCTCCCGATAGTATGCACCATGACAGAGACTTTCTGAAAGCACCTGGTATTGTGTTAAACTAAAGTTTTGTATTATAATAAAGTTTTCTGACAGACGAGTGTCAGATCACTGGACAGTTTGTATTATAATACAGTTTTCTGACAGACGAGTGTCAGATCACTGGACAGGTTGTATTTTAGTAAAGTTTACTGGGGAAGAAATCCCAATGAAAAAAGAACAAATTTGGAAAATATTATGTTTTGAGATTTTATTGCTGTAGTAACTCGTTT
Source organism: Chrysomallon squamiferum (assembly GCA_012295275.1). NCBI lineage: Eukaryota > Metazoa > Mollusca > Gastropoda > Neomphalida > Peltospiridae > Chrysomallon > Chrysomallon squamiferum. Next base: position 32,410,972 of record CM022672.1, on the reverse strand, counting down.
GTTTATTGTTAATTTCGACCTGGCTTGTACAGAACGTACTGTACTTGCACTTTGTAAAAAGTGTGAAAGGAACTATTATGGAGAACTATCAAATGACTTTTAAAAATGTTTTAGCTGTTGTTAAAAAGGTGAGTAATAGAGTAACAGAGTTTCAGTTTTCACGACTGATGCAAAACGAAACAGTTTTACATTTTTATTTATTTATTTATTTATTTATTTATTTATTTATTTATTTATGTATTTATTTATTTATTTTACACAAATGATTTCGAGAAAGATCTAATTAAGATAATTTGTGAACCAGTCTATTTGGAAAATATTTCACGATTTCGTTTTATGAAAATACTGTAGCTGAGAAAAAGTAGATGGTTTGCAATCGATACTCTCTCTCTCTCTCTCTCTCTCTCTCTCTCTCTCTCTCTCTCTCTCTCTCTCTCTCTCTCTCTCTCTCTCTCTCTCTCTCTCTCTCTCTGTATGTATGTTTGTGCTAAAGAAAAGTGGAAATATAATATGGAACTATAACTGTCTTTTGTTAAAGCCAAAGTTGAATAGTAAATTTAATAATAATAATAATAATAATAATAATAATAATAATAATAATAATAATAAATAAATAAATAAATAAATAAATAAAAATAAAACAAAAATAAAACAAAAGAATGAGAAAAGCTTACCACCAAATGTCAACACATGAGGGTTGCTCCGTATCTTCTTTTCTTTGAGTGCACACTGCCAAGTCGTTACGTCGTCCAATTCGACGTTGAGAATGTTCAACGTGTACGACTTCGTGTTTGAGGAGCTGTCGCCTGTTCCACTGCCGCACTCTACAGAGTAATGTTTTGGTGGATACTTAGTCGGAGAACAGCTGCCATTAGCCGACTGTTGTAATGCTGCAACTGGCTCCCTTTTCAATGACATTTCAAATAAAATGACGTCAGCAAAACCAACAGCATCGTCCTTTGTACAGTTCAGAGTGTAAGACGGAAGGGATGCAGAGCCGGACAGATTCAGGAAATAACCTATGTGTATATATTACGTGTGACACGCTGCTGACCAATTCACGCTGCGCTATCTATGGATCTCTAGTTAGCGCACACATCAACTGTGTTGTTTTTTTATGCCAATGATCCATTGACAGACAGTCGCGCAGGTAATGAGGACAGTGCACATCACGCACACACAGACGTCAGTGTGTGTGTGTGTGTGTGTGTGTTTAGAGTAAAACTTTACAAAAATAAACTTAACTAGGTAAAATATAATGATAATGATAATAATGATGATAAATATAAAGTAATATAGAAATTATTTAAAAAGGAAATAGTTCAGTAATCAGTAACAAGTAAAATCATCTCTTATTTTAGATGGACAAATATATATATATATATAAAAGATAACACAAAATAAATAGTACTTCACTGGAAAAGCTTACGCATTAATTTGTTTTGTAAAAAGTAAAATATATTATGTTAAAAAATATTATACAGTTTTCACACTATATTCCTGGGCTACTATTTTTGATTAGCAGTACCATACCTCACACAGGGTAGTATATACCAGTCATGGTGCACCAACTGGAACAAGAAATGGCCGAATGAATCCACAGTGCAAAAAAAGAAAGAAAAAGAAACTGTGTGCTGTGTGTCTGCGTTGCATATGACCAAAATTAGTTGTGAGGTGAATTCAAACTAAACATGTCGGCGATCTCTTGTAGATGTTCAACTATTACAAATAATCTTGACAATGCAGCTTTAAGACTCGTGCTTCATTTGTTATATTCTGGTTTGTTACTTTTCTTTTTTCTTTGCACTAAAATTAAACATGCTGCAATATTAGTTTAATACCAGAATATACAGGAGCAATATTAGTTTAATACAGCTTTACAGGAGCAGTTAGCCTGTGATAGCTGTTTCGTGCTTTTTTGGAAAGGGCCGAGCTCTCAAGAAGATATGAAACCGACACATCATCTGGAATACTTTTTAGATCAGCTACGACATTTTGAATGTTAGCTTGTGGGACGTAGTAATAGTACAAAAGGGGGCGTGACTTAGTGAATAATTGTGGGAACATGAGTGACGTATCTATGAGTGAAATCCAACAGAATTTCGCGGTAGTACTTATAGAGTTAAAAGACAGCACACGTCGAAATGTTTTGAAATTCAGGACACTAATAACAACACTTTATTAAGTAGCACTGATGTACGCATATGTTTGAAACAGTTCACATTAAACAGTCTCTCTCTCTCTCTCTCTCTCTCTCTCTCTCTCTCTCTCTCTCTCTCTCTCTCTCTCTCTCTCTCTGTCTCTCTCTCTCATTATATTATCTGTATATGTATCTATGTATATATGTATTATTGTTATTGTAGATTTTCTTGCCAAAAATACGAGTAATTAATCAAAATGGCAGCATTCTCTTTGCGAAACGGTATCGTCTCGGTATGTGTTTTGACGCGGTATGGGTTTTGACGCACCTTCGTTAAATAACAAGTGCGCATAATATGGTGAAGAGTTTGTTTACAGAAGGTTTTTTTTACCTATAAAATAATGCAATGCTTCCTATTCGCATGTTTGCAGTAACAATATAGCCAAAAGTAGTGTTTTTAATAAGGCACTTTTTAGTCATACATAAACAACCCCGTAACTCCAAAGTTTCGCAATGAATTTCACTCACAAGCTGCACAAAACATTGCCGTCTGCTGAGAATCAGAACATGATAAAACAATTAGGAGTTACAGTATACAAATAGTAACTAGAAACAAAGAAAAGCTCGCAGTATATTCTGAAATTAATATTATAATCATGTATATATATTACATCCTGTCTCTATCATTAATAACAAGGAAAACATCGTTATTTCTGTACAGCGCGAGATTGTTGCTTTTCTGCGTCAAAACCGATACCACGAGGATACATTATTAATAATTACTGTGGCATTTACATTTAGACATTATAAAACATAATATTAACAAACAAAAACATCTGTACACGAAAATTAACAAACGGCATATCTGTTATCTTTGATTATAAATTCCCTCTCAACTTTTCTTTTTCCTTTTTTTTTTAAATTTCTTCTTTTTTTTATAAAACACACCCATGACGTCATATTTGGAATCCCTCCCCTGCTTTTACACAGCTCAATTTCTACATAGAGCATTTCAGTTAGCCAGGTGAAAAATTGTGCAGTAAATCATCTCTACAAAAAAAAAGTTAGAAAATACTGCAAAATATTAATTACCTAAGCAAATATCGACTTGAAGCAAAAATGTCCATGTAAGCATGTATAAAAATGCCATCATCTGAATAAAACAATCTAATGAAACCAGTGTTAACGCTTGGCTAGATGTGACGTCATGTGATATACTATACGTCATACGTGAATTCCTCAAAAACAAAATTACATCTTACAAGACGAGTTAATAATAAATAATAACAAATAAACATTAATAAATATTTTATCTATTATAACTATTGTTTATTTATTTATTTATTATTTTATTTTATTTTATTTTATTTTTTTGAACTCTCATATATGTATAATTTCAACGGCCGTTATAATTCATTAGATATTTAAATTTGTAGCTACAGTATTTTGTCAAAGTGTAACAGCTTAGGCAACCCTCTTAATTACTTATGCACCATTAAGTGAAAATGATAATCAAATATATTAAAATATAATATCAGTTGTATGATTTTCTTTTAGGAAATATAAACATGTACATAATAATGTAAAATGCTTGTAAAGTTTATAGGGGGTTCCGTATACTGAACCAAACTGATGTCCACATGCATGTACCATACATTACAAAGCTGGTGTGCCTGCAGTCTTGATGTATTTGTTTTGAAATTCAGGACACTAATAACAACACTTTGTGAAGTAGCACTGATGTACGCATATGTTTCAACACTCTCTCTCTCTCTCTCTCTCTCTCTCTCTCTCTCTCTCTCTCTCTCTCTCTCTCTCTCTCTCTCTCTCTCCCTCCCTCCCTCCCCTCTCTCTCTCTCTCTCTCTCTCTCTCTCTCTCTCTCTCTCTCTCTCTCTCTCTCTCTCTCTACAGTTACAATGATGATACATTCTGAGCCTAGTATGTGAACAGCAATTAGATAATGTATGTGTATGTGTGTGTGTGTGTGTATATGCACAAACACACATACATATATATATATACCTACATAATGCAGACATACAAACATATATATATACAAACATCATAACAGATACACATACATACATATTACCTGCATACATACATACATATATATATCGTGTTATAAAGAAAGGATGTTTAGGCTAACAGTGGTGAAATAACGGTGATCTGTGCACAAATAAAAACCGAATGTACACAGCTGGTTTTGTTCATCAAAATTTACACAGGAATATTAGTTTCTTTTATCATCCCGCAGCAACCAATAAATGTGATTTGGCGAGAATAAAGCACTGAATTAAACATCACTGGATTTAACCGCCGCTGTACAATAATGGTTTACACACACAGTGTCGCTGTCAACAGCAGATCTAAGTAAACAAAACATTCAGCACAAATACCATTAAATAAACTGAACAGATGTTTATCATCACTACTATCTATACATCAGAACTGGTAAGAAAGACTTCTTCTTTTTTTCTTTTTTTTCACTATCTACACGTGAAAATACTAGTTAAAAATACTTTGTTTTTTTACTATCTAACGTGAAAACATTAGAAACAAATACTTTGTTTTTTTTACTATCTACATGTGAAAACACTGGTAACAAATACTTTGTTTCTTACTATCTACACGTGAAAACACTAGTAGGAGATAACCTGCTTTTTCGCTGTCTAAAAACCAAACTGGTAAGAAAGTGTTTATTATTATTATTTTATTATTAATTTTTTACTTTCTATATGTCAAAACACTAGTAAAAACAGTATGTACTTGTTTGATTTTAAAATGCATTTATTTTCTTTATTTACAGTTGTATCTGTTTATACTTTGGTTTCTTCGTGTGCATGTTTCTTTGTTTATCAGTTAGATAAAACAATGTCTGCAATTTCTACTTAAATTATTATTTTACAATGTATACAAACACATCTTAACAACATTATGTTAACATGGTAATGATAATTATGATGATGAAGATGGTAATGGTGATGCTGATGGTTATGATAATGATTGTGATAATGATAATAATAATAATAATGATGATGATGATGATAGCGATAATGATGATAATAATAAAAATTAAATGATTATTTTAGGTTGAAGAAATACATCTAGTGAAGACTGAGAAAATGAGTTACTGTCTTACAACCATTTTAATAATCACTGGTAAATAATAACTAGTAAAAGCATTTAGTAGTAGTAGTAGTACTAGTAGCAGTTATAGTAGAAGTATTAGAGGTCGTAACAGTAGCAGTAGTGGTAGTAGTAGCAGAGTAGTAATAATAGTGGCAGTAGTAACAGTAATAATAGTAGTAGTAATAGTTCCTGACTTACAACCATTTTAGTAATGGCTTTTTACTAGTAAGTTAAACTAGTATAAAGGCATTTAGTAGTAGTAGTAGTAGTAGTAGTAGCAGTAGTAGTAGTACCAGTACCAGTACCAGTAGCACTAGCACTAGTAGCAGCAATAGCAGTAGTAGTAGTAGCAGAAGCAGCAGTAATAATAGTAGTGGTAGTACTAACAGTAGTAATAATAGTAGTAATAGTTCCTGTCTTTCAACTACTTTAATAATCAGTGGTAAGTTAAAACTAGTAGTAACAGTAGTAATAATAGTAAAAAAAGAAATGGACTACAGAAAATCCCCCTTTATTAAAATAGATTATATAATGAACAGTGCTTACTGATGTCATTTCGCATTCATACATAAACACACACATACATACGCGCAGAAACAGACATACACAAACACGTCAATGCACATTTACAAACATACTGAAAGACTTACATACTTGTACAGAGGCACAAACCAAAGAAGAAAAGCTCAAACACCAATCCGACTCATACACGGGACTACAGAAAGTGTATTCTTAATAAATAAAATAGAAAAAAATGATACAGCACTTAATAATAATTAATATCATGTGTTGATTATATCAAATAAAAGAAATGAAACAGCAGTTAATTATAACTGATATGCAAACATCCAGACATAATACAGACATACAGTCAGATGAACAGAAAGCTATATAGATACATTGATAGACAGAGAGGACAGATTGTTAAAAAGACAGATATTATATATTTATCAATAACCATGTGTTTTTATTACTGTGTTAATGATATCTAAGAATTATAAATATATTCACTGTATTTCCTTCTTCTGCTAATTTATCATCATCATCGTCATCATCATCATCATCATTATCGTCGTCATTATTATTGTTATTATTATTATTATTGTTGTTGTTGTTGTTATTATTATTGTTTTTGTTGTTATTATTATTATTGTTGTTGTTGTTATGATTATTATTATTGTTGATGTTATTATTATTGTTGTTCTTGTTGTCATTATTATTATTATTATTATTATTATTCGTGTTGTTGTTATTGTTATTACTATTATTACTGTTGTTGCTGTTGTCATTATTATTATGATTATTATTGTTGTTGTTGTTATTGTTATTATTATTGTTGTTGTTATTATTATTATTGTTGTTGTTGTCGTTATTATTATTATTATTACTATTATTAGTTTTTGTTGTTGTTATTATTACTATTATTGTTGGTGTTGTTGTTATTATTATTATTGTTGTTGTTGTTGTTCTTATTATTATTATTGTTGATGTTGTTGTTGTTGTTGTTGTTATTATTATTATTGTTGTTGTTGTTGTCATTATTATTATTATTATTATTATTATTATTATTCACTTTCATCAGTAACGCACGGAGCGGGGTTCCGCCCATGTTTCCAGAACATTCTCAATGGTTCCGACAAGAAGTTGGCGTCATGATGTGTAACGGGTCCAGAGAGTCATACACTGAACATGACGTCACGTCACAGGTTTTTCAAGGAAACTTCACTACGGCCATGATTTTGTCTCCAGCAGCAAGCAGTTCCGGGTCAGTGTTGCACTATGATGGGAAGGGTGAAGATGACGGCATTTCTGATATTGAGCTGCACGTTCAGCACCCAGACCCCTCTGTCACACTTTCTCAAAAAAATCTAAACTTCATCAAACTTATTGTGACGAGTAACATTGTCATCTTGTTCGTCAACAGCACGGAGGTGATCAACGTGACGCAGTGTCTGCTGAGTACAGCTACCACGACGACGGGACGGTTGTTGTTTGGAGGCAGCTCCGGAAATAATATGAACTGAAGCACGTGGATTTCGATAATCGTCTGCGAAGACGCGGCCTCTGAAAAGTGGCCACAGTCGTTCAGACATACACACCCACATGCACACACATACAGACATTCAAAGATATAGCCACACATCAGGGGTGGATAAATTATAAGCATAATGCAGGTCAAGCTTCAGACTCATAATCTGAGGGATGGGGAGCAAGGAGAGAGTTTAGTCCAGACTGACACCCAATTTTTATCCAAAACTGAGAACACGTTGATACATTTGCCGTGGTTACATTTTTGAAAGATTTGTGATGATCTCTCGAGGAGCTAATCAATTTGAGAATAAAAGAGTAGATCTCGTTCTGTTGGCGATGGAACCACATAACAGTTCAAACTTCAAGTTCACCACTCCCCCCCCTCCGCACACACACACACAACACACAATCACATCTTCCCACAAATACGTACAGCCACACATACATAAATATTAATTTTGTAATTTATACACAGCCTCGTTTCACCCATCCTTTGGGTAACCACGACCTTTGTGAACAGTCGTCCCAGTCGTTGGTGGAACATTGGCGAGCCACGGCGACAATCCACGGTGACTGACGTCGATTTCTGTTGGCTTGTTCCAGGTCCTTCAGCAACCAAGAGAACTGTTCACACACAAAGTCCTGATTGTCTGTGAAATACACTTCCGTTGAATACCTGAAATCACGTTTTACCTATAACAATAAACTGTCTTAGTGTGATACCCACATCATCTGAGAAGTTGTTTTAATTACATGAACATGAATATATCACACATTTCAAACACAGCTCAAGTGTTTACTCCGTTTAACGTTCTTCTTTTATTACTGTTGTTGTTCTTGTTGTTGTTTTATTATTATTATTATTATTATTATTATTGTTATTATTATTATTATTATTATTATTATTATTGTTATTATTATTACTGCACCCGATGAAGTGAACCAGGCCAACATCGTAGCTGTACCACATCGACTGGAGCGGCGTGGGCCACGGCGTGTTCGGACGACTGAAACGTGTTCTGTAGTGAGTGACGTCTCCACCGATTTCTAAATTTCAAATATCACTGTTAATAACTAACAGTGATACAGCAACAACAACAGCAACAACAACAACAAAAATAATAATAATAATGTCATCAACAATAACAATAAAAACAACAATAATAATAACAACGACAATAACAACAACGACAAAACCGACAGCAATAATAATGATGATGATGATTATGATGATGATAATAATAATAATAATAATAATAATAATAATAATAATAATAATAATACCGTGGTTTCCGGGGGCAGTCATGTAAGGAATGTATGCTGTGATGTTTTCATTTTTCTCATAAAACTGTCTCCCACCTGAAAATACAGCACAACAGTTTAAAGAATTCTATAACAAAACATTTTACAAATCCCCCTTTATTAAAATAGATTATATAATGAACAGTGTTTACTGATGTCATTTCGCATTCATACATACGCCAGAAACAGACATACACAAACACGTCAATGCACATTTACAAACATACTGAAAGACTTACATACTTGTACAGAGGCACAAACCAAAGAAGAAAAGCTCAAACACCAATCCGACTCATACACGGGAAAACAATCAGATGCATGATATTAATATTTGTCTCCCATTTGTTACACGTCCCTTTTGTTACACAGTCAGCTTAGAAACTAATTAAGCAAATCCCTGTTACATTACCGTTACATAATAGTTACCGATGCTTTATTGAATTAACAAATAACATAACTATTAACTAATTAATAATAATAATCATGACAACAACAAACAACAACAACCACAACTGAGGAAAGGTAACTAAATATCCAAATTATTAGGTACTTGGTACAGGCAGAAATATTTTGTGTACTTAAGTAAACATATTTATAAATGTAACATAATGCATGTGCTATGTCGCTGGATTTATAACAAATGAATGTGAATATATATATTTCTGTTCTGGTGTCTTAATTCTTAGTTGTGGTTTTCTGAATTATTTCCAAAGCAGTGTGACAACTTGAAAGATGAGTCCAATATTGCTTGTAGGTAGAAAATATATGGTTAACAGGTAGGTCAGCCGTGACCTGTATCATTATGGCGTGTCCTAAATGGGACGTATCACAATCGCGCGCGTGTGTGTGGGGGGATACCTCAGTTAAACGTTATGTACAATATTTACGCTTAAATGTAAAATAAAAGTGCGACCTTTCCGCCTTCATCGTACAAGTTATACGCTATATCTCCTACCTGTCATATCTGTGTGACGTCACGTCTTTCTGTAGTCTATTTATAGTCGTAATTCCATCGTTTAATCCCATATCACCAAACACGATAAATGACATCGGCTGCGTCTGTGAACAAAAGTAATAAACTACAATTTATATATATATATGATAATAAAGACAGTTATGATGATGATGATAAGAAGTACTAAATGATATGAATACTACTAATAATAAACATTATAACAAGCATCATCATCATGCAACAATCGCACGTATAGAATGTAATAAATAATTATGACATAAAATTGCCACAACTTATTTTTCCACATCCAGATATTTTAATGCCTTCATTTGGATTTAACTGCTAATATCTTATTATTTATAATGTTGCTATGTGGCTACCAATCAAATCGAGCGTTATAAAAGTCCGGCCACCTTTCTCATGCTATCTGGTAACCAATCAAACTGAGTGTTACAAAAGTCATAACAGGCTAAGTATTTCAGTCACAAAACCGATGAAAACACACTAGTTCACGTAAATGAGCCTAAACCTTAAATAATTCACTTATTTTACACATCCTTCCAGCTGTTTGTTTTCGGTGTATATTAATAACATTAGTGACGTAATAATACCTAATATGACGTAGTTGAATCTCTTTATAATGACTTAGGCAGAATAAATAATCAAAATTACAACCATGATATTTATCGATTATAATATTACTCTCTGGAATTTAGGTTTCCATGATATATCACAGCACTCGAGATAAAATATAGAAAGCAGGCGTTTCAAACATTTCCAACAGATAAGCCATGTTTGTGTGGCTCTGAGTGTGTGTATAATACATACGTACATACGTACATACGTACATACATACATGCATACATACATACATACACTCATACACACACACACATATATATACATACGTACAAACATACATACATACGTTCATACATACATATATATATATATATATATATATATATATACATACATATAAGAAAAAGAAGAGGTTACAATGATACTTTCAACACCTGACAACCATTATGAAAGTATAATGTGTGACGTCACACGAATCAGTGTAATTATTTCAATCTATCAAGTATGCGTGCTATTCCTATTAATCAAGTTGTGTGATGCAATACAACGTAACATGACGTTGCTAAGGCGCTTTATAAGTAGACAGACAGCATATATTACTTATAAACTATGAATAATTATAATTTACTGGATATTATTATTATTATTATTATTATTATTATTATTAAATAGAATTAAAACGTTGTTATTTGTATTTAAATTTAATTTTAATATAGGGGCTTCAGATATTGATTGATCGCCATTGGAAATCGGTCAAGGATTTTTCAAGATAATTAAACAAATCAGTATTCAGTAACATTTTGATATAATTTTATCTGTGTTTGTGTGTGTGTGTGTGTGTGTGTGTGTCTGTGATTCTTTAACATTTCATTTGCATCGATTTGACACAAACTCTTTTCACGCGTGGAAATGCATGTAACATCCTGTATTAGACATCTTGTTTATAAGACAACTATGAGCGCTAATTAATGCGTAATAACATTCTAATGGTATATTCTAATGGTATATATATATATATATAAAACAGGCCCTGAATGATGTCACAGCAGGGATTTACTGCGAGAATAAACAGATAATAACGAGGCATTATTTACAGTAATCCTATTTGGTTCATGTAGATTGTTTTCTGCTGTTTTCAGAACAAAATTAAATTAATAATACTTGTCAAATAACCGAAGATATGAGAAAATAATAACAGCAGCAGAAGTAGTAATACTAGAGGAGAAATAGTAAATCATAATATTTAGAAGTTTGCGTGCTCTCTCTCTCTCTCTCTGTCTCTCAATATCTCTCTCTCTCTCTCTCTCACTAATATTAATAGAAATGGTAATAGCAGTAGTAATAGTTGTATTAGTAATAGCAGTAGTAATAGTTGTATTAGTAATAGCAGTAGTAGTAAGGAGTAATTGTTGTTGTTCTAGTGCTGTGATAAACAAGTACACTCAAACAGACACACACACAGACGCACACACGCAGACACATACACAACACAGACACAGACACACACAGAGAAACACACACAGACACACGCACACGCACACAGACACACACAGACACATACACACACACTCACGGACACATACACACGCAGACAGACACAAAGACACATACAGACATACACACAGACACAGACAAAGACACAGACAGACACACACACACAGACACACACACACAAATAAACTAGTACATACACACACAGAGACACACAGAAACACACACAGTAACACACACAGAGACATACACAGAACAGACACATAAATACACACATAAACTAGTACACACGCACACAGACATAAATGAAACGTAACAAGAATATTCCAACCTTGTTAAAAAGCAAAATGATGTCACAGCATTTGTTGTCAGTAAGCCAATCATTGTACACAACACAAAACAACAACAGCAACAACACACATACACACACGTACATATATATATATGTGTGTGTGTGTGTGTGTGTGTGTGTGTGTGTGTGTTTAAAACCAACTTAACTGGTGTTAGTTATATTGCTTTAATCATTATTAACTTTATATTTTCTACATTTAAATATAGTGCAACTGCTGATTTTAAATTTATGTTTCGAAAATATTACTTGTTTTTAGGATCAGAAATCATTAGATTTTGGATACCCGAATTTATAAAATCTGGACCAAGGGAGAGCACTCTAATACTGAAGCACTAAAATAATAAAATGTGAAAAGTGGATTTTTCCCCGAAATAATATTTATTCGTTTTTAAGGAAACGTTATCGATACCAGTGATGGTAAAACTTAATTACAAACAGCAGAATAGAACATCTGCAATCTTTTTTTTTATCACTTTAACATATTTTATAAGATTAATTTACGAAATTCGCAAATACAAACGAATTTTTTTATTTTTTTGACATATATTGAGTTATTCAGATACTCAAACATTATGGAACGATCCATCTAATGTCAGCATTTTTAATAGTGGAACGAAATATTAATTTTTGTTTTACACTTAATAAATACTATAAACAATAAAGTGCTTGTACAAAATCATTACCGCCCATAATTCTGCTGTTCAGTGAAACACAGTAAATAAATAAAATAAAATATTTACTGAATAATACGTTTACATTCTTTAAGTAATAAAGACTGCGAAGACTTTTTTACCAAGATAATAATTAAACAGCCTTTTTATTTATTTTTTTAAATTTTTTCTCCTGCTTGTATTTGCGAAGAAAAACATAAATTTTAATTATTTCATTTGGTCCTTGCTATACTGAAGAAATAAGAAAACCATTCCTTATCAGACTTGTCACACCACCTGGAATGTAATCAGTGCCACCGAATTGAGCAAATATTATTTTATTTTATTTGTAAAATATTAATTTTACATTAAATAACTGACTTTGTGACTGAAACATTGGGTTAAGACGCAAATTATGAACTGCTTGATCAACTGATAAATATTTATGCACAGTGTTCAACTATTCAAGTTTAGTGACAGGATATCAGAATTTTAGTTTCTGTGATTTTTTATTTTGTATGATTCTTTTTGTGTCCTCACTATTTTACTGAACTGTCACCAGTCAGTGAATTTTTGAACGGTTCTTGTAAATTGGGAAGTGCCAGAAGAAAGTCGATACATTCAACTGTGTGCTCTGCTGTGTATTAAACATTATTTATCTTACATAACTAACTGTAGAAGTGGTAGGTTTCAGTTCGTGAATACTCACTGCATGGTGTAACTGATATTAAACTGCCACACTATGAGTGGTAGGTTTGGGCACTAGTTCGTGAATACTCACTGCATGGTGTAACTGATATTAAACTACCACACTGTGAGTGGTAGGTTTGGGCACTAGTTTGTGCATACTCACTGCATGGTGTAACTGATACTAAACTGCCACACTGTGAGTGGTAGGTTTGGCCACTAGTTTGTGAATACTCACTGCATGGTGCAACTGATATCAAACACACACAGAATGTATGTTCAGCCTCCATAAACATAAATTTATTTTAACATTGGTTCATTAATTTGTCAGGGAATGTGGGAGAATGTTTTATACTAATAATTAACATCGAGTCAATCTAACTAAATGTGTTATCACCGATACAGACTTACTGAAGACTACTCTCAGTCACTTTATGTAAATTCTGTTACATCTTCCATAATATGTGATGTTTTGTTTATTTCATTTTTCATCAGGAAGTATTTCTATTTTGTATTTTTTCAGGATTATTCAAAGTTCGTGGATGACAGTTTTGATGCCAAGGAATGGGTCAACGCTGGTTTCCAGTCCCACACAGATCAGAGTGTTCCCAGAGATGTGCCTTTCTTTGTTTTCACTTTAAACTGTATAAATAATTAAATAAAAAATAGAGATTAAAAACCAAACGAGTCAAAAAAAAAAAAAAAAAAAAAAAATAAAAATAATAATAATAATAATAATAATAATAATAATAATAATAATAATAATAATAATAATAATAATAATAAATAAATAAATAAATAAATAAATAAATAAATAAATAAATAAAAATTAAAAACAAAATCAGGAATTAAAAGAAATAGAAAAGCACAATAAAAAGAAATACACTCAAGTCACCGTTATTTTCCTTTTTAAAATGTTTTGAACAAAACAAAAGACCAGCATTAATTAATACTAAAATACACATACATTCAGGAATACTGCTTTCATTTTTAAGCCACAAACTATATAAATAAATAAACAGATAAGAATGTCTTTATTAAATACTAAATACAGTTCTGATCTGTTAAACATACTCCATATTTTTAAATTAACTTAAAACGTAGACAGAAGTCTTTTAAACAGGGCAGTGGGTGATATGGATGATGTATGGGTTTGTAGCAGATCATTTTGGCAAATATTATTTAGAATTATGTTTCTCAAGGTAACACATACTTGTACTAACTAAACGTTTTTAATTGTTCAACCACCCTGGTGATGAAACTCCAAATGTTCATCCAGATGAGACTATATAAATTATTTAGTTTTATAATTTATTGAAATTAATTAAATAAATATCATATATGTGTACATGTACATCAACATATATGTACAGTGATGCAACTATAAAAAGATTATATATATATATATATATATATATATATTTGTATTATATATACTTGTATTCATCTGACTGTCTGTCTATATTATGTCTGGATGTTTGCATATCAGTAATTATTAACTGCTGTTTCATTTCTTTTATTTGATATAATCAACACATGATAATAATTATTATTAAGTGCTAGTTTTAACTTACCATTGATTATTAAAGTAGTTTAAAGACAGGAACTATTACTACTATTATTACTACTGTTATACTAGTTTTAACTTACCACTCATTATTAAAGTAGTTGAAACGAACTATTACTACTATTATTACTACTGTTACTACTATTAGTGCTACCACTACTATTATTAATGCTGCTGCTGCTACTACTGCTAGTGCTACTGGTATTGGTACTGGTACTACTATTACTGCTACTACTACTGCTATTACTACTGCTACTATTACTACTACTGCTGCTGCTGCTACTGCTACTACTACTACTGCTGCTACTACTACTACTACTACTAAATGCCTCTATACTAGTTTAACTTACTAGTAAAAAACCATTACTAAAATGGTTGTAAGTCAGGATCTATTACTACTACTATTACTACTACTGTTATTACTGCCACTATTATTACTACTACTGCTTCTACTACTACTACTACTGCTGCTACTACTGCTACTACTTCTACTACTACTACTAAATGCTTTTATACTAGTTTAACTTACCAGTGATTACTAAAGTTACTACTATTATTACTACTATTATTACTACTGCTACTACTACTACTACTACTACTACTAAATGCTTTATACTAGTTTAACGTACCAGTTATTACTAAAATGGTTGTAAGTCAGGAACTATTATTACTACTATTACTACTACTGCTACTACTACTACTACTACTACTAAATGCTTTATACTAGTTTAACGTACCAGTTATTACTAAAATGGTTGTAAGTCAGGAACTATTATTACTACTATTACTACTACTGCTACTACTACTGCTACTACTACTGCTACTACTACTACTAAATGCTTTATACTAGTTTAACGTACCAGTTATTACTAAAATGGTTGTAAGTCAGGAACTATTATTACTACTATTACGACTGTTACTACTGCCACTATAATTACTACTACTACTACTGCTATTACTGCGACTAATTCTACTACTATTGCTACTGCTACTACTGCTGCTAATGCAGCTACTACTACTACTACTGCTACTATTACGACCTCTAATACTTCCACTATAACTGCTACTAGTACTATTACTACTACTAAATGTTTTTACTAGTTATAACTTACCAGTGTTTATTAAAATGTTTGTAAGACAGTAACTCATTTTCTCAGTCTTCACTAGATGTATTTCTTCAACCTAAAATAATCATTTTATTTTTATTATCATCAGCATCACGATCACCATTTTCATCATCGTAATTATCATTACCATGTTAACATAATGTTGTTAAGATGTGTTTGTTTACATTGTAAAATAATAATCTAAGTAGAAATTGCAGACATTGTCTTATCTAACTGATAAATAAAGAAACATGCACACGAAGAAACCAAAGTATAAACAGATACAACTGTAAATAAAGAAAATAAATGCATTTTAAAATAAAACAAGTACATACTGTTTTTACTAGTGTTTTGACATATAGAAAGTAAAAAATTAATAATAAAATAATAATAAAAAATTTCTTACAGTTTTGATTTTTAGACAGCGAAAAAGGAGATTATCTTCTACTAGTGTTTTCACGTGTAGTTGGTAAAAAACAAAGTATTTGTTACCAGTGTTTTCACGTTAGATAGTAAAAAGCTAAGTATTTGTTTCTAGTGTTTTCACATGTAGATAGTAAAAAAAAGTATTTGTTTCTAGTATTTTCACGTTAGATAGTAAAAAAACCAAAGTATTTTACCAGTGTTTTCACGTGTAGAGAGTAAAAAACAAAGTATTTTACCAGTGTTTTCACGTGTAGAGAGTAAAAAAACTAAGTATTTTACCAGTGTTTTCACGTGTAGATAGTAAAAAACAAGGTATTTGTTACCAGTGTTTTCACGTGTAGATAGTAAAACAAAAAGTATTTTACCAGTGTTTTCACGCGTAGAGAGTAAAAAACAAAGTATTTTACCAGTGTTTTCACGTGTAGAGAGTAAAAAACAAAGTATTTTACCAGTGTTTTCACGTGTAGAGAGTAAAAAACAAGTATTTTACCAGTGTTTTCACGTGTAGAGAGTAAAAAATACAAAGTATTTGTTTGTAGTGTTTTCACAAGTAGACAGTAAAAACAAAGTATTTGTTTCTAGTGTTTTCACGTGTCGACAGTAAAAAATTAGTATGTTACCAGTGTTTTCACGTGTAGACAGTAAAAAAGTAGTATTTTACCAGTGTTTTCACGTGTAGACAGTAAAAAACTAGTATGTTACCAGTGTTTTCACGTGTAGAGAGTTAACAAAAGCAAATTATTTGTTTCTAGTGTTTTCATGTGTAGACAGTAAAAAACTAGTATGTTACCAGTGTTTACACGTGTAGACAGTAAAAAACTAGTATTTTACCAGTGTTTTCACGTGTAGACAGTAAAAAGCTAGTATGTTACCAGTGTTTTCACGTGCAGATAGAAAAAAAAAACTAAGTATGTTTTACTAGTGTTTTCACGTGTAGACAGTAAAAAAAAGCAAAGTATTTGTTTCTAGTGTTTTCACGTTAGATAGTAAAAAAGCTATGTATTTGTTACTAGTGTTTTCACGTGTAGATAGTAAAAAAACAAAGTATTTGTTACCAGTGTTTTAACGTGTAGACAGTGAAAAAAAAAAAAGAAGAAGTATTTCTTACCAGTTCTGATGTATAGATAGTAGTGATGATAGACATCTGTTCAGTTTATTTAATGGTATTTGTGCTGAATGTTTTGTTTACTTAGATCTGCTGTTGACAGCGACACTGTGTGTGTAAACCATTATTGTACAGCGGCGGTTAAATCCAGTGATGTTTAATTCAGTGCTTTATTGTCGCCAAATCATATTTATTGGTTGCTGCGAGATGATAAAAGAAACTAATAGTCCTGTGTAAATTTTGATGAACAAAACCAGCTGTGTACATTCGGTTTTTATTTGTGCACAGATCACCGTTATTTCACCACTGTTAGCCTAAACATCCTTTCTTTATAATACGATATATGTATGTATGTATGTATGTATGATGTGTGTATGTATATATGTTTGCATGTCCGCATTATGTAGGTATATATATGTATGTATGTGTGTTTGTTATATATATATATATATATATATACATACATACACACACACACACACACTAATTGCTTTTCATATACTGGGCTGAGAATGTATCATCATTGTAACATTATCTAACTGTAGAGAGAGAGAGAG
>CM022672.1:32367888-32387888 GCA_012295275.1 Chrysomallon squamiferum | reverse complement strand
TGACAGCTACACACAGCTAAAGGCGTACAGTCTGAGGATCTACAAAGTTCGTCGTGAGGATGTCACAGACTGGCATTGTCGTTTAGAAGTCGCTGGCACGACCAGCAACATTTACACGCTGAAATATGACTTGGAAACATGTAAGATTTCTTTTCAAATTCTCTTTGTTAATGACTGATGCTAAAGACAAGAAAGTAATATTAATTTAAAACAAATACCTACAATAAAAGAAAATAAAATAGATAAATAAATAATAACAGTTTGATATTTATTTGTTTTGATATCTTCAATTTTTTAAATTTATTTTTTTTGAAATAAAATATTTATTTATTTATTTATTTATTTATTTATTTATTTATTTTATATTATTTTATTTTATTTTATTAGTAGTATTATTTTTTTTTTTCACCATGAGACCAGTAAACAGGACAATCGTAACTGATTAATTGTTAATTCATACTTGGTTAAAACTAAGACATTTTATTATAATTTTGATTCTAAGAGTACATCAATGAGATGAACAGTACAGTTATGTATATATTTTGTATTCTATATTCTTTATCTCAGCATGTGCACCTCCTGTCTACTGTAAACACGCAACAATGTGGATGATGATAGGATGTATTGCATTAACGTGAGTACCTACCAAATAACAACTCTCTCTCTCTCTCTCTCTCTCTCTCTCTCTCTCTCTCTCTCTCTCTCTCTCTCTCTCTCTGTGTGTGTGTGTGTGTGTGTGTGTGTGTGTGTGTGTGTGTGTGTGTTGTATTAACGTGATAATAATAATAATAACAACAACAACAATAATAGTAATAATCAGGGTTCGTATGCGTTTTGGAAATTCTTGGTATGTTTTGGAAATTTCCAGGACCTTGAAAGTTTTGAAAAATCAGGTTTTGTTACCTTGGCTATGGAAAAGTTTTGGAAAAGTATATCCTTGCCATAAAGAAAATGTATGAAAAACTCGTTTTTCTCACTAATATTTAACCCCGACCCAACACCAATATAATGAAGCGCTGTTATAGCCTAGCAAGCGGTCCAGTGGTCAAATGTGTATCCGTTTTTAATGTTGTTTTTTTATTCTTTTTTATTGTTTGTTTTTATTAGCGACTTTTCTGGATGAATTGTTCGTTAATAGACTTGTTTTTGTTTATAATAGTATATTCCTAAGAAACATGTAATATATATATTTAACTCATTAAGTAGCTACTATTTACGATTACACGTGTTTGTTTGGTTTTGGAATTTAAGACAGAAATAAACAAGGCTTCTTATAAACCGCCCCCTCCGAAAAGAAAAAAACAGTTGCGAGTTATTTTCTGAAAAATACCTTAATGTTGGTTTTTACAGATAAATGTAAACCCATCACAATTATATATGCAGGTGAAATGCTTTGATACACCAATTTGAATTTTTCACATTGTATTTAAATGGAGATCAAGTGAAAACCCGCACGTCTGTGTGTTGGAGGAGATATCTTCGAGCGTCACCTTATATTTTGTATAGTCTAGCGTTACAAGGGTCGGGTGGGTGTTTAATTTTGACAACGTTTGAACGGCCCCTTAGCGTTAGTTTTATTTTTTATTTTCTGCAGATCTGTCTTAAGTATCATTATAGTCATGTCCATACCAAGAATAAAACCGTTTTAAAGTGCGAAAATAAATTGCATTTTTTTTTTTTTTTTTTATTACTAATAATTCTACATGTATATTATGCAACTCAGTCAAGGCAAAAGGCTGAAAGCTGCAAAACACACTTTGTTGTGATTGAGTTTGCTTGGAAATGGTTTTGAAAATTTGGATTTGTGGGCTATGGAAAGTTTTGGAAAAGTTATGGAAATTTTGACAGCCCGAGGTGTACGAACCCTGAATAATAATATTGTAATCTTTTTATTTATATTAATTTGTTTTGTTTTGTTTCTTTTAAGGTTGGTCACCATCCCTGATGTGTTTACAAAGAACTCAGATGGAAAATGACGAATCTTTGACAAAAACACGAACACTAATTTCCTAAATTTCTTTTTGACTTGTTCCTGTTCTGTTGCTTTTGTATTCATATTTAAAATAAGAAGGATTGCCTCAGATATGATAAAAATTATTTCTTAATTTAAACGACAAGGGTAAATCAATAGCTACAATTCTGCAATGAAATAATATTCATCAAAATTCACCAACACACACACACACACACACACACACGCATGTGAACTAAGATATGTACGTCTGTTTTAGTCGTGTATTGTTTATCCTAAATCTACGTCTGTTTGAGCTATATATTGTTTATGCTATAGCTACATCTGTTTTAGCTGTATTTTGTTTATCCTATATCTATGTCTGTTTGAGATATGTACTGTTTATCCTATATTTACGTCTATTTTAGCTAAGTATTTTTTATCCTATTCTGTTTCAGTTTTAGCTGTGTATTGTTTATCCTATATCTACATCTTTTAGTTGTTTGATGCGTATCCTATATCTACGTCTGTTTTAGTCGTTGTATTGCTTATCCAATATCTATGTCTGATTTAGTCGTGTATTGTTTATCCTGTATCTATAATAACTTTACTTTCTTAAAAAAAAAAATGTAAAATGTATTCGATAAGTTTAATGATAAAATTTAAAATCAGTTTTATTTTTGAAAAAAAATCCTTTCCAAAAGTTGAGTTATAAGATAAAATTTTAATGTTAGGATATTATTTTATTAATAATGTTTTTGTTTAATTAGAACATATTTTATCATATTGTTGTAAAGAATGTTCTGACAAACGTTACGGTCAGGGTCAATGCTAGATGTAATTACCTATTTGTTTCAAGAGACTTATTATATCGAATTTTAAAAATGTTATGATCAATGTTAGGGTGAAATAAAATATAAAAGAGATAAAAGTCTTATTTTAAAAAATTAACTTGATAAAGTTTATATTTAGTGTTAAGAAGAAATTAACTTGCAAATGTATTAGAGGAGTTTATGATAAAATTTAAAATAACTTTTTGTTCTGAAAAAGTTCAATTAGGAAAAGTAATAATGAGTGTTAGTATAAAGCTTTAGATTAATTTATTAAGTATTGGAAAGATTTTGATAAGAGTTAGGGCAGTTTACAAAAACACACAAAAACAACAAACAATTACCTAATTAAAACATTATTTTATCAAATGGTTAGAAGGAATATTTTGACTGAAGTTAGGGTTAGGTTTAATGCAAGATATATTTGTCTATTTTTCATATGAGACTTCAAAAATGTTATGATTAGTTTTAGAATAAAATTTAAATAACTTTTATTTTGATAAATCCTTAATTCATGATATTTTTCAAGTAAGATTATGGGTAGAGTTAGCATTAGCTTTAGGGTTAAGGTTAGCAGTAGAGTTAGTATTTGGGTTTGTGTTAGGGTTATTCTGAAGTTTTAAGTGAGATTTGGTGTTAATTTTAGCTTTAATTATCTACATGTATGAAGAGGGTTTTCATATAATATGGCAAAAATTGTATAAGAAATTTGTTGAAAAAGTATCTTTTAAAGGTTAATAATAAGTGCTAGGATAAAATAAAAAATAACATTTATTTTTAAAATGTTGACTTGTTTTAAGATAAAATTATAGTTATGTTTTATTTAAAGTTAGGATTACGATTGAGGTTAAGGTTATGGTTAGGGGTACGTTATTATCAGTCCAAGAATAAAGCTTAAGAATACTTTGATTTAAAATCTCTCTCTCTCTCTCTCTCTCTCTCTCTCTATATATATATGTATATGTATATGTATATTGGTGAAGTTTATGATGAGTGTTAAAATAACTTTCATTTGAATAAATCTTTAATTTATTTATTGCAACAGAAAATGTATTCCTAGGTTTAGGGATATTTTTAGGGTTTGCGTTAAGGATAGTGTTAGGACTGTTCTTTGTCTTAGGTTTAGAGTAAAAGTTAGATTTAATTATCTAAATGCATCAACAGACTTTGCACGTAAAATGTAATATATTAATTTAAGATGAGTTTTATTACAAAATTTTAGTAACATTTTATCTAAAACAATATTATGACCAGTGTTAGGATAAAATTTAAGATAACTTATATTTAAAATAGAAAATAACTAGTATTAATTATATCTATAAAATGATTGTTTTGATTAAATATTTCATGTAACCCCTAGAAAACAAAACTTCATATGTTGTCTGTGAGTGTGTATGTGTGTGTGAGAGATTTTGATTTAAACATAACTTAAAATTATCTTTAGTTCAGTATTCAGTAATAATAATACATTTTATTTGTTTCCTGATGTGTAACATTCTCTTGTTTGACGTATGTATAATAACAACAACATCAACAACGATAACGATCTAAGAATAACAGCTTCAGAAGAATATCAGTACAAATGATGATGATAATCATCATCATAATAATGATAACACTAACAACTACAACAATAATATTAATAATAATAACAGTAAAAACTTTAACAACGACGTCACTAGTAATATTAATTATAATGATATTAAACATCTATAAAAGACAATTGTCGTCAAAAGCGAAAACTAATATGAGCCGGCAATAACTACAGCAATAATATTAAAATCAACACTGATGACATGATAACGAAAGCAACATCAATACAAATAATAATAATAATAATCACATCTGAGAAAATACCAACTACCACAATAGCATCATTAGCAAAAACAACAACAAAGACCTTAATGCTATCGCTAACACAAACCCTAACCATAACCCTAAACCTAATGATATCCCTAACCCTGTCCAAACAGTAATGACAATCTTAACTGTAATTTAGTTACAAAAAAAGAAACTGCACAGAAAATACATTTCTTTCTTTCTTTCCTCTTTATTATTATTATTATTATTATTATTATTATTATTATTATTATTATTATTATTGTTATAACTTTACGCTAGATCGTTACGTTAGAATGATTTTGATGACAAACTTGATCGTGTCAGCTTTTACAATTTAATCAAAAAAAATAATAATAATAATAATAATAAATACTATTATTATTATTATTATTATGATTATGATTATTATTATTATTATTATTATTATTATTATTATTATTATTATTATTATTATTATTATTGTTATTATTTAAATAAAATAAAATAATATAAAATAATATCAATAAAAGAAACAAAATAAATTAGGTAATATTTTTAAATTCAAGTTTTAAACATTTTAATATAACTTTTGTAATTAAAGTGCCTTTGAAATAAATTGTCAGCATCCAAAAATAGAAATGACGTCACTTGTCAGAACTGCTTCTGAACTTTAAGGTCATCACTATGAGCTGTGACAGCGAACGTAACAATCTGATCATTGCGATTTATTTATTTATTTATTTATAATAAGAAAAAAAGAAAAAGAAAAAGAAAAAAAAGACACCTGCTAAAAGTGGGTTGTAAAGATCAATTAATTCATTATGGTTATTTAAATTTATAGAATATTAAAATGTGTTACTGCAGCAGAATTTGGAATTTTTGTATATATTACATATTTCCATTATCTTCTTCTTCTTCTTCTTCTTCTTACTATTACTATTATTATTATTATTATTATTATTATTATTATTATTATTATTATTATTATTGTTATTATTCTCATTATTATTATTCCATATAAACCAAAAATTAGAATCAGTTTTAACGTGTTTTTCATTCATTTGTGTGTTTTTGTTTAGCTAAACACGCGTACGCACATCGACAAAATACTCATAAATTCAAACGCATGCGAGCACACGCTGACGAGAAATCAATCAGCGTCAATCATCATAAAACAACGTGCTTCGCTGCCATGACAACTCGTTTATAGATCGTCCTAAATTCGTCCCCAAGTTAATAAACTAGGCCATTTCCCCACTCCACGCCAACACCTAGTCCGAGTTTTCTCAGACGGACATTTAGGTGGATATCGGTGGTTCTCCGGCAGAGAACGGGTCTATATCATGTTTTTATGTGTGAGTATGTGTGTGTGTGTGTGTGTGTGTGTGTAGAAGGTAATAGTTTAGAAACCATAAACTAAATAAATGTTACGTTTGTTTCTTATTTATATTTACTTTTTATTTTTTTAAATAAAAATAAAATAAAAACATGATGCTCCCCACCCCATATCATCCCACCCAGTTCGCAGGACTCACTACAGATGTGAATTTCACCTGAATACTCTAGAAACAACTGTGCTTTACAATTCTTTCCGAAAAATGAAGAAATACTTTTTCTTTTGAGTATTTTTTACAACAACAGCATCGATGACAACAAAACAAAAATAAAAACAATAATAACAATAATAATAATAATAATAATAATAATAATTGAAGAAAGAAATCTAATAGATAAAGAAATAACCTTTAAAATAGTAAATAAATAAAGAAAGAAAATCAGACTATCTACATCCAGTTTTTATCATGATAGGATGAGAAGCAATGTTTATTTTCAAATTAATTTATTATTATTATTATTATTATTATTATTATTATTATTATTAAAGTAATCGTTACATTTTCTAGTACACGAGATAAAATAGTAAATAAATAAATAAATAAATAAAATTCAGACCGTATCCGTCGAGTTTTTCATATGTTTATTTCTAAATTTTTTTTTTTTTTAATTATTATTATTATTATTATTATTATTATTATTATTATTATTTAGATTACTACATGCTAAATCTGGAGCTGAGAACGTGAAAACTCGTTTCACTACACGTCACAAATATGTGAGTTAAAGGTCAAAGTTCATCTTTCGTCATCATTTACCACACGGAGATCTGTACAGAGAGAGAGTTGTTCAAGTGAGTCAATTCCTTCTTTTATGTTTCTAAATTATTATTTTCTGCATATTAGACAGATTAGTGAGTGGCTAGGTCTCTGTAATTTTATATCTTATTAAATCTTTTCGTTATTTTTTTTTTTTTTTTTTTTTTTTTTTAATCTTTTAATTTAATATTATTTAATTTATTTAATATTTGTTTTTATATTATTTTTATTTTTTTTTTTATTTCTTATTTTCTTCTTCTTATTATTTTTTTTTTGTACTTGTATATAATAAATCATCTTCGCTGTTCTTAAAGCGTGTTATTGTGAGAAATGTAAACGGTTAGCCAGCCATTTTCTGTCTACTTATTCAACATAGAGATTAAAACAAAGTATGTTTTTATAACAAACAACATTTTATGCAATTAATTAAAAATGTAAAGTGTAAAATAAATTATAATATATTTTTAAACATGAAACATTAAAACTTTCAATAATGTTTTGAAGATGTCACAATGAAGCTGTATTTGTTATTGTTATAATTATATATAAATATATATAATCAGTAATTTTACTTATATGAACATAGATAATCTTTTTGTAATAAAGTTTTGAATTTGAATAGCAATACTGATATGAACAAAAATTATGTAATAATATTAATGTGCTGTTTTATTTTTATTTTGAATGTTATTAAGAAGGATACCAAAGTCTTCAAAGATAAGGGAGAGAATTTGAGTTAATTTGGCTGTGGAATATGGTAAAGTAATTTTTTCATGTGTTTCAATACCTTCATTATGGAGTGTAGTCTGTTTATGTGTCTGATATATATTTGTAACTTATGTGAACATAATTAGCCATATTCTCCCATGATTGATTCTGAATTTTAAATTAGATTTCTCCAAATCAAGAAATAATTTAGTTGATTTAGTTTACATGTGTATGATTAGAAAATGATTGTAAATTAAGAAATAACTCAAGCTGTATTCTTGTTGAAGTGTTATTTGCCTAGTGAATGTTTTACACATCATAATAATCAAATACTCTCTCAGTTTGAATTCACTAATCCCTGACACAGTGCTCTAAGTTCTACCTCCTCTAGACATGATAACAACACATTATGCACTGGCACTGTGACATTATCAGTTTTCTTCTGTTATAAATGTTTACTTAAAATGTCAGGTATCTCAAGACAGAAGTTGCTAGAAGTTTTACATAAATTAAATGTAAAGTGGTAAAATGATGAGAAAATAGATATTGTAGTAAATTATTAATTCTAAAATATTTCATTTGTAAACTAAATATTGTATGTGTCTATTCGCTATTTAAGTGATATGATACATATTATATATTTGTATATATGTCTGTACTATTTTCTGTGTTCAATCATTATAAGTTTCTGTTCTGAAGCTATTATTAACAAAGTTAAGTTTATTAATAAAGAGACAAAAACAAAAGACAATGTATATTATTATTATAACTTTTATTTTTCTGTTGTTGTTGTTGTTGTTTGTTAATTTTCTGATGTTTCATTCAATCCAGAAAGGAGGAGAAATTCGTAAGTTTAACTTAATTTAGTAAAATTACAATTTAAATTCTTTTTAAAAAAAAAAAAAATATGTTGAAGTGAATTCTACAAATTGTTTATGTGTAACTTGTAATATTGTTTTTATTTTGTAATTTTTTTTAACTCTGACTTTGTGACTACATGACATGATTTTATTTCTCTCATTCTGAACTTAAACAGTTGACTTATGGTGTTTAAAAAGAATTGAAATAAGAAAAGTAAAGTACATACTATATTTTATTTTCACCTCCAATTCTCTATCTTCATCCTTCAAGTGTCTTCCTTCTCAATGAGATTATGATTCACTGCATTCAGGTAAGAGATAAGTAAGATCTATTACTTATATGAGTATTGATTTCTTTAATATTAATACAGGATTTGACTTTGAAAATTTGCAAACATCTGTGAAATATACATATTATAGTATAGGATGATAAAATTACAAATTCTGAAACTGTAACATAATTACAATCATGTTTTTTACCTAAATGTCTAATTAATACAGCAGTAGCAAAAAGTAAATGTTTCAACAGAAAGCTCACTTGGTTTTCTGGGTTTGCATGCTGTATGCTTGTTATAATGATCAAGCTAAACTTGAAAGTTGGTACTAGACATCCATTCTCTCTTATGTGAAACTCCATCAAGGTGGAATATTCTTTATCATAAAATCTCTAAAATTCACTCACAGGAAGATGAGGAACCAGTGGAGCATCATTTCCCAATTAATTTTTGCACAGTTCATTGTAACAAGTATTCTGCGTTCTGCTGATATTACTTGCTTCATTCCAGTTTCAGCAATAACAATTGCAGGCCTGTGGACAGTTGTGAGCCTAATCTCATTTCCTTTACAAATCAGCCTGGCTTTATATTTATAACAAACCATGATATGTTCCAAATTGTTAAATATTCACCAACGTTTTCCCTGTTGAAGCTAGTGCCAAAACTTGTTCTTGCTGATCAGAAAGATGTGGTTTCTGGGAAACTGGAATAATAGTGTTCTGGTCTCTGCTGTAGCTAAGTCATGATGTGTTTAGAAGGAGTTAACAAATAGTCCCGCAATTACCTTTGTTCTATCTCATCAATAACTTGATGACTGTTGTAATCTGGCTTGAAATTGTTGTCAGTGGTGTATTTTGGCTTTGCATCTGTCATAGAGCAGTGCATTGTAGACTTTGAAATATTCAATGTCTTTGCTGTATCTTTAATTGACTGGTCATCTTCAACTGACTTGTCTCATAACATCTTCAAACATTTGTCTCTGTAAAAGTACGTGGAAACAGACATTTTACTTACAGTTTTTATTCAGCAGCTCCTTGGTCTTGAATGAAAATGTCTGAATATTTGTATTGTACATCTAGTGCTATTAACACTTCAGTACAGACTGAATAAATTCTGTTGTTTTTAGAAATCAGAAAAAACGTTTTTTATCAATCTTTCAGTATGTATGTCTGTCTATCTATCTACATATATTAATAAATATGTGTGTCAAATTCATTTGAGTTGTCTTTTATTTTTGTTATATATTTAGTTTACTAAAATAAGCAAGAGTGCGTTTATTACAATATGAAAGGAAGTTACTCATTCATTGAAATGCAGTAAATTATTTGAAATTCAAATATTAGAAACTGTCATGTTGACGTATGTTTGACTCTATAATCTCTCTGTATGTCTGTCTATATACATCTGTGTGTGTGTGCGTGCGTGATTTTGTTTATAATTAAAGCTGAATTATTACTTGTTTCTAAAATACAGTGATAATTAATATATGCTGCCTTAAAATTAAAATTGCATTATAATCATTTTATAATTTAAGTTAGTATCATAAAGTTACAAAAGAAGAGGAACAACAACATTGAAATCTTTTCAAATTTATAAATACTTTAATCCAAGGTTTTAATTAGTTTCCCCATTTTAGAAACAATTCCATTTACCCATTGAGCAATTAAAATATTTCTATCATATAACTGGGTTTGTTACTATATTTAATATTTTAATTCTGTTTTGTCAACTGTAGGGACTGATAAGTCAGGACTTCCTGGTTTTCTGGATTCCTGTAGAAACCCTTTTGCTCTTTTCAGTGATGTCACAGAAGGGATATGTGGCCTTTTTAATGACAATCTCGAAAAATGTTTCCATAGTGTTTCTAAATCTGCAGAAAAGGTAGTAGTGATACTTTCATGTGTTAACTCTCTTTTGGGATATTTTTAAAATTGTTTTTTCATTTTGTTTTTTAAAAAGAAAGAAGAAAAAGATTGTATGAGTATAAATTCAAAAGATGGTTGTATTGTTATCATTTTTTGAAATATTTATACAACTATTTATTTCTTTAATATGTAATAAAACAATATACATACATACATATATGTATGTATGTATGTATGTCTATATATATATATATATATCGATGAATGAATTATATATTATTAATTATTATTATTTTTTGTTTCATTTATTTGTTCATTCTTTTTAATATATTTTTATATTTATTTTATTTATTGTTATTGTTGTTGTTATTATTATTTTTTATTATTATTATATTTTATTATTATTATTATTCTTATTTAAAAAAAAAAATTCTGAATCACTAACATAAATAATTTGTATTTGTCACAATCGTGTGTAGATCAGCCCAGGAGACAGTCTAAGAGGAATTTGTACAATGTAAGACGCTTAGACGTGATCAAGATTTTTGTTGACAGATGCTGGGTATAATGGACAAGTAAGGGTAGAGATAAGTTAAAGGTCTGGTTAAAAAAAACTTTTTATCTGAATAAATATTTAATTAAATTATTTGTTGCTTTAAAACAGCTTTAAATATTATTTTACATCTATATTCATAACTTCCAAGCACCTTCTGCATAAACAGAATTTATTTTTTATAGATCGTCCCTTATCTGTGTACAAAACGTCATATGTTTTGAGACACAACGTCATTTCATGCACTCTCGATAATGTCACTTCCTGGGCACACAATCACGTCGTCAAGTAATCTGTTTTGTGTAAGTATTTGGTTCAACAAAATAAGAAATTAAAAGAAATGTTTAATCTATGTGTAAATAGAGAACCGGTAGTTTACATTACTATGTTGGTCTTCTTTCTGACACTTTTTTCTTTCCGTGTATATGTGTAATGTATGTATGCGTGCGTTTAACGTTAGATGGAAAAAAGAAAACTTTCTAATTCCGAAGTTGCCAAATGTTACCGAAGATACTAAATTATTCCAATTCCAGAAGCAGCTATGGTTAATAGTATTCATATTTTAAAAGAACTCTGCCATATTAACATTGATATTCTTTGTAATGTTTTCTCAGGTCATTATTTTTTAATTCACACAGATGTACAGAAAGTATATACTTCTGAAATACTGTGGTAAAAATGAAGGCAATTATAACATAATATAAGCATATCAAAATCTTGAGTTACTTATAAACATGTATAAGATGCCTGATGCAGGTTATATTTTGTTAAAAATGAAATATGATTACAGCAATAAGGAACTGTTATTATAATTATTCTTCTTCTTCTTCTTCTTCTTCTTCTTCTTCTTCTTCTTCTTCTTCTTATTATTATTATTATTATTATTATTATTATTATTATTATCATTATCATTATTATTATCATTAATACTTCTAATACTTCTAATACTTCTAAATTTATTAGTGAACAGGACACTTCCTCTCTTTACTGCAAAAGTCCCGCTGTCTGGAGAAGGTTGGAGAGTGTGACCAGGACACTTCCTCTCCTTACCGTAACAGTCCCGCTGTCTGGTGAAGGTCAGAGAGTGTGACCCGGACACCTCCTCTCTTAATGTAAGAGTCCCGTTGTCTGGTGAAGGTCAGAGAGGGTGACCGGGACACTTCCTCTCTTTACTGTAACAGTCCCGCGGTCTGCTGAAGGTCAGAGAGTGTGAACTGGACACTTCCTCTCTTTACTGTAACAGTCACACTGTCTGGTGAAGGTCGGAGAGTGTGACCAGGACACTTCCTCTATTTACTGTTAAAGTCGCACTGTCTGCTGAAGGTCGGAGAGTGTGACCGGGATACTTCCTCTCTTTACTGTTACAGTCCCACTGTCTGGCGAAGGTCGGAGAGTCTGAACAGGACACTTCCTCTCTTTACTGTAAAAGTCCCGCTGTCTTCTGAAGCTCAGAGAGTGTGACTCGGACACTTCCTCTCTTAATGTAAGAGTCCCGCTGTCTGGTGAAGGTCAGGAAGTGTGAGTCGCACACTTCCTGTCTTAATGTAAGACTTGCACTGTCTGGTGAAGCTCGGAGAGTGTGACCCGGACACTTCCTGTCTTAATGTAAGAGACCCGCATTCTGGTGAAGGTCAGAAAGTGTGACTCGGACACGTCCTCTCTTAATGTAAGACTTGCACTGTCTGGTGAAGCTCGGAGAGTGTGACCCGGACACTTCCTCGCTTAATGTAAGAGTCACACTCTGGTGAAGGTCGGACACTTTGACCAGGACACTTCCTCTCTTTACTGTAACAGTCGCACTGTCTGGCGAAGGTCGAAGAGTGTGACCAGGACACTTCCTCTCTTTACTGTCACAGTCGCACTCTCTGGTGAAGGTTACAGACTGTGACCACAACACTTCCTGTCTTTACTTTAACAGTCGCACTGTCTGGTGAATGTCGGAGAGTGTGACCAGCAAACTTCCTGTCTTAATGTAAGTGTCCTGCAGTCTGGTGTAGGTCAGAGAGTGTGACCCGGACACTTCCTGTCTTAATGTATGAGTCCCGCAGTCTGGTGAAGGTCAGAGAGTGTGACCCGGACACTTCCTGTCTTAATGTAAGAGTCCCGCATTCTGGTGAAGGTCAGAAAGTGTGACTCGGACACGTCCTCTCTTAATGTAAGAGTCGCTCTGTCTGACGAAGGTCGGAGAGTGTGACCAAGACACTTCCTCTCTTTACTGTAACAGTCGCACTGTCTGGTAAAGGTCGGACAGTGTGACCAGGACACTTCCTCTCTTTACTGTTACAGTCGCACTGTCTGGTGAAGATCGGAGAGTGTGACCCGGATTCTTCCTGTCTTAATATAAGAGTTCCTCTGTCTGGTGAAGGTCAGAGAGTGTGACCAGGACTCTTCCTCTCTTCACTGTAGCAGTCGCACTGTCTGGCGAAGGTCGGAGAGTGTGACCAGGACACTTCCTCTCTTAATGTTAGAGTAACACTCTCTGATGAAGGTCAGAGAGTGTGACCAGGACTCTTCCTCTCTTTACTGAAAAAGTCGCACTGTCAGGCGAAGGTCGGAGAGTGTCACCAGGACTCTTCCTCTCTTCACTGTAACAGTCGCACTGTCTGGTGAAGTTAAGAGAATGTGACCAGCACACTTCCTGCCTTAATGAAAGAGTCCCGCAGTCTATTGAAGGTCAGAGAGTGTGACCCGGACACTTCCTGTCTTAACTTAAGAGTACCGCAGTCTGGTGAAGGTCAGAGAGTGTTACTAGGACACTTCCTCTCTTAATGTAAGAGTTGCACTGTCCGGTGAAGGTGTGAGAGTGTGACCCGGACACTTCCTGTCTTAATGTAAAAGTCCCGCAGTCTATTGAAGGTCAGAGAGTGTGACCCGGACAATTTCTGTCTTAATGTAAGAGTCCCGCAGTCTGGTGAAGGTCAGAAAGTGTGACTCGGACACTTCCTCTCTTAATCTAAGATTTGCACTGTCTGGTGAAGGTCGGGGAGTGTGACCCGGACACTTCCTCTCTTTACAGTAACAGTCCCGCGGTCTGCTGAAAGTCAGAGAGTGTGAACTGGACACTTCCTCTCTTTACTGTAACAGTCACACTGTCTGGTGAAGGTCGGAGAGTGTGACCAGGACACTTCCTCTATTTACTGTTAAAGTCGCACTGTCTACTGAAGGTCGGAGAGCGTGACCGGGATACTTCCTCTCTTTACTGTAACAGTCGCACTGTCTGGAGAAGGTCAGAGAGTGTGACCCGGACACTTCCTGTCTTAATGTAAGAGTCGCACTGTCTGCTGAAGGCCGGAGAGTGTGACCAAGACACTTCCTCTCTTTACTGTAACAGTCGCACCGTCTGCCGAAGGTCGGAGAGTTTGACGCGGACACTTCCTCTCTTAATGTAAGAGTCCCGCAGTATGGTGAAGATCAGAGAGTGTGACCCGGACACTTCCTGTCTTAATGTAAGAGTCGCAATGTCTGACGAAGGTCGAAGAGTGTGACCAAGACACTTCCTCTCTTTACTGTAACAGTCGCACTGTCTGACGAAGGTCTGAGAGTGTGGCCAGGACACTTCCTCTCTTTACTGTAACAGTCGCACTGTCTGGTGAAGGCCGGAGAGTGTCACCAGGACTCTTCCTCGCTTTACTGCAACAGTCGCACTGTCTGGCGAACGTCGGAGAGTGTGACAAGGACAATTCCTCTCTTTACTGTAACAGTCCCGCTCTCTGGTGAAGGTCAGAGACTGTGACTCGTACACTTCCTCTCTTAATCTAAGAGTCCCGGTGTCTAGTGAAGGTCAGAGAGTGTGTCTCGGACACTTCCTCTCTTAATGTAAGAGTTGCACTGTCTGGTGAAGGTCAGAGAGAGTGAACCGGACACTTCCTCTCTTAATGTAAGAGTCGCTCTGTCTGACGAAGGTCGGAGAGTGTGACGAAGACACTTCCTCTCTTTACTGTAACAGTCGCACTGTCTGGTGGAGGTCGGAGAGTGTGACCAGAACACTTCCTCTCATTACTGTAACAGTCGCACAGTCTGGTGAAGGTCGGAGAGTGTGACCCGGAAACTTGCTGTCTTAATATAATAGTTCTTCAGTCTGGTGAAGGTCAGAGAGTGTGACCCGGACACTTCCTGTCTTAATGTAAGAGTCCCGCTGTCTGGTGAAGGTCCGAGAGAGTGGCCAGGACACTTCCTGTCTTAACTTAAGAGTACCGCAGTCTGGTGAAGGTCAGAGAGTGTTACTAGGACACTTCCTCTCTTAATGTAAGAGTTGCACTGTCCGGTGAAGGTGTGAGAGTGTGACCCGGACACTTCCTGTCTTAATGTAAAAGTCCCGCAGTCTATTGAAGGTCAGAGAGTGTGACCCGGACACTTCCTGTCTTAATATAAAGAGTCCCGCAGTCTATTGAAGGTCAGAGAGTGTGACCCGGACACTTCCTGTCTTAATGTAAGAGTCCCGCAGTCTGGTGACGGTCGGAGAGTGTGACCCTGACACTTCCTGTCTTAATGTAAGAGTCCCGCAGTCTATTGAACGTCAGAGAGTGTGACCCTGACACTTCCTCTCTTAATGTAAGAGTCGCGCTGTCTGGCGAAGGTCGGAGAGTGTGACCAGTATTCTTCCTCTCTTTACTGTAACAGTCCCACTGTCTGGCGATGGTCGAAGAGTGTGACCAGGACACTTCCTCTCTTTACTGTAACAGTCGAACTGTCTGGTGACGGTCGGAGAGTGTGACCAGGACTCATCCTCTCTTTACTGTAACAGTTGCACTGTCTGGTGAAGGTCGGAGTGTGTGACAAGGACACTTCCTCTCTTGATGTAAGAGTTGCACTGTCTGGTGAAGGTCAGAGAGTGTGACTCGGACACTTCCTGTCTTAATGTAAGAGTCCCGCAGTCTATTGAAGGTCTGAGAGTGTGACCCGGACACTTCCTGTCTTAATGTAAGAGTCCAGCAGTCTCGTGAAGGTCAGAAAGTGTGGCTCGGACACTTCCTCTCTTAATGTAAGAGTTGCTCTGTCTGACGAAGGTCGGACAGTGTGACCAAGACACTTCCTCTCTTTACTGTAACAGACGAACTGTCTGGTGAAGGTCGGACAGTGAGACCCGAACACTTCCTGTTTTAATATAAGAGTTCCTCAGTCTGGTGAAGGTCAGAGAGTGTGACCCGGACAGTTCCTGTCATAATGTAAGAGTCCTGCAGTCTGGTGAAGGTCAGAGAGTGTGACCAGGACACTTCCTGTCTTAATGTAAGAGTCCCGCAGTCTGGAGAAGGTCAGAGAGTGTGACCCGGACACTTCCTTTCTTAATGTAAGAGTCGCACTGTCTGGCGAACGTCGGAGAGCGTGACCAGGACTCTTCCTCTCTTTATTGTAAGAGTCGCACTGTCTGGTGAAGGTCAGAGAGTGTGTCCCGGACACTTCCTGTCTTAATATCAGAGTTCCTCAGTCTGGTGAAGGTCAGAGAGTGTTACCCGGACACTTCCAATCTTTGCTTTAACAGTCGCACTGTCTAGTGAAGGTCGGAGAGTGTGACCAGCACACTTCCTGTCTTAATGTAAGTCACGCTGTCTGGTGAAGGTCAAAGAGTGTGACCCGTACACTTCCTGTCTTAATGTAAGAGTCCCGCAGTCTATTGAAGGTCAGAGAGTATGACCCGGACACTTCCTGTCTTAATGTAAGAGTCGCACTGTCTGGCGAAGGTCAAAGAGTGTGACCCGGACACTTCCTCTATTAATGTAAGAGTCGCACTGTCTGGCGAAGGTCAGAGAGTGTGACCAGTACTCTTCCTCTCTTTAGTGTAACAGTCCCACTGTCTGGCGATGGTCGAAAAGTGTGACCAGGACACTTCCTCTCTTTACTGTGACAGTCGCACTGTCTGGTGAAGGTCGGAGAGTGTGACCAGGACTCATCCTCTCTTTACTGTAACAGTTGCACTGTCTAGCGAACGTCGGAGAGTGTGACAAGGACTCTTCCTCTCTTTACTGTAACAGTCCGCTCTCTGGTGAAGGTCAGAGAGTGTGACTCGGACACTTCCTCTCTTGATCTAAGATTCCCACTGTCTGGTGAAGGTCAGAGAGTGTGTCTCGGACTCTTCCTCTCTTGATGTAAGAGTTGCACTGTCTGGTGAAGGTCAGAGCGTGTCACTCGGACACTTCCTGTCTTAATGTAAGAGTCCCGCAGTCTGGTGAAGGTCAGAAAGTGTGACTCGGACACTTCCTCTCTTAATGTAAGAGTTGCACTCTCTCGAGTAGGTCGGAGAGTGTGGCCCGGACACTTCCTCTCTAAATGTAAGAGTCGCACTGTCTGGCGAAGGTCGGAGAGTGTGACCAGGACACTTCCTCTCTTTACTGTAACAGTCGCACTGTCTGGTCAAGGTTCGAGATTGTGACCAGAACACTTCCTCTCTTTACTTTAACAGTCGGACTGTCTGGTGAAGGTCGGAGAGTGTGACCAGCACACTTCCTGTCTTAATGTAAAAGTCCCGCAGTCTGCTGAAGGTCAGAGAGTGTGACCCGGACACTTCCTATCTTAATATAAGAGTCCCGCAGTCTGGCGATGGTCGAAGAGTGTGACCAGGACACTTCCTCTCTTTACTGTAACAGTCGCACTGTCTGGTGAACGTCGGAGAGTGTGACCAGGACTCATCCTCTCTTTACTGTAACAGTTGCACTGTCTGGCGAACGTCGGAGAGTGTGACTCGGACACTTCCTCTCTTAATCTAAGAGTCCCGCTGTCTGGTGAAGGTCAGAGAGTGTACTCGGATACTTCCTGTCTTAATGTAAGAGTCCCGCTGTCTGGTGAAGGTCAGGAAGTGTGACTACCACACTTCCTGTCTTAATATAAGTCTTGCACTGTCTGGTGAAGCTCGGCGAGTGTGACCCGGACACTTCCTCGCTTAATGTAAGAGTCGCACTGTCTGACGAAGGTCGGAGAGTTTGACCATGACACTTCCTCTCTTTACTGTAACAGTCGCACTGTGTGAAGGTCGGAGAGTGTGACCAGGACACTTCCTCTCTTTACTGTAACAGTCGCACTGTCTGGTGAAGGTCAGAGAGTGTGACCCGGACACTTCCTGCCTTAATGTAAGAGTCCCGCAGTCTATTGAAGGTCAGAAAGTGTGACTCGGACACTTCCTCTCTTAATCTAAGATTTGCACTGTCTCGTGAACGTCGGAGAGTGTGACCCGGACACTTCCTCTCTTTACTGTAACAGTCGCACTGTCTGGTGAAGGTCGGAGAGTCTGACCAGGACACTTCCTCTCTTTACTGTAACAGTCGCACTGTCTGGTGAAGGTCAAAGAGTGTGACCTGGACACTTCCTGTCTTAATGTAAGAGTCGCACTGTCTGACAAAGGTCGAAGAGTGTGACCAAGACACTTCCTCTCTTTACTGTAACATTCGCACTGTCTGACGAAGGTCTGAGAGTGTGACCAGGACACTTCCTCTCTTTACTGTAACAGTCGCACTGTCAGGCGAACGTCGGAGACTGTGACAAGGACTATTCCTATCTTTACTGTACCAGTCCCGCTCTCTGGTGAAGGTCAGAGAGTTTGACTCGGACACTTCCTCTCTTAATCTAAGAGTCCCGGTGTCTGGTGAAGGTCAGAGAGTGTGTCTCGGACACTTCCTCTCTTAATGTAAGAGATGCACTGTCTGGTGAAGGTCAGAGAGAGTGACCCTGACACTTCCTCTCTTTACTATAACACTCCCGCGGTCTGCTGAAGGTCAGAGAGTGTGAACTGGACACTTTCTCTCTTTACTGTAATAGTCACACTGTCTGGTGAAGGTCGGAGAGTGTGACCAGGACACTTCCTCTATTTACTGATAAAGTCGCACTGTCTGCTGAAAGTCGGAGAGTGTGACCGGGATACTTCCTGTCTTTACTGTTACAGTCGCACTGTCTGGCGAAGGTCGGAGAGTCTGAACAGGACACTTCCTCTCTTTACTGTAAAAGTCCCGCTGTCTTGTGAAGCTCAGAGAGTGTGACTCGGACACTTCCTCTCTTAATGTAAGTCTTGCACTGTCTGCTGAAGCTCGGCAAGTGTGACCCGGACACTTCCTCGCTTAATGTAACAGTCGCACTGTCTGGTGAAGGTCGGAGAGTGTGACCAGGACACTTCCTCTCTTTACTGTTACAGTCGGACTGTCTGGTGAAGGTCAGAGAGTGTGACCCGGACACTTCCTGTCTTAATATAAGAGTCGCACTGTCTGCTGAAGGTCGGAGAGCGTGACGCGGACACTTCCTCTCTTAATGTAGGAGTCGCACTGTCTGGCGAACGTCGGAGAGTGTGACCCGGACACATCCTGTCTTTATATAAGAGTTCTTCAGTCTGGTGAAGGTCAGAGAGAGTGACCAGGACACTTCCTGAGTTAACTTAAGAGTACCGCAGTCTGGTGAAGGTCAGAGAGTGTGACCCTGACACTTCCTGTCTTAATGTAAGAGTCCCGCAGTCTGGCGAAGGTCGGAGAGTGTGACCAGGACTCTTCCTCTCTTTACTGTAACAGTCGCACTGTCTGGCGATGGTCGAAGGGTGTGACCAGGACACTTCCTCTCTTTACTGTAACAGTCGTACTGTCTGGCGAACGTCTGAGAGTGTGACAAGGACTATTCCTCTCTTTACTGTAACAGTCCCGCTCTCTGGTGAAGGTCAGAGACTGTGACTCGGACACTTCCTCTCTTAATCTAAGAGTCTCGCTGTCTGGTGAAGGTTAATTAGTGTGTCTCGGACACTTCCTCTCTTGATGTAAGAGTTGCACTGTCTATTGAAGGTCAGAGAGTGTGACTCGGACACTTCCTCTATTAATCTAAGAGTCCCACTTTCTGGTGAAGGTCAGAGAGTGTGACTCGGACACTTCCTGTCTTAATGTAAGGGTCCCGCAGTCTGGTGAAGGTCAGAAAGTGTGACTCGGACACTTCCTCTCTTAATGTAAGAGTTGCACTCTCTGGAGAAGGTCGGAGAGTGTGACCAGGACACATCCTCTCTTTACTGTAACAGTCGCACTGTC
>CM022672.1:32286290-32367688 GCA_012295275.1 Chrysomallon squamiferum | reverse complement strand
TTGCACATTTCCCTGTAAACAGAACTTTAATTATTTGCATATACTGGCAGTTAAAGGCAGTTTATTTACTGATTATAATTATTAATACACATTTATTTAATAGAGAGGTTTAGCATAGACGTAACGTTCATGTACCAAACCTGTATTGTCTTTTTTGTGAGATCTTCTCAATATAGGACATGCCTAATTGTGCATGTTTATGCATAGTGAAGTAATTTTTTGAAACACTGTAAAGGGTTAATTTTGTTTTTTATGATTTTCTTTAATTATCGT
Source organism: Chrysomallon squamiferum (assembly GCA_012295275.1). Classification (NCBI taxonomy): domain Eukaryota; kingdom Metazoa; phylum Mollusca; class Gastropoda; order Neomphalida; family Peltospiridae; genus Chrysomallon; species Chrysomallon squamiferum. The sequence goes on along the minus strand of CM022672.1, from coordinate 32,367,415 downwards.
TGCATAGATCAGTGCTTTTCAAGTTGCATTTTACTGCTTGGTTTTCACATAAATGATCACTAAAGACAGATCCCTTCTCTCCAAAAAAGCTGTTGTTCGACTTACGTACCTTTGGCTGAGTGAGATTACAATTTCATGTGCTAAATTCAAACTAAATATATGCTTGAAAAATAGTAAGTCGATGTTGTTGACCTTTATATTGCCTTAAGATGTTGTTTGGCTTCTTGCTGAGAAATAGAGTAAAAATGTATTTGTTTGCAAACAAAAATACTAGCCAGTCTGTAGTTTTGTGTGTACTATGCTGCTGCAAGAGAAACAAATAACAAATAACTTGTATGTTACAAAATTTTCAAAAAAATAATTTTCCTATTAAATTATATATCAGCAAAAAAAAACCCAATAAAAACAGATTAAAATCACTCCAAGGTATCTTCGATAACTTTGATATGAAAAAGAAACAAGCAGTCTGTAAGATTATCAAGTCAATGTCAACAGGCTTTCTGGATATAATCAATCATCAGTTGAGTGACTTACTTCCAGATGGATGCTATCATACAGTCCAAGACCCTGAACAGCATGCCAAACTCCAGCATTCCAAGCTGACAAATGTTGGAGAACAGTGTTTTGGAGACTTGGACGTCAGCATATTTAAGAGACGGAATGTGTCTGCATATTATCACCCAGCATCAACATGTTAGAAAGAAACAAGAGTATGTCAAACTGGTTCTCCAAACTCTCAGAAGAGCGAAAAAAAAGCAGCAACGTTGTCTTTGGCAACTTCACAAGCAAAAGAACTGTAAAGAAAACACAATTCTAATGAAGTGAATGCCATAGCAGTGAGTCAAGAAGCTCTGACAGATAACTGTGCAAGGAAGCCTGCAGTTAAAGAAAGACAAAGCCAGAAAAAAGAAACCACCATTGAGAGGTTGTGGACCATGCAAAACCTCAAGAGATACTGACCATCTTTTGATTGCCTACGCAAAGGTAACAGACCAGCTCTTGGCTCTCAAAGCTGAAGTCCAGTAGCAGAAGCTGATTTTGAGGGTGAAATCACCAGTTCTGAAAGTAATTCAGAAGCTGCCTGAGCTTGTGGCCAGTCTCAATCAGTTTCTTGATGGTGAGGTTCAACAAAATGTACAGGAGCTAGACATAGGTGTACAAAAGAAGGAAGAACTTCAAAGAAAATGTCATTAAATGTCATCTGACAACAGTGGTAGCAATGCTTCTAATATTGTGGAAGACATTGCTGACTACAGTTTCTCCTACCAGTATGGTCGATCTGGCATGTGCTTAGTCATTGGCTATGAAGACAAATTCTACATAGGAGAAATTCAGACCATTCTACATGACAAGAGTGCAACAGTCAGTTTTATGGAAAGGTGTTGCATCAATGATGATGATTACAAATGGCCACAGATAGAAGACCAGGCAGTTGTAGAATCCAAATTTGTCAGCTTGTCAGACTTTGCAATGACATCAACAAATGGACATATTTCGATCTTATGTGATGCTCATTCTATTCATGCAAGATTCAGTGAATACAAGCAGTTGTATTTCCTGTGAGAAAAGGCTTTGTTAGGTTACAGAAGATGTACAAATGCTTTATGCATCTCAGAAATGAAATAATAACTTTGATTCAAATTGCTGGTTGGGTGAAGTCAGAAGTCACTTTTTCATATGGGGGCTAAAAATATTTATAGTACAAAATCAAATATACCATTTGAAAGGTCTTTAAAAACTGTTCATAACACTGGTTGCATATTTTCAATTGGCCAAAACTGAAGTTATAGTGTCAGTTTGCAATTTTAATGATTCTGCCACATGTCATTTTGAAGATTTTGGCATGTTTAGCATGTTAATGTGAACACACATACAAACATACAGGTCTGAAAATAATTGAGCTCATTTATCAAGTTGGTCCCATCACTCTTGTTGATTTTTCAGTCTTTTGTGTCAATCACTTTTCAAACTACAGCTGGCCAAAAAAGCCATTTGTGCTAATTAGCCAAAATAGGGCTGAACACTGACCATATACCTGTCGAAAGAATATTTGCATATATCTTTTGAGTCATAACTTTTTGTGTGTTTTGTTTCTTTTTGCTACAGCTTTCATTACGTGCTAACTTTTTTGCATATTATATGAATTAAAGTCAGACAAAATTTGCCTGCTGGCACCTACTGTTGCCCTCTGTGGTCTCCTTTGCCTTTCTATCACTTATGGTATCTATGTGATATATAAATAAATAAATAAATAAATACATTTTAAAAACAGAATCAAAGTTATGGCTTTTCATACCTCAGCAATTAGACTCATTTTTGGGCCCCAGTATGTGACAAAATAAATAAAAAATAGAATAAATGTCTCCAAAATAAATTATTTCTGCATAACTGGATAGAGAATGGAGAAAACTTACAATAAAATTTATGATGGTAACGTGAAAAATAATGGAGTAAAAGCAATATTTCATCTTATAATTATGGTAATTTTCTTCCTTTTTTCCTCCTTTATTGAAAAAATGCTGTGATTTTAATTCATTAAAATTGTAATATTGTCTTAAAAAGCAAAATAACTGTAGACTAGGTATTAAGAACAAATGTACTTAATAATAAATTAACAATATGGAAGAGGAATCAAAATGTATTATAACTGTATGTTTGAGTGTGTGATATACTGATAGACAATATATTTACATTGATGTTTATATTCAGTAAAATTATAAAATAACAATGTAACCATGCTCCACCTATATTAATTCTTGTTATTATTATTATTATTATTATTATTATTATTATTATTATTATTAATTAAATAAATAAATAAAAATGCCCAATCAAATAATACTTTTTAGTACGTGTAGTAACAGGCGGGCACAATCATTAATGATAATCATAACAGTTTGTTTATGAATCATAACCAACAAATCAAGATGGTTTTTGACTTAATGTAAATATTTTTTAAAAGGTGAGAGTCGTTGTATTTTGTTAATATTTTAAATTTAAACAAAGTTAAACATCTGATCAAGCTGAACTATTTTTTTCGAAGTGAGAGACACTTATCTTTTGTTTTTCATCTAACAGTGAAATTGTGAAGTCTGTGTTAATCGAGGTAATGAAAGTTAGTTACAGTTACAGACCTGATAAAACTTTAAAACTTTAAAAGTGATATAACTTGACACTATTTCTTAATTTTCTGTTTGTTTCATGCCATAAACTACATACCTTTATAATTGTTAAAATCCATGATAACTTGACAACATCAACATAAATCCATAACACGAAATATTAATCCTTGCTGCCAAGAAAAACTCTACACTTCTCACGTATCTTTAAATATGGCGGAAAAAAAAGGTGCCCGTCACGTGTTCGACGAAGCCTTATTAGAGTTATTTCCCTTACACCGTTGACAACTTTACCAGTTCCTCGTTATCATTGTTGTAGAATAGAGAATAAAATGCGTTTGAAAAAAATGATAATCTAACCATTATTTTCATAGGAAGCCGATGTATTTTTCTGGTTTTTTTTGGTGATAACATTTTCGTATTTCAACAACATTATCTTTATAATGCCTTAATAATGTGTGTGGTTGTGTCGAATAGAGACCGATAACTCTCAATTCCGGAAATCAGCATAATTATCGAATTTGGCGGCGGTAAATTCAAATTTCAGAAGCGCTTTTATACGCACACACACGCACGCAGCAGACACACACACTAATGAGTGAAATATAGAAAGTGGGGCAATTTACGAAAGCAAGAAATATATTAAATTTTATTTACCTGTAACAGAAATAAATATTTTAAAGGGCAGTTATTTTCCTTTATTTATTTATTTATTTATTTATTTATTTATTTTTCTAGACCAGGGGCGGGCAAACTTTGGCCCGCGAAGGTTTATTGGCTTGCCCGCCAAAGTGTTCACAATTAACATTGCCATCCGGCCCGAGAGACAGCAAAATAAAAGTCAATGAAATAAATCAGTTGACATAGCTTTTTTTTTATTTTTTTATTTTTTTATTCAAGTCGCTCTGAGGTTTAAAATTTAAGGCGTCTTGAAGGTGCTCGTCGAATCAATAGTGCCCGTAACCGAATTTTAAATGACCGCTTGCTTCAAAATATGCAAACTATAACGATGTGTCAGTTACACACGCGGGCGAATTGAACCACGCTAACTTCTTGCTGTCACAAACAGAACTGGTTTTTGCATTTTTGCTTTTTACTATCTATCATTTTCCCCCAGCCAATCATGTCCGCAACATCGCATTTAAAACTGAGAAAAGTGGATATGGAAAATCGAATATTCAACTCTAAGTGGACGGAGAAAAAGGATACCATCGCAAAACTGTCAGACAATTTCAAAAAGGGCACTTTGATGTTTCGTAAACAGATAACTCAGCATGAAAAAGTGGCACGGGGCAGTTACTAAGTTTCACTATTACTTGCTCAAAGGATGAAGACTTTGTCGAGGAATGTCTCATGACTGTGGTGAATTCTGTCTGCCCAGAACAACGTTCAGTCATGGAAAATATGAGTCTGTCGTCTCGTACTATTCGTCGCCACGTTGACAGTGTGCAAGACTCATTAAAGAGTAAGTCCTCGACCTTTGTCGCTGTCTCTTTTGTTCTTGACGAGAGTCCTGATATGTAAGACACAGCCGAACTGGCTATTTTCATACGTGATATCACTTCTGCCCTCGAGGTGCATGAAGAGTTATTTGAATTGATCCACTACATGGCACCACCATTGGAAAAGACATGTTCATTGCCTTATTTCAGTGTTTGGAGCATCACTCCCTTGATCTCTCCGGTCTTGTAAGTGTAAAAACTCATGGGGCATTGGCGGTAATTGAGAGAATAAAGGTTCGGCTTCTTTGTTCGTTTGACAAAGTGAGACTTTTGGACACAATCAGACCATCCATGAACTGCTCACTGCATCATCCACGAAGAATGTCTGTTGCCAAGTCTGCAAATGTCGTTGATGTCAAGTCAACTGTAGTGAAGGTTGTCAGTTCTGTACTTTCTCACAGTCTGAAATATCGCCAGTTCCTGGTACGTACTGATGGACGAAGTCAATGCGATGATGAATTAATGCTGTCTGTGATTAATCTTGGGAGCAAAGGTCACAATGGTTGTACCCTAGTATCGTCCATGACCCTTGAAATAGAAAAAAAAAGAAACAAAACTGAAAATAACATATAAGTGAGACAAGTATTCATTTGAAACTGTTTGCTGAAAACACTATCTACTCTATGTATTTCTCTGAATGCCATTGTGTCTGTGTGTGTGTGTGTGTGTGTGTGTGTTTCTAAATTTTAATGACACTAGGACAGCCTTTCTCATTTTTAAAAAAATAAATGCATTCATAAACAAAGCCGAACTAGTTAATGTCGTTGTATGAGGGAAACAAAGTCAAGCTACTGAACTACATTTACCTTTAATAACAAACCCGCCACGTGAACGATTAAAACTGATGGGTATAATTAACAACTGACAGAAAAGAGGTTGCAATTACCTAAGTGTGGACAGTGTCAGAAATGGTGTCAGTGGTTCAAAAATGTTCACAAACAAATATTCAGTGACTGTGCTGGAAATTAAATAAAGAATTGTATGAGTTTTTTTGTCCTAATATTAAAATAATGAAAGTTGATTAACGACACCGTGTGACATATTTTAATGTAATTGATTAAGCTTTAATTTTAATTCATTTAACAGATTGAGTGTGTTCTGTTACAAATTGTAGTTAATTCACTTCTAATATTGTTTTTAAATCAGTATAAACTGAAATTTTAAACTTGTTCCTGCCTGGAAATGAAGTTGTGATTAATTAATACTGAATCTCAGCTATATTTGGTCATATATGATTTAGTCGGAGTTGCCACCATAAATATGTGTGTGTGTGTGTGTGTGTGTGTGTGTGTGTGTGTGTGTGTGTGTGTGTGTGTGTGAATATTGTTTCAGTTGAGATAAAATTTTGTTATTTAACACTAGCAAACAACAAATATCCAATTTCTGTTTTAGAATTAAAGAAAACATTAATGTAAGAGCTGCATAGAGGTGCATAGCTAGGAGTATTATTCATATTTTCAAAATTATGATCTAGTGGACAGTCATGATATTGGAATATAGTCTTCAAACACTTATAAATAGTAATTGTCAAAGCATACAATTTCATATTTGCTATTATTTCCAAATTTCCTGCATCACTGACTTCAGCCAACTGGTAAACATACACTGCTTGATCATTTTCATATGTGATATCAAAAACAACAGTGATATCCAGGCAATGCAGATATTACCCAAACAATACATAGAACCTGGACATTTTCATTCATTTTGAAATGTCTAACTTTTTCCCAGTAAATACCGGAGAAACTAATGTTTCTATATTAAATTGTTCACCTACTTCTGAAAACTGAAATAACTTTCTGTTTCCCTTTTAGCCCAGTACATTTTTTTTTTTTTCTGAATAATTTCTGTTTTAAGTCTTCTTTTCTTTTTCTGTACTGTGAAGTACGGGATATCATTTAGACAGTGATCAGCAGTTTCTGGATACCGCTATAACTCATAATAAACAATGTAATTTGTTAAATTTTCCTTCTGTTTCAACTAATCCTGTTCTTTCTTTTCTATCTCTTTTTAACAGTTTTAACAATTTACGATACTTTTCTTCACTGTCTTTTCAGTCTGATGTTGTACATTTGGTGTGCATTTCTTCCCTCTTTCTTTCACTTGTCCAGCTACATATCCCTTTTTTAAGTCAATAGAGAGTTTAGCCTTTCTCAAGTTTTGTTATGGGAAAACATTGCAAAGCCTTCATTAAACAGTGTTGATGCAACAGGTCCAAAACGTTCCAAAACTGCAAACTCTCTCTCTGGTAACTTGTTGTGTCAGAGCGCTCACATCGTGTTCATGGCTGATGTTGTGTCAGAGCGCTCACATCGTGTTCATGGCTGATGTTGTGTCAGAGCGCTCACATCGTGTTCATGGCTGATGTTGAGTCAGAGCGCTCACATTGTGTTCATGGCTGATGTTGTGTCAGAGCGCTCACATCGTGTTCATGGCTGATGTTGTGTCAGAGCGCTCACATCGTGTTCATGGCTGATGTTGTTGAGCGCTCACATCGTGTTCATGGCTGATGTTGTGTCGCATTTGTTCATGGCTGATGTTGAGTCAGAGCGCTCACATCGTGTTCATGGCTGATGTTGTGTGTTCATGGCTGATGTTGAGTCGCTGCCAACATCTGCAAAACGACCGCCTGGCAGGTGACCATTTTGATGTTTTAGTGTATTTGTCAACATAGCATCCATTTTTTTTTTAATCCCCTCTTCTTGCCAAACACTTGCTGGCTGTCCTGACCAGTCTTACTGAACCACTCTGTACCTTTTTTTTTTTTTTTTTTTTTTTTTTTTTTTTTTTCCATCCTCAGCTTCAAAAGTTTTGATGACAGTGTCAGACACTTGTGCAAAATTCACACGAATTTATTACAGAACCATGATGGCCACCGACTGCAGAACATAAGAGTTTTTAACTAAAAAATAACAAATTCTGTGTTTTTTGTTTTGTTTTTCTTTTTTCTTTTTTTTCGGTGTGTGTGTGTGTGTGTAAATATATATATATATATATCTATAATATCACAATTTCAATAATGTGACGAATACAGTAAATAATGTTTGTATCAAATTTGTTCACTAAAAAGAAGTCAGTAAACATAATTTTCTTGCTTGAAAAGTGGCGGTAAACAAATTCAAATATAGCCTCGTATTTTTTCCGTCTATTCAAACGAACGATTGATAAATCATTTAAATTAACACATTGAACGTTATGTAAAAAGATGGTGTCTTTTATGTAATAAATAAAATACAGATACAACTTTATATTTTTTTCAAGAGTGTGAGGGCCACTTCGCATTGGTTCATTACATACGCAGAAACGAAACAGAGTCTATAAAAATATTAGTGAAACATACCTTTCTCAACCATACCTAGCCAGCTCTAATAGAATAACCCGAATCAGTGCATTATCACTATGCTGGATTAATCCACTTAGGAAATCTGAGGATCATGAAAAAAAAAAAAAAAAAAAAAAATGTTTAACTTTTTATTTTATTTTTAGTTATAAAGTATCAAAAGCCTTTTAACAGCCTTAAAACTTTGCATATCTAGAAAATTAAATAAATAAATAAATAAATATCGTAGCAAAACAAAACACAACATAAGAAAAGGAAAGAAAAACAGAATAACAAACTACTACCTCTTCTGCTGCTACTACAACGGCTGCTACTTTTTCTTACTTTTTTTTGTTTCTCATTGTTATTTTTGATGTTCTGGTTACGGTTGTTGTTGTATTGCTGTTGTTGTCGTTGCTGTTTTGTTGTTATTTTTTAAAACGAGAATGTTTAGCAGTTTATAGCATAATTTGCATATGAAGGCTTCTCTTAAAATAATTATGCACCACTAAGTCATTTTATTTCATTTTTATTTTTCAGTTACATTCTTTCTTTCTTTCTTCTGTTATTTCATTTTATTTCATTTTACTTTTTGGTTTTCTTATTTCATTGTATTCTTTTCATCTTCTTCTTTTCCATTATTCAGTTTTTCCCTCCTCTTTCTTTCTTAATTTCAGATATTATTATTATTATTATTATTATTATTATTATTATTATTATTATTATTATTAATTTTATTATTTATTTATTATATTGTTGTTTGACGTCGTTATTTGTTCAAAAGGAAAAGGTTCTTCTTTCATCGTGATGGATTGTAAAGCTTCAGTTGTTTGTGCAGTGTTTCATGTGACTGTGAAAAGACAAGGGGTATGGGTGGGGTGTGACCTAGTTTGTTAACTGGTTTAAACGTTGCAGGCCGAATTGAGGTCAATCGATAAACGAGTTGTCATGGCAGCGAAACACATACTGTCCTTTATTTCAAATTATTTATAATTTTATTTTATTTTATTTTATTTTATTATCTTTAATAATTATTATTTTTATTATTTATTTCTCTTGTCAATTGTTTATTTCCGAAGCTATTTATAAGTTTACTTTTTACAGTTTATTTCGTTTTCTTTCTTTCGTTTGTGCGTGCGAGTTGTCTGTGTGTGTGTGTGTGTGTGTGTGTGTGTGTGTGTGTGTGTGTGTGTGTGTGTGCACGCGCGCCTGTGCCTCCATGTTTTTTAGTCTGCTTGTGTTTGTGTTTATGTACGTTGTGTTGGTGTTCCAGTCCGACTTTTTCGACAAGCACAATGAATGAATAAATAAACAGAGAAATAAACAGAGAAATGTTTATTACGAGTCTGTTGTTCAACCGACTTCATTTCAGTCATGAGTGTCTGCTTTTTGGTTTCATTATTTGATCTATCTATCTATCTATCTATCTATCTATCTATCTATCTATCTATCTATATATTATAAATTATTTTTTTAAATTTATTTATTTCATTTTATTTATTTTTTTCCTCCTCTTTCGTTCTTAATTCGATTATTTTTAATTATTGTTTTTGTTTTGTTTTGTTTGTCGTCGTTGTTGTTGTAAAAACAGTTTTTTCTTTCATTAGGAAGAACTGTAAAGCGTCAGTTGTTTGTTCAGTGTTTCTGGTGTAATTTACATCATTTGTGAGTCACGTGAAAGAGTTGGGTGGGATAGGTGGGGGGTGACCTACTTTACTAATTGGCCGAATTGCGGTCGATCGATAAACGAGTTGTCATGACAACGAAACACAGTTACTGTCTTTTGTTTCTTATTTCATACTATTTGTTATTTTATTTTATTTTATTTTATTATCTTTCTTTAATTATTATTATTGTTATTATGTCTTTCTTTTTTTCATTTGTGTATTTCCGAATTTATTTATAAATTTACTTTTTTAAAACTTTATTTCCTTTTCTTTCTTTCTTTCTTTTCTTTGTGTGTGTTGTGTGTGTGTGTGTGTGTGTGTGCGCGCGCGTGCACCTTCCTCTCTGTGTTTCTGTGAGGCTGTGCTCGCTTGTGTTTGTGTTTACGCACGTGCTTTTGTTGTGCGTGCCCGACTGACTGTTTCGTCAAACAGAGTGAACGAATGAATAAATAAACACAGAAATGCTTATTACGAGTCTGTTGTTATTTGTTCAACCGACTTCATTTCTGTCGTGAGTCTCTCTCTCTCTCTCTCTCTCTCTCTCTCTCTCTCTCTCTCTCTCTCTCTGTGTGTGTGTTGTGTGTGTGTGTGATGATGATTATTTTATTTGTTATTTTTCATTGATTATTTTCGTTTCTTGTATATATTCATAACTGATTTGTTCTCAGTTCTCTTGTGTGTGTGTTTTCTTTTGTGTTCTCTCTCTCTCTGTCTCTCTGTGTGTGTGTGTGTGTGTGTGTGTGTGTGTGTGTGTGTGTGTGTGTGTGTGTGATGATCGTTATTATTATTTGTTATTCATTGATTCACTTGTGTGTATTTATTCATAAATTGATTTGTTACAGTTTATTTGTGTTTTTGTGTGTGTGTGATGTGTGTGTGTGTGTGTGTGTGTGTGTGTGTGTGTGTGTGTGTGTGTGTATGTGTGTATGTTATGATGCTGGTGTCGCCGTGGCTGGCATTTCTTTCATTTTACGCTGTTGCAGTTCTCATTATTAGTGTTTATTTTTACTGTAACTGTTGACGTCGTTACTGTTGATGTTCTTGTTTTCGTTGTGGACTTTTCCTGATTTTGCAATGAATATTATTAGAACTGTCATCATCATGATCACCTTCCTGATTTTTGCTGTTGTCAACGTCATTCTTGTTGGTGTTATTGTCCTTATTACTATGATTTTTTTTTTTTTTTTTTTTTTTTTTTTTTTGTAATAATAATAATAATAAGAAGAAAGAAGAAGAAGAAGAAGAAGAACGTTATATAGTGATTTTCATTTTTATTATTTCCGTCGTCGTCGTCTTTATATATTAATGTCATTCACAGAATCAATATAAGCTTGCTAAAAAATCATTATACTTATTAATAAGACACAAAGGTCTTCTCCTAATTAATATTATCATCGCTGTCAAAGTTAACTATTCTGGGTGATATTTATTAGCGACAGAAGAGTGTCGCTATTTCACTGTTGTTGTTGTTCGACCAATTCGGTTTATTTTTGCTGGGCTTAATTCATTATGTTTTATAATAATCTTTTATTATTATTATTATTATTATTATTATTATTATTATTATTATTATTATTATTATTATTAAACATAAGAGCTAGCTGATAGGTACTGAGTCATAGGAAGGGATATCAGTTTGTTACACTCTTCTGAAATAACAAATTTGTTCAGTTTATCTTTAGTTATATATTATTATTAATGATACCCATCTATGTGAAAACACTGATCACGTTAATGATTTCTCACAGTAATGATCACCAATGACTTAACAAGGTTGGATACAGATGATATCGATATTGAAGCTTTAATTCTACTGATCTGAGTAAGTGTTTAAATTTCACACGTGTTGTGCTATTTTAGGAACAGGTCTGCGGGCGACTCGTGTGATTCTTAGGGCGACGTGCTGCCCGCGGTCACCGTGTTGCTGTTCTAGAATCATTTTATTCATTTGTATTAAAAATTAGTAGTGTTCTTTTTCTTCTTCTTCTTCTTTTCTTTTCTTTCTTTTTTTTTTTTTTTTTTTTTTTTTGCAATTCTAAAAGAAACAAGTGTAAGTGTGTGTGTGAGAGTACACACAGATAGACATAGATGTGATCAACAAAAAACAAAATAAATAAATAAATAAATATCTTTCTTTACATATGCACTATGATTTTTAAGTATGTTAAGTATTTGGTAATTACAAGTTTTAAAAATAATGTGTGTGTGTGTGTGTGTTTGTGTATGTGTGTGTGTTTGTGCGTGTGTTACTTAAACTTATTTGATATTTAACAATAATCCTTGCAATACACAAACTCCGGCTAAAGGTTGGAGCGCACACCAGAAAGGTGTTGCAGGTACTAATTACGTGTAATAAACTGTCTGTAATCATCAAACAAAAGACAACTGAAGGTACTGGTGTGATCAGTGATAAGAGAAACACAAAATAGTTTTCTTAGCTTTATACTTGATGTGACTTATTGTAAGAGTATAAACAGCATCTATAATAGAAATTGTTTCTATAATACAAGTTATTCTCATTCATTTTTTATTCCGTTCGTGGATGTATACATTTACTTCTCTTTGGACTATAGATTAAGCAACACACCATATAAAATTTTAGCGTACAAATTATTATTAAGGTTATTGCGGTAGATTTTACTTTTTAGTCATTTGACCAACTTAAAATATTGTTTTTCTTCCAGGTTCCAACAAATTTTATGAAATGAACATCGAGATGATATTTAAAAGAAAGAATGTCTTAATTTTTGTTTATTATTATTTATTTATTTTATCTTAACAGGTTTGTATATTTTGACTGAATTTGTGGAGTCTGTGAAGACAAATATATAGAAAACGTGTTTTCAGTTTAATGAGGCGGTTAGTTAATAGCTCAGTGATTCAGTACTTTTATTATTTTTCGCACTGCTGTTACTTTTTATTTAGAAATATAATAGAAAGTAATATTACTATTTTTCCTTGTTCAGTAATCACTTCTGCTTTTGTTACTGTTTTTATTACTATTGTTCTTGTTATTTATTTATTTATTTATTTACTTGCTTATTTGTGTATTTGTTTATATTTTGTCATCTTTTTACTTGCGTTTTTGTTTATTAATATGTAAATTTACTTATTTTTAATTTCTTTCTTCCATTTATTTGTTTGTTTATTTGTTTATTTTCTGTTTATTTTTTATTTATTTTATTTATTTATTTATTTATTTATTTCGTATGCTGCTTTGTTTTATTGGGCTGACTTTGTACTTTATCTCTAGTAATAAATGTAAGAGAACTAAGTAAACTTTAGTCTTGACAAAGCAGATTAGTAGGTGTGTTATCACTAACACGTGTTTCAATAACAAGCTCAACAGAGATTCTGGAAGAGGGGAAAGAGATAACGGCCGCTTGATTGTGAGAGAGAGAGAGAGAGAGAGAGAGAGAGAGAGAGAGAGAGAGAGAGAGAGAGAGAGAGAGAGAGAGAGAGAGAGAGAGAGAGAGAGAGAGAGAGAGACGAACACACATATGTTCTGTAAAGTAAATCCCTTTCAGGATATATGTATGATAATAATTACGAACGCAGTAGTTTGACGCGATCTAAAAAAAAAAAAAAAAAAAAAAAAAAAAAAAAAAAAATAATAATAATAATAATAATAAACAAAAAAAACGTAATCTGCTAGAATATGATTCTAATTTACCTATATATATATATCTATACTGTTTAAACGTTACAGCGATTATTGAGAAATAATAATAATAATAATAATAATAATAATAATAATAATAATAATAAATCTGGTATAATTTATCATCAGTGAGTCTCTATCTCTCTGTATAAAGTTGACTTTGTACTAAAGTAAATTTGTCTATCTCCAGGGTAGAAAGCTGAGACAACGCAGTGAACTTTAGCCTTGACAAAGCAGATTAGTATATCTTGTTTCGCTCACTCGTGTTTTAAGAACAAATTAGTTGTACACAAATTTAATATAAATAACAAATATTTCAAACTGTGGTCGTAGAAATTTTCGAATTTAAAATATATAATAGAGTTAATTCAAATACAACAAAATTTTATTAGATTAAAGAAATGACTTTGGAAATTTTAGACCATGACAAATTTTATCACAGTGAAATTAGAATTTATAGAACATTTAGCAGTGGAAGAAGTAACACCAATAATAGTTATAATAGTAGTAGTTATTGTAGTAGTAGTAGTAGTAGTAGTAGTTATAGTAGTTGTAATAGTGGTAGTAGTAATAGTAGTAGTTATAGTAGTCGTCGTAGTAGTAGTAGTAATAGTAGTAGTAGTAGTAGTAGTAGTAGTAGTAGTAGTAGTAGTTATAGTAGTAGTCGTAGTAGTAGTAGTAGTAATAGTAGTAGTAGTAGTAGTAGTAGTAGTAGTAGTTAGTAAGTGGTAGTAGGAATAGTAGTAGTTATAGTAGTCGTAGTGGTAGTAGGAATAGTAGTAGTTTATAGTAGTGTAGTAGTAGTAGTAGTAGTAGTAGAATAGTAGTAGTTATAGTAGTAGTAGTAGTAGTAGTAGTAGTAGTAGTAGTAGTAGGAATAGTAGTAGTAGTAGTAGTAGTAGTAGTAGTAGTTATAGTAGTTAGTAGGTAGTAGTTATAGTAGTAGTAGTAGTAGTAGTAGTAGTAGTAGTTATAGTAGTCGTATTGGTAGTAGGAATAGTAGTAGTTATAGTAGTCGTTGTAGTAGTCGTTGTAGTAGTAGTAATAGTAGTAGTTATAGTAGTCGTAATAATGGTAGTAGTAATAGCAGTAATAAAAAAGTAGTACGAATGCTAATAGTTGTAGTAGTAGTAGTGGTAGTAGCTGCAGCTGGTGTAATATTGACAACTGTTATAATAATCGTTGTCGTTGTAGTATTAATCATAGCTTTAATGGTAGCGTTGGCAGCAGAAGTATTATCAACAACTGTAGTAATAGTAGCACTAGTAATGATATTTGTAGTAGTACCTTTTATTTATATTTATTATTATTATTATTATTGTTGTTGTTGTTGTTGTTGTTGTTGTTGTTGTTGTTGTTGTTGTTGTTGTTATTAAATTGTATTTCAAATATTTTAAATTGAACCCTGTATTACCTTGACTCCCAACACAGATTAAAGAAGATTTATTTTAAGAAGTATTTTATCTGTGTTAGTCACGCGGTCAGCGGATTGTTGGAAAGAGAAATATTAAATTGTGTTATCAGGTCTGTACTCTTATTAAACCACTGAGACGTGGCTCTGTTGTTAGAAAATTAGTTATAACAGGGAGATGTTAATATTAGAAATTCAGATTCTTTTTTCTTGTAGTATAAGCCATAGAGAAAGGAAAATTGCCTTAAAAAAAAAAAAAAAAAAAGTAAAATGATTATTCTTTGTAGTTTAATAACAGAAGGCATTTCTGTGTGTATCTGAATGTCTGTGTGTATGATGTATATGTGTCTGTGTATATATCTGTATGTCTGTGTGTATGATGTATATGTGTCTGTCTGTGTATATATCTGTATGTCTGTGTGTATGATGTATATGTGTCTGTGTATATATCTGTATGTCTGTGTGTATGATGTATATGTGTCTGTGTATATATCTGTATGTCTATGTGTGTATGTATATATGTGTGTGTGTATATATGTATGTCTGTGTGTATAATGTGTGTGTGTGTGTTTCTGTGTTTGTCTTTGTGTATCTATGTATGTGTTTGTATATGCATATTCCTGTTTTGTTTGTATGTCTGTGTGTATGTATGTATGTGTTTGTCTTTTTTGTTGTATGTCTGTGTGTATGAATGTGTGTATGTGTATGTGTCAGCTGTCTGTGTGTATGTTTGTGTGTGTCTCTAAGTGTATGTGTATGTGTGTGCGACTTTTTGTGTGTATATCTTTATGTGTGTTTTATCATTATTATTATTATTATTATTATTATTATTATTATTATTATTATTATTATTATTGTGTGCATTTTCTTACTCACCATATCTGAATGTTTAATTATTTTGTTTGATATATACATAAACACACGCACGCAAGCACACACGCGCACAAACACATACGCAAATATATATATATACTTGTGTGTGTGCGTATGCATGTGTGTAGAAAGTGGATTTGTACTGAGTGTAACTGTAGGTAATAAATGTAAGATAGCCAAGTAAACTTTACTCTTGACAAAACAGATTAGTTGGTTATGTTATCACTAACACGTGTTTTAGTACTAGATTAATTATATAGGAGTTGAACACATAACTATATTTAAATAGATTAAAAAAATAATATTGTTAATATTAAACAAAGAAAAATCTGATCATAAAGAAATTTAAATTTACAAGACAATAGTATCAGCAGTAACACTAACAGCAGTTGTTGTAGTAACAGTTATAGTAGTAGTAGTAGTAGCAGTAGTAGAATCAGTAGTAGTAGTAGAAGCAGTAGTAGTAGTAGAAGCAGTAGTAGTAGTAGAATCATTAGTAGTAGTAGTAGTAGAAGTTTTAGCAGCAGCAACATTTCAGCAGTTGGATTAGTATTAACAACTGTAGTATTAGTAGCGCTAGTAACGGTATGGTAGTAGTAGTAATTGTAGTAGCAGTAGTAGCTAACAGTAAAAGTACTGACAGTGGTAGTAGTGATAGAATTAGAAGTAGTATTATAAAATATAGTAACAGTAGTTAAAGTGGTTGTAATACTACTACTAATAATAATAGTAAAGCTGTAGCAGCAACAGTACTATTAGCAGTTTTAGTAATAGTATTTTAGTAGTAACAGTAGTAATAATGGTTGTAGTAGTAGATGTGGTTGCTTGTTCTACTTGTGAAATGAAATACAAGTTAGAACAAACAATGTTGTAGTAGCTGTAGTAATACTACAGGCAACAGTGGTTGTAATAACTAAATATATAAATACCATACCCCCACCCGTTATTTAAACAAACCCGGACCTGGATGTTTTACTTCGTGTCAAACAGAAAAGATTAAATGTGTATTGTTGATTAGTAATCTTTTCTAACTGACGTATGCAATTATCAGTTTACTAAATAAGGCAATGGTTTGAAACTGACATACCTCACCTGAGTTTTATCTCCATCACGAGATGGTCAAAGTTCTCTTAAAGCGGGTATATTAATTCACGTATCTGTGTGTTTGTCTCATACAACTGAAAACTGGTTTCCACGGCAACACAGTCTGATTGACATCTCCTTAGAAATTATCCAACCTGGTAAGAACTTATGCATTTAAACTCTCTCTCTCTCTCTCTCTCTCTCTCTCTCTCTCTCTCTCTCTCTCTCTCTCTCTCTCTCTCTCTCTCTCTCTCTCTCTCTCTCAATCTCTCTCTCTCTGAACACTTTGCGAAGACCAATTTTAATTTTCTAGTATATGCGTGTTTTTATATTGTTATTTGTTATTTTTATTTATTGATTTAGTTATAATTATAATTATTATTGTTGTTGTTTGTTGTTGTTATTGTTATTATTTTTTGTTGTTGTTATTATTGTTTTCTTCGCTGAGGTTAGCACTTTTAGTCTATTGAATTTTACCTATTGATAACAAAATCACTGTCACGTACATTGGTTATTAATTGCCTTAGGAGCAGATAGAAATGTCTATAAATATTATATCCCTTTCCACTTCTAAAGAAACACTGGTCAGCTTTATTCGTTTTTTCTTCCTTTCTTTCTATATTTATTTATATTATTTTATTTTATTTATAGATCTGATTTCAGCGAGTATTTTATATTGTTTTAATTTAATTTAATTTATTTTATTTTATTATTAATTTTTTTTAAATACTTTTATATTTTTGTGTGTGTTCCTTTCATTCTTTCTTTCTTCGTTTCTTCAGTCGTTCCTTCCTTCTTAACTAACGTTTGTATTGGTCTATCACCAGTTCCAACTAGTGTATACAAAGTTTTGGTATTTGTTTTCATCTGTAGTGGAAAACAATAAAAGGAAAAAAAAATTAACATTGTCGCTGCTATTAATGTACATACAACAAACTGCATTATATTATTAAACATGGGAAAAAATATGTAGTAGACCTGGACTTGTAACTTTTACTGTTCATCAGGTATATGGAAGGTGCCACAAGAGGATGTGATAATATTATCTCATACATTTAAATTATTTTCTATTTACGAGTTTGTTTGTTGGTTGTCTTTCTCGTCTTTGTTGAAATTATTTATCTTCTCACAATGCTGACAAATGTTAATAATTTCTTATTTTCACGGGTTATTTCTACACTTATGGGCAGACAGTATATTAACAATGAATTTGTCAGATCGCTGTAAATAACAGCCGAGTATATCTTTGTGTGTCTCGTGTAATTTACATTGATATTCAGAGAAAGAAGACATGTACACTTATATTCAGTATACTATAAAAAATATTTGTTATTATTATTATTGTCCTTGTTGTTGATGTTGTTGCTGCTGTTATTATTATTACATTTATAATTTATATATAAATAATGGCATCTAGTAGTATTTAATTTACTGAATTAGAATTGAAGTAATTTATTGTAAAGAAGATTTATGTAAGATCAGTGTACATATATCTCGCAGCACGATTTGTTTATTTTAATCTGAAACTGAAACGTAACACTTGATGACGTATAAGATATTTGACGTCAGTCGCGTGTTTATCAGTGGAGGGTTTCCTAACTAAAAGAGCACAAAGCAGAAGTTAAAGTAGTCGACCATATTGAACTTTTATAACATTTTATATTTTCTTATATTTTACGATTCCAGTATTTTTAATTTATTATTAAATATATCAGGGTTAGTTAACAAATAGATTACTTGAGTGTGAGTTTTTTTTAAAATTGAAATAATAGAAGTTATGTATATCCTGACTTTAATATGCTGTTATTGTTATTATTATTATTATTATTATTATTATTATTATTATTATTATTATTATTATTATTATTATTATTGGTACTACTATTACAACTGCTATCCTATTATATCTTCTTTTTTTTTATTCAAGCCTTTTGCTATATATCGTTTCCTTTATAATATTTTATTTTATTTTATTTATTCTTAGATCGGTGACTTCTGTGACCTATAATTGAGTTGATAGAAAATAGTCACTTATAAGAAATTGTCGATCAGGAAGTTGAAATTTTATATAGTTTTATATTTCAAAAGTATCACATAATATTCCTTGATTTTCCTAACTTCTTATTCTTTTTTCTTTTATAGTGTTTCTTTTTATATTTGTTATTGTCTTTAATTATTTTGTCTTTTCGAGGAGTAAATTTCTGTAAATGACCATTTGTACATTGCGTCTTGAAAATTGTTTCTCCCACAGTTAAATATGTCTGTGTATAAAAATAATTATAATAATAATTATTGTTGTTGTCGTCATCATAATTATCACTAGTGTAAGCATAATGTACTTCTTTTTATCTTTTATCGATTTGGTATATATTTATCTGATTTGTTTTCTTTCTTTCTTTCATTATCTTTTATTTATTTATTTATTTTTAGATTTCTGATCGCAGTATTGAACAGAAAATATTCGCTTGTTAGAAAATATCTTAGGTTGATTATTTTTTTACATAAAAATGTTTGGTTTTTGAAATATTTCTATGTACAGGTCATAGCTAGATGTGAATATAGAAAACTGGTCACTGCAGTGTGAGGCTGTGTACTAGAAACATTTTAAAATTATATTTCGTATGAGGTTATTATTATTATTATTATTGTTATTATTATTATTATTATTATTATTATTATTATTATTATTATTATTATTATTTATGCTGTTGTTGTTATTATATTGTTATTTTGATCGTCGTATTACTTTTTCTATTTTTCTTTTATTCTATTTATCATTATTGTCTCAATCGTTATTTTTATTGTTTCGTTTTGCTTTTGTACATTTCGTTATTAATAATTAGAAATAGATTCATCTAATAGTGTTTCTTTTCTCTATTTGTTTGTTTTAATTATTATTTACTTCTTTTTTTTTTCTTCTATCCCGTGGAATTACAATTTTTGTTTTTCTTTTTGTAAAATGAAGAAAATCAACAGGCGAGACATTTTTTCCCGCCAGCTCAGTTATTTTTTCCGCGAGAATTGCAGATGTCAGTTATATTACTTCAGCATCAACCAATCAGCGATCAGACGAAACACACGTGGTAATTTTCTTTTACATTTAAATTTCCCTTTTTCGCGCCATTTAAAGTTTGGGAGGCTTGGTGTTAAAGGTTCATAATATTTTCAAAGTAAGAATATTCCTGACACAAAATCGAAACATAAAATAAAATAAAATAAATAAATAAATAAAACCTTTTATTTCCTTGTGCAAGCAAATACAAGGCTGTATCAGGATAGAAACCTTCATTTTATTTATTTATTTATTTATCATTTTGTTTCTTTCTTGCTCCCCTATCTGTTTTCGTTTTTTTCTTCAGTTATTTTAAATTATTATTATTATTATTATTATTATTATTATTATTATTATTATTATTATTTCATAACATTTGTTGTTGTCCTTCTTGCAGTAAACAACGTTAAAAGAAGCGTCAAACGTTGAACAAGAATGTGGCTAAAAAGCGCAAACAAAAATTTCATTTCTTAGCGCCGTCTTTCCGAGGCTCTGGTAAATGTTTTATTTCCATGATGAGATATAACATGTAACAAACATATTCAGTTAATTAGTGTTGTGTGATACGTGTAGTGATGTTTGTGTATGTGAATGTAAGTGTGTGTCGGGCTGAGGGTTGTAGAACGTGCTTGTTTTCGAGGGTGGAATGGATGTTTATATACTTGCAAAACCATCAGTTTTAGTAAAGACTGTTAATTTATATCGCTGTATTATTTATATGTAACATTATGTTTATGTATGCTATTATATGAGTGTCATGTAGGGGCCAGTGTTTTTTGGTGTGATTTGTTTTTAACCTCTCATATTCCTAGAACTACACAATAAATATGTATCTGTGACTGGATGACATATACTGACTGTGATAACAAATGAAGTGAATTCTCAGGAAATGTGTTGTCTCTCATGTGAAGAGTTCAATGTATTTGGTTACCTACTTTGTTAAACTTTATTATTCAGTTTAAGCAGTTAACCTTTAAGGTATTTATGTAAACCTGTAATATTAATGGTGTTTTTTTTTTTTTTTTTCATTTCAGGTACTTTTTTGTTTTTTTAATTTTTTTTTTTTTTTGTTAGAGTATTACTTTAGTTGTAATCCTAAATATTTTAATTATTAGGATACAGTGTTAAGAAAAGAATACAAAGGTTAGTAAATATCATAAATGAATTTTGTAAATGTCTGTTTATGAATCTAGAATAGTGTGTTTTGTGATTATATAAGACTATAGTAGATTATTTAATTTGTATGATTGTTAACTTTGTGATCGTCAATGAGATAAAATGAATTTTTCAAAGATCCATTAAAAAATCTCAATCATAAGAAAGAAAATATCAGAATTCAGTCCACTGCAGCTTTTACAGTTAGAACACATTTCAGTTGACTGCAAAATGTACAGTCATTGATTTGTAGAGTAATACTTGAGAACTGACAAAAAGCAAAAGATTTATCTAAAAATAATATCGTAACATGAAATAAACTTTATCTAAGGATCCAATACTTCATCCAGTAGATCAAAACTATCATTCATTTTCAAAATAAAATTTTATTAACATTGATTTTGAAATTAATAAACTCCAGAAACAATATATTTCTGAACTGAGATATATTATCCAGGAATAACAGTTAAACAGTATTACAAATTTGAAAAAAAAAAAAAAAAAAAAAAAAAAAAAAAACAACAAAAAAAAAACACATAAAAATAAATAAATAAATAAATAAATAAATAAAAAAAAAAAAAAAAAAAAAATGAAAAGAAAGAAAGCAAATATTTATGAAAAACATATATAATAGAAAGTAAATACAACAAATCACTTTTCTTTTCAATCTAATAACTATTGAAACAGCCCTATTATTGCTTATTTATTTACTATATTTAAAATAACAAAATTTAACTTTATAACTATTTAAAGTAAAAACAGTTCACTCGTGAACCTGCTGGTTTTTAGTATTTAACAAGTTATTAATGTGTTTATCTCTTGATTACAAAATTTGTTGAAATTACTCGTGGTTTGAGATTATGGTGTGGTTTTCTGTCTACTGTCGCAGACGACAGAAGCTAAGACGGCATTCGGGAAGGTTCGGAATGATCCGAATGGTCACGACCAGTTTTAACGATACTGAATCAGCGAGACTCGCGGTTTTGTTTATCAAGACTACAGTTAACCACATGCATATCCGGCGTTCACAGTTAGTGTTTATAAAAAAATATTGGCAAAATAAGATAAGCCAGGACGTCCAATTTATCGAACTACGAGCAAACCTTTTATGTGAAATAAATATCTGAGATAAAGTAATTAATAGTGGCTCTTGAATCATAACTTATAGATAAACAGGTCAAGTCGCCCAAACGGATCTTTGGCCATTTCAAGCCCGCTGCCCTGTATTAGTGTGTAAGTGTATTACAGAGTATACAGTATAACTGTAGTGTATATTATACAATATAGGCCTATATATATATTTCGCAAAGTAATATTTAAAACTATATATGTATATACACATTTTTAATATACTAGCTGTTATGAAGTGGATAGGTATATTTACAATTTTGTTGTGTGTGAGAAACATTTTTTTATATATATTTATCATGCTGGTATTTTCAAGTAAAATACAGTTGTTATTGTTCTTGTTATTATTGTTGTTGTTGTTGTTGTTGTAAAATCTTTTACAACTATTAATCATGTATATTTGTTATATATTTATTTTGTATTTACAGATGGTTGAATTTCCACTGGAGTCCATATTGTCCAAGACGTTTATCATGTCACGTCACTTGGCCTGTAGTGGTCGAATTGTCACAGTTGTGTCTGTGTTGTCTGTGCAGAATGTTTTATACAGACCAGAGGTTTGAAATTCATTTTTTGTATTGGTATTACAGATCTGATTAAGCTAGTATAACATTAAACAACCAAAATTATTATTAAACAAATTTTACATAAAACATCTTATGTTTTGAAGATGAAAAAAAAAACGCAAATAAAAAACAAGGAAATAAATTTATTGTTTTTAAAAACAGAAAGAAGTAAAATTATTCATAAATAAAATAAATTATTTTTACTCCATCCTAAAGATTTTTTTTATTATTTTTTTTATTTATGGGAAATAATCATTTTTAAGAAAAATGTTTGACACAATGAAAGTTTTGTTTTCCTTTTTGTTGGTTGTTACGAACAATAATAAAATAGAGAAAAATCTGAGCAAAATCAATTTATTCTGACTAAATAATTTGAATTTTAATATTTTAGGTGATATTTAAATAGTAATTTGTTTTTGTTTCCAGAGATTACCAATGATAAATTTTATAATTCTTTTTTTTTTTTGATTAACTGTAATTTTATTTATTAGAGTTATCAGTAATAAATGTTACAATTTTTTAGTTAACTCATTTCATTGTTAAGGTTTATCAATGATAAATGTAATTTATGACTTTACAGGATAAACAAGCTCTTTCTGTTCAGAAAAAAGGCCAGGTTTCTTCAGGCCAAGTATGACCGCTTGATCATGTGTGTAGTGCACAGTTCAGTGAAGAACAGACACTTCTCCAGTCCTGACTGTTAAGAGAAATTTGTACAGTCTCAGACACTCAGATGTACTCAACATGTTTGTAAACAGATGCTGGGTATAATGGACAGGTAATTCAGTTTACTACCAGATTTTATAAAGATTAAATTTAAAATAATAAATTACTTAATTTCACCTGAGAATGTTTTAATATTAATATTATTACATATAAATTTGTTGTTTATTTGTAAATACAGACTTTGTCATTGATTCACCAATAGTGATAACATAGCTGTAAGAGGAAATAGTCAATTGAATATGCATTTTAGAAAGTTTAAATTTAAAAATTAAGAATAAGTTAAAGATTATAGATTTTATGTTATCAATTTAAAAAAGTAAAAAAAATAAAAATAAATAAGTATGTTTTATTTTTAAAATTATTAGATTCATACTTAAAGGTTCTGACTTGATTTGTTCACACTTGTGTTAAACACACACACCCCCAGATAATTAAAAATACAGGAAAAAACAAGAAATATTTTGATAAATACAGCTTGACTTTATTTCATTTCAGTCAAATTTTATTTCACTCTACATATATCTTAAGTTGAGAAGAAATTCAAATGAAGAAATAAAATTATAATAGTTGTTCTACAAAAATGTACAATTAATGTTTTATTTTCAGAAACAAGCTGGATGTTATGTCAGAATCACCACAGAGTACAGAAATCTATTTACAGCAGATTCTCACAGCAAAGAAATCACAGGACAGTTACAGACAGTCAGATGTTTTACATCAGTACTGTTTTAACAGGCTGAGTGATTGGTAAGTAAAGTGTATTTACATTACATTTGTAATACTATTAGACATTTTTGTTTTAAATGTAATGTCTTGTCTGGTTTTGTGGACACAAGCAGGTGTTGTACACAGAGTACAGAAATCTATTTACAGCAGATTCTTCACATCATGTTAGTTTAACTGTCTGCTTGACTGGTAAATAAATGCAAAAAAGTATCTCTCACAAATTTTAATAAACTTTTCCATCAGGCCTTTCGGTAACCATGAAGTGTGAAAAATAATTTTAAATGGTCTGTTTCAGATGATAATTATTATTTTTGATAATGACAGTGAGAGAAAAACCCTTTACCTTTTCACTGTTAATTAAGACAGCAATTTTTATGTTCAATTTTCAGTGTACATTTTTTAATACACCAGTAACAGACTCCCAAACTCAAGATTGATACAAAAATCTGTTACTTCTTAGCACAGTTCTCTACTATTAAGTCACAAAACATCAGATTTGAATTTTATCTAGTGTTCATTTTACATGTCAAATTGTATAATCCACATTAAGAGGTAAATTTTATACAATTCTGAACGTATTATTTTAGTTTTAATAAAAACACATTTATTTTTGTTTTAAATTTTCAGGGTTGTTTATCATGAGAAGTGTTAATGATAATCATCTGTTCATTCTAAATGGGTTTTTGAGTTTACCTCCAAGTTTTTCAAGTTTTCTGATCATACTGAACTAAGGAAGCAGAAGAAATAGAAGATGAAATATCTCCACACAAAAATAAAAAGAAGCTGAATGCTTGAAGAATACTGAGAACTTCTAGAAAAATTCACACCTAACAAAAGTTTAAAAACATAGACTACACTTACTGGATAATTTATAAAACTGAAACTGTGGTTTCAGATTGGAAGATGTAGTTACCTACAGACCAATATACATAATGCTAGGACCAGACACAGCACCACCTTCAGTCAGATCTGTGAAAAAAAAAAACTTTAATTTTTAAAAATGATTTATGTTAGAAATACTTGATTACAGGTTTAAAAAAAAAAGTACACATTTTATATAAAGATGTTTGGTCCAGGGGAGATAATTTAATTTTTCTGTTTTATTTTTTGTATTTCTTATTTTATTTTATTTTTTAAATCTACTGAATTATCTATACCAAATATAAAATAACAAAGAACACCAAGACTTCTGGTAAAGATTTAGCCAATAAACTTATCTTAATAAAACATAAAATGGAAATAGATAATTTTAAGTTTTTTGGAAGATAAAATCAGAAATTAGACATTTTCTTAATAAACAATTTTCAGATTACAAGTTATTTATTAAGCCTCTAACTTTTTTCTAAACAAATGCCTTGGCCTTTTTTTTTTTTTTTTTTTTTTTTCATTTTGAATGTTTTATTATTATACTTTTGTTGGATAGATCAGAAATCTTGGTATTTTTATATTTTACAGCACCCTTGGCTGTCATCTTAAAAATCTTATAAAACATTTTAAAACTCTTAATTTGAAAGTTCAATAATATTTTATAAAATGCTTTTCTAAATTTTTAATTAAGGACTTTTATTACATTTTTCTAAAATTATGCTTTTTATATGAAAAAGTATTTTTGATATTAACTTGTTTTCTTGTTGAAATAAACATTTCGAATTATTTTATATTCTGTTTTTAATCTAATATCTTTAGCTAGCATTATCAAACATCCTAAGATGAGGAATATTTTTATTTATTTGGTTTTGGTACATAAACCGAAACTTAATAAACATTACAAATTCTTGTATATTAGTAGCTGTACAAAATTATTTGAATTTTCTGATTCAGGTTGAGTGCACGAAATGTCCATAACATAGAAAAAAAATTACAGACTAGTTTAAACCGTTTGTTTTAAGAAAAGTAAATAAAATTTGATTACATATATTTATTTATTTGTATTTCTATAACTGAAAAACAAATCAAGATTTCACCCATTTTATCTAGTCAGCAAGAGATATAAACATTTACTCAGTCTGTCAGGGTTTTTTCTTTATGCTGTCAAAACAGAAGTGAAAATGTCAGCCTAAGAGAAACACACTCAACTTTAAAATCTCATGTGTCACAGAATGATGTGTAGATTGGGAAAAAAATACCAGACTGCAGCACCATGAGGAGACAACAACTGTTACTGATACTGTTTGGTGCTTGGAGTTGATGTGAACTTCTGCACTGTTAACCTTTTTATATATATATATATATATATATATATATATATATATATATATATATAAAGTTAAATAATACAGTTTTATTACAGGCTGCATCAATAATTTGTCTTTATACATGTGTGTATCTATGTATATATGTGTGTGTGTGTGTATATATATATATATATATATATATATATATATATATATATATATATATATATATATATATATATATATATATATATATATATATATATATATATATATATATATATATACACGCATACATATTAGTTTAATTTAAAAAAAATGTCTGTGTGCTTTAGAGTCATCAGACACTGGTTAGGAGTTTTTGTTAATTTATTATTAATGTGACAAAAAGAATAATGTGGAAAAATTTTTCAAAGGGTTCCAGAAAATTGATGTAATAAAATAATATTTCTGTTCAACATAAAATAATAAATTTAAGAAAAGATAAACCTAATTTTGATTGATGTTTTAAATATGTTTCCCACCTCTTCAGTATATGATGATTAAGCCTTTCAGTGTCCTAACATTGAATCAGTAAAGTTATTTTCCATTAAGAATATGTATTTATTACATTTTCCTGAGATATGTAATTATATACAAGGATCTGAGAAATTCATTAACCAAAAATAGTAAGAGAAACACTTTTTTTATAGATAAGGTAGGTATGTTTTTTGTCACTGTGTGTGTGTGTGTGTGTGTGTGTGTGTGTGTGTGTGTGTGTGTGTGTGTGTGTGTGTGTGTGTGTGTGTGTGTGTGTGTGTGTGTGTGTGTGTGTGTGCGCGCGTTCAGTGCCGGATTTACAACGTAGCAGATGTAGAAAATGGTACGGGCCCCGCGCTTTCAGAGGCTTTCAGGTGTTTGGGTTTTTTGTTTAATCAAAAAGCTGGGTATCAGCTACAGCCTTTTGACTATAGCCTTTGGTATTTTTTTCGTGTAGATGTACGTTTATGAACAGTTTTGTTGTTGAAATTTGCTTTTCTGACTAGCCAGTGAACCACACCTAGTTCATTAGTTGCTTTCTCGCAAATACTGAAGAAACGTCTGCAAGCAGATGAGGAAATCAGTAACAAGTTTGGATTCTTCCGACATTTACGGTCAGTATCCAACGAACATCTGTCAAAATCGGCGCTGGCTCTCATTAACACGTATCAAAATGATTTCCAGGCCAATGTAACAAACGAACTTCTACAGTTCGTGGCACTTCTGATCCGAGTGCTTCTCAGTCACATGCTGCAGCTGATGATGAGGACAGCACGGCGATGACAGACGACGAGACATTGGAGCTGCTGATATACCGTCTCATCAGCGATCACAACATGCAGTCATGTTTATCTAATATTGAAATAATGCTACGCATGCATTTGTGTTTGGTGATTACAAACTGCACGGAGGAACACTCGTTTTCCAAATTGCGCCGCATAAAACTACACAAAGAAAGACGATGGGAGAAAAACGTTTAAATATGCTGACGTTGATGAACATCGAATGCGACGTTTCAGAACGATTGACACTACTTCCGATATAAAATAACCTGTTCATATAAAATCTCGAAGGCGCGATATTTAAACTTAATCTGAGTTTGAATCACACATGTCTAGTGGCTATAACTTTGACCCATGTTTTCGGGGCATACATACAGTTAAATTACAGTTTAAAGACATTTACACTAGTTTCCGATACTGTTGGCAAGATTCCCTTTGTTTCGACGATACATCTGACTGACTATTCAAACATTAAGGTGCGTTTATGTTGTATGTAAAGCTATGATAATAGTGGCCGTGAATTGAACTGGGGGAAGGGGTGGTTACTTCTGTAACTAGCCAATAGTAGGGGCCTATGATATATTTTACTACAGGACCCGCAGTTGCTTAACTCGGATCTGACTGGGACCCATCTCTCCCAAACAAACCGCCGCATAACGCAGTATTCCTCCGCCGCGCTCACAAAAGCTCAAGTTTAAGACGCGCTGCTGCAAGTCGAAATTTCATTTTCTATATTATTTATGGGATCAGTTGAAACAGCGGATGTATTAGATAGAGAGATAGATAGATATACAGATATCTTCGAGAACAAAAATAAATGAACCAATAAATAGTTAATACTATCATGTGTAATATAATTACAAACACTTTTATAATTTATCTATATATTATGTTTCATATACAAACTGAAAAAAGTATTAAAAATAAATGAATAAACAAATATCAAATAAATAAATAAATAAATAATAAAGGAATGAGATGTTTATATTGATTTTACATGTATGACACAAAACAATCCATAGAAAGAAGTCCCAAATTAAACAAAGTGTGTATGACGTCCTCACTGCTGCCTGACGTCTTCACAAATTCCAAACGCAAAAAATTAAATAAATAAATAAACAGAAAACAAATAAAAATAAATAAAAATAATTGATGACTAAAACTGACAATATTTGAACGATGTTGTTTTTTATACTAAGAATAGCAAAGCATGTATTTGTCCGTGTGTCATATCTGCACAAAGTCGACTGTCACTGTATGTACATCTACAAACAAGAGTCTACAACGATTTCTGATTCATCATCAGCTCCACGCCACGTGTAGCCCTGTTAATATTAACACAGAAGCTGTATTCAGCGTCTTAGTAATATTCACTGCACGTCTGAACACGACGAGTTCATATCGTTGTGTCAGTGTAGACTCGTCCAGTATTTTGTCTGTTCTTGAGTCACTGGCAAAGACGCTAACTTCGAGGTTCACGTAACCGTACAATTGAAATCCGCAAAATAAAGCATGTTTGTTCACAGAGAATGTAATGATCTCATCTGCTTCACTAAAACATTACAATTCAGAAATAACAGCAGCAAATAATCCACCAAATAATAAGATAACGAGGAAGATACAATATATATAAATATATCGCTTGTAATATTTCTTCATTGTTTAAAACTTTAGACAAATATAGATCCAACAGCAACGCTGAAAACATTATAATGTTAAATGTATTGACAATTTCTTAGATCGAGAAATAACGTTAATGAACTAGTCATTAAAATAACTTTACAAAACTTTTCTTCTGGTATGATCTGACTGAAAGTTTTGTGACAAAACTGTAAAATATGACCGGTTACATAATTAATTAATGGTTTAATAAATTGTATGGCTATACTGTCATTACTATTACTACCAATACTATATAATTCTCTTATTAATTAATGATATTTTACTTGAATACTATTGCAAATGATTTTATTTATTTAGGACAAAGATTAGAAAACAGCATATTATTTGGTGTGCAGAGAGAGAGAGAGAGAGAGAGAGAGAGAGAGAGAGAGAGAGAGAGAGAGAGAGAGAGAGAGAGAGAGAGAGAGAGAGAGAGAGAGAGATTCCTGCATCAATTAAGGTCCTGTCTTCGCTGTTTAGAAAATAATTATGAATAATTAATGACTAACGCTACTTATTTTGTTTTATACGAGACAAAAATTCTGTAATGATAGAATGTTGCTTACAGGCGCCCTACACGTCACCGTCATATCAGTAGCAACAAAACTATATTTATGTTTTACACTCTGTGAATAAAAAGAAACACAATAATAATTATTGGAGACAGTGGTTAGAACGGAATGCATTCACGTTAAATAAGAAGATTTGTTTTGTCTGTACTTACAGATTATGTCTCTAGGGAGCCTCAAGCCGTTATTATTACAGTTGTTATTTTTGTGTTGTTGCTTTTACTGTTCTTATTGTTATTATTATTGTTATTATTTATTTTTTGTTTCATTTTCTTTTATTTTGCTTATTTATTATTTCTTTATTTCTTTATGTATTTATTTATTCATTTATTTAATGTTCGATTTGATTTCACTTCTCCAATACTATATGCTGAGAGATGTGATGTTTGCAGTGCTAAACATATTTATTTTCACGTCATCTTTCTAAAATAGCTTACAAATCACTTTCACACACATACACATGAGTTTTAACGTAACAAGAACAGTAGCAACAACTCTACTTACGTGGGTGTATATGTCTGTGTGTGTTGAAATACAATATATAAATATATTTTTAAAAATCGCCTTTCTTACTCATACGAACAAAGAAGGCAAAGAAATGCTACACATCACTGCACAAATCAAGTAAATACTTATTATACTCTTGATTTGATGCTGATAATAAGTAAGGTAAAACATAGATATAAATAAATAAATAATACAGAAGTAAGAGTAGATGAATTAGTATGCTAAAATAAAGAAAACAAAAGAAATACGTGAGTACAGAATAAATTTGATAGTTCACTGCAGATCTGAGACACGTGTTTTAGAGATGGCTTAGAGATTATTATCTTTCTTTTGTTTCCTGTGCACGTTCAGGTTAGTGATTCACAATAATCTAATAGGAGGGTGATAGGGCCAGTAATGACAATTTCTTTGATCGAGAAATAATGTTAATGAAATAGTTATTAAAATATCTTTACAAAACGTTTATACTTCTAAAATCCCACTGAAAGTTTTGTGGCAAAACTGTAAAATATGACCAGTTACATAATTAATTAATTATTTAATGAACTTTATGGCTATACTGTTACTTTATAATTCTCTTATTAGTTAATGATATTATTAGTAACCCAGTGTGGAAAATAACTTTATGATAGAAGAGAACATGTTACTTTGTGCATCCTCATTTTATTTGCAGATGTTAATGTTAAAAAGTAAATAAATAAACATGTAGATATACAGCAAAAGCATTTAGGCTATTTATTTCCACCATCAGAGGCACATTTTCAGTGTAATTTTAAATTAATATAAATGCTCTTGTGACAATTTCACTTGACTGCAGACAGTATTTCTGGACCATTTATTTAGTCCATGCAAATCTGAGAGCACCAAAGACTAGTGGAACTGTATACGATGATAATTAACATTTAAAAAAAAAAAAAAATGAAATTTGTTTTTAAATAATATTTGTGTAAATCATCAGTTTTAAGTTGTTGCAGTTGATGCTCTATAAGACATGTTATGCATTGTAAAGGTAAACAGTTTTGGTCTTTGAAATTTAAGACTGAACAAGAGTTTTAAAAATATGTCTGGGAACATGTTAATTCTGTTGCCTTTATATTGTGTATATTTTGTATGGCATACTTGATTTTATGAAATTGATGTGTGACCAGTGATCTCCATATTTATTTTATGCTCCATTTCTTAGGTATGAAGAATTTTTATTGTTTTCCTTACACATTTACATGTTCAAAATTCCACTGCATTTTCTTATTATTTTATTTAAGACAGTTTGATTTTAAATTA
This sequence comes from Chrysomallon squamiferum, assembly GCA_012295275.1. NCBI lineage: Eukaryota > Metazoa > Mollusca > Gastropoda > Neomphalida > Peltospiridae > Chrysomallon > Chrysomallon squamiferum. Next base: position 32,335,933 of record CM022672.1, on the reverse strand, counting down.
TTTGTTTTCAATTATTTTTTGAATTCCCAGTTTTTAATATGTTAGAAACAGAGCTGAACATAATAACAAACATTTCTTCTACTTATATTAAGATATTAGATCCTGTTTGAAGGCATGAATAATCTGAAGCTTATTTTCTTATTAGCAGTATCTTGTTAAATATGAAGGAATGTTTTGTCCAAAGGAATTTCATTGCTTCAGATACCTATATTAACATTACAAAGAATACAGAATGACTGGCAAGGTAATCTGAATTTCAAATAATTTTAATACATCAGCTACATACCTGATTTGTTTGTTGTTTCACAGGTAAAAAGTTGGTTCATAAAATTAATAACAAAGTTGTTTGGAACTCTTAAACACCATTCCTGCTTGTCACCTTTACAGAAATATGCATTAATATGGATTGGTAGGTCTTTTCATATTAATTTTGTTTAATTCACATGTGATGTGAATGCCATGTGGAACATACTTGGTTTAAGAAGTGTTTCATTTTAATTGATCAGTTCCTTGGAAAGAATTTTTTCTGTACATATTTGAAAGTCTTTTCTTTATTTTTGTTGTGCACGAGATTTTTGTATTTAAAATACATTAAAATGAACACTGCTGAAACCCAACTGTTACAGCTTTCTATTTATTAAAAAGTTAAACACTATTATAAAATGTCTCCCTAAAAGATCCCCGAGACCAAACAAGATTAAATCTGAGAACTCAAGCTTTTGTTTATAGATAAATATTATAAAAGAAATGGAGCAGAAAATTAAAGTTTGTGTTAATTATGGGGAGCTTATTTGGAAAATTGAAATTCTGATTTTATAATACGTTTACTGTTTTGGCAAGGTAATAACATTCTATATGGTAAGATATGAAATTGTTACAAAGCTAGAAATAAATGTGTTTATTTTCATTAATTTTTTCATTTGTTTTTTTAAACTGATGTCTGTATTTTTGTTATGAATATAGTAACTTATTTGTTGCATGATTTTGCAAGAGAAAAACAACAGGATGAGAAAAATAACCATATATTATTTTGGTGCTTTAATTTATGTTTTGGTGCAGATGCAGACCCAAATGAGACTGCATATAATATCTCAGTCAATGCTTTAACACCATACCTTAAGTTTATTATATTCACTGTATGCAGATGCTTATAAAATTTCATCTGATGCTTGAAATTGAAAGAGTACTAAATGGCCCTTCCGTGCATCTCCATGGCAACTTGTTAATGCCATTGTCATCATCATCTTAGAGATCAAGATAGGCATTGTACTATGAAGTTAAAATTAAATCAGTATAAAATAAAAATCAATAGATCATCATTGTCTGTAGTGACTTACAACTGACAGCAATAAATGTTAAAGTACTTTAGAAATTTGAAAGTTTCATTTTATCCTGTAAATTTTTAGAAACCATTTTAAATTGGCAGTTTGTGCTACATATATATTTTTTAATGTGTCTTGGAATATTTTATTTTTGTTTGAATCACATGAGTATTAAGGTTAACTATGGGAATAAATACACTGCTTTTAATATAACTTTGTTCTAGTAAAAACTGATAGAACTTCAATTCTGGTTCTTTATTCCGAACAAGGTGAAGTTAACACTAAACAGTATTTCAGATCAATCCTAAACAATAAGTTCTTACTGAAATAACCCAGATTTAACTTTAAAAAAAAATACACTGTGATCATTCTCTCATTTCTTAGTAATATTCACTTCTCATACTTAAGCTAGGGTATTTCCTTAAATTCTAGTCTTTCTCAAATTTTTATCAACTTTCCTCCAAGTTCAGTTAAAAATCTTGGGATCTAAACTAGCTGCTGAATAACCATGACCACCCAGCTAGTCTCCACTTGTTTCTCAGTAACCAGTTCATAGAATTGCTTGGATTAATATGCTGATGACAAATTTTATGATTGGCTGTTTCATAAATCCTAAAAATGCCTGTCTGTAAAGTCTCCAAAATTTGTCCAAAATATGACATGAAATACACACATCGATTAGTTTTGTTCCAACTTGCTCAATGTTATATTAACATTAGCTTCAATTTGTTCCTTGTACTTAAGAATAGTGTAATCATTATATTAGCTATTTCTGTCTTTATGGTCAACCTATCACAATCAAAATAAAGATGTTTCAGATCAGGATTGATCAAAGATATCTCTGTAAATATACCACATCTGTGTAGAATACATGTGATATTATGCTGAAAAAAAAAAGAAGATATTATTAGAGAGGGAGAGAGAGAGAGAGAGAGAGAGAGAGAGAGAGAGAGAGAGAGAGAGAGAGAGAGAGAGAGAGAGAGAGAGAGAGAGAGAGAGAGAGAGAGAGAGAGAGAGTTATTACTGCATCAACTAAGGTCCTGTCTTTGCTGTTTAGAAAATAATTATAAATAATGGATGACTGACTAATGCTACTTGTTTTGTTTTTGTATCTGACAAACATTCTGTAATGATTAGAATGTCGCTTACATGCGCCCTACATGTTACCCGCATGTCAGTAACAACAAAACTATATTTATGTTTTACACTGTGTGAAAAAAAGATACACAATAATAATTGTTTGATCTACATGTTGTGAGACAGTGGTTAGAACGAACTGCACTACGTCAAATAAGAGTATTTTTTGTTTTTTTCTGTACTTAAAGATTATGTCTCTAGGGTGGCTTAAGCCGTTATTATTACAGTTGTTTTTGTGTTCTTTGACACCCCCTTTCTCATTAATACATACAAAGAACAAAACATAATATCTGATATCTCAAAAACGTGACTAGATACGAAACTGGATACCTCTCCTGAGGTCTGTGGGCGTGTATTTTAAACCTCGGGTTTACAAATCAGATTTCATCTTTTCTTTTCTGTGCACGCTCGAGTTAGTTTCAGCAAGGGACTGATTCACTATAATCAGAGGAGGAGAACAGGGCCGGTACGGAGTCTTCAGTGTTTTCTGGATGATGAATAAAACGATATATTTTTTGTTTCATTTTCTGTTATTTTTCTTGTTTATTTATTTATTTATTTATATATTCGATTTGATTTCAGTTCTCTAACACTTCGTTGCCTATAGCAGAGAGATGATGTTTCCAAAAATATTGATTGTGTGCTAAAAATATTTATTGTGACGTCATCTTTCTAAAATAGCTTACAAATCACTTTCACACACATACACATCAGTGGTTAGAACGGACTGCACTCAGGTTAAATAAGAAGACTTTTAATTTTTAATTTTATAAATTTGTTTTTACTTACAGGTTATGTCTCTAGGGTGCCTGAAGCCGTTATTTGTTCTATTGTTGTTTTTGTGTTGTTGATGTTACTGTTCTTATTGTCATTATTATTGTTATGATTTCTTTATTGATGCTCTTGTTATTACTATTACTATTACTGTTATCATTATTGTTGTTGTTGCTGCTGTTATTATTATTATTATTATTATTATTATTATTATTATTATTATTATTACTGTGTGACGCATTGTAAAAAAAAATTCTGTTCACAGATATGAAGGATGTTCTTTGACCCCTCTCTCATTAATACGTACAAATGATAACTGATATCTGAAAAACGTGACTAGATACGAATCTGAAGAGCCCACTGGAAGTTTGTAGACGCATGTTTCAAACCGCGGTGTTAGAAATCATATTTCATACTTTGTGTTCTGTGCACGCTCGAGTTAGTTTCAACAAGCGACTGGCTCAATAGAATCACAGTTGAGCGGAACAAGGCAGGTACTGAGACTTCAGTGGTTTTAGGATAATGAAGAAAACGATATATGTTTTGTTTCACTTTATTTTATTTTGTCCGTTTATTTATTTATTTATTTATTTATTTATTTATTTATTTATTTATTTATATGTTCGATTTGATTTCAGTTTCCTACCACTTCGTTACCTATAAGCAAAGAGAAATGACGTTTGCAGTGCTAAAAATAAATATTGTGATGTCATCTTTCTGAAATAGTTTACAAATCTTTTTTCACACACAAACACACACAAGAATAGGAACAACATCTAAATATGTGTGTGTGTGTGTCCCCTGTCTCATTCATACCAGCAAACATTCATTTGATGTTGATAATAACTAAAGAAAAACATAGAAACAGATAAGTAAATAGGAACAAACAAACAAATAAACAAATAAATAAACAAATAAATAAATATAGAAATAAGAGCGAGAGTACTAGTAGGATAAAACAAAGAAAAACAAAAAAGAAATACCCGAGATATTAAAAACGTGAATATATATTACTTTGATAGCTCACTAGAAATCTTAGACACGTGTTTTGGAGATGGCGTTAGAGATTATTATTTGTCTTTTGATTACTGTACACGTTCAAGTTAGTTTCAACAAGCGAGTGATTCACAGTAATCTAAGAGGAGGGTGACAGGGCCAATACTGAGATTTGTAGAAATTAATGATGAGAAATAAAATTGAAAAAGATATAGGACACACAGACAAATAGACAGAGATCCAACAGCAACTCAGAAAATATTATAACGTTAATAATAATGTTAATGAAATAGTTATTAAGAGAGAGAGAGAGAGAGAGAGAGAGAGAGAGAGAGAGAGAGAGAGAGAGAGAGAGAGAGAGAGAGAGAGAGAGAGAGAGAGAGAGAGAGAGAGAGAGATGATTTCCTCTAGGCTGTTTACTATTTTCTGTTGTACAAACATTTAAAAATATAATACATCGTTATAAATGTACAAAGGTGATTTTAAAACATCATCTGAAAATAGCTACCAGTACAATATCTGTTAAGGGGTGGCTTCTCCCGTATCGACAAATTTGCTTAATGACGTAGTCATAGTAACTGAACTCGGTCCTTAAATGATGAATGACGGCATTTCCATTCTTTCTTATGAATATATAATGATGTAATATCATGATTTTAATCGTTTATTTATTTATTTATTTTAAAAACAATCTACGTAACATAGAGAAGAAAAAATATTATTATTTTATTAATACTGCGTATACGTGAATAAAATCATAAAATCATTTTGTATCTTGTTTTGTTTTTTATTTGTACAGTTTATTAATATATCTGACGAAAGGACCTGATACCGCCAGTTCACTATTCAAGTTTAAACAAGATATAATTTTGGCGGCTAAATAGATTATCTTTCTCTGTTGTACGAACCAGTTGCTAAGTCCATTATTACTACGTGTGTGATAAATTGTAACCAGCATTTTATAAATTAAATAAGTGCATAAACTATGTTCAGATGCTTTTCTATTTTTAGTCGTGTTTACTGTACCACAAGAACTTAAAAAATCAGTATAGAAAGTTTGAAAGCTTCAACCCCTTCTTTATGAGAATTGGTATCTTCCTCTAACTGAGTGTCGTGTGTCCGGGCTCCCCCGCACTCACAACTATGATATCAGACTGACATTGTAGACTAATAGACGAGCATTTTTCTGCAGGTGTTAAATTTTTCATTTCTTAAGACAAAGGTAAGAAAACTTTATTATTATTATTGTTGTTGTTATTTTTATTATTATTATTATTATTATTATTATTATTATTATTATTATTATGATTTATATTATTATTGTTGTTTTTTGTTGTTGCTGTTGTTGCTGCCGTTATTGTTGTTATTGTTCTTTTTACTGATGTTATGGAGACCTCTCTATTTTAAGACATTAAATAATTTTTTTATTTTTTTTATTAGCATGTATTAGTTGTATCATATATTATGTATCATTTGTAAGGAAAAATACCAATAGATAAATAATAATGGAATGAGTCAAACAGATTAATAAATAAATAAATAAATAAATAAATAAATAAATAAATAAATAAATAAATAAATAAATAAATAAATCACTGCAATAATGAGTACAGCTGTTAATATTTTAACAATGCTATTTTTCATACTAAATATAATAAAGTAGGTATTTGTCACACCTGTGTTTAGATCGCTCTGACTCATAACTCTGATACATAATAAAAGAGTGTCCCATGTATTCTGATTCACCATTACATTGTATTTTTCACGATCGTAGTATAACGTTTTTTGTCTGCAATAGAATTGACACGCAATCTGACACGTTATCTGACCTACGTAATAGTCACTTGTTAACGATAACTTTTTCATCAATATACTGTAGGAGAAATAAATATAAATAATTTACGGAAAAAAATAATATTATAATTATATAATGTTTTGCATCTACCTGCCTCTATACGTGGTGTGACTTGTACGATAAATGATATCAACCACGTCCTTATCAGCAGACGACTTAGTAAACAGCGACACACAGAACATATTTCAGTGACCTTCTCAAACAGAAAGGCGTCAGTTCTAGGAATACCCCTCACAAACAAGACCCATTTTACATAAGTAATCGGCCATTTTGAAATTTGAAGGTATTTTGTATTTTATTATAATAGATGCCGTACTATTGCTGTGCTTAAAACAAATCAGACATATTCAACTTGTATTTTGTCAGTGCTATAAATTTGTATGTGAATTTTGATCAAGGCGTTTTTTTAGGGGAGTTTTATTTTTATTTTTTATTATTATTATTTTTTTTTTTACCTCGCACACTGCTTTAGGAGAAATATCGATAAACGTATTTAATAATAATAATAATAATGCTATCGTCCTTATAATAATTATTATTATTCTATTAGCAATAGTAGTAGTAGTACTGGTACTAGTAGTAGCAGCAGTAGCGGTTGTAATGAGAGCACCTAAATATACTTCAATATATCGTTGATAGCTTATGCTACACGTTCATCAATCTTTTACTTTATTTGATTTGGTTTATTAATTAATTTATTTATTTATTTATTTCTCTATAGATTCCTGATCTCAGTGATTAACAGTAGACTCGTTAAACAGATATTAATCGTTTCTAAGAATTATCAATCAGGAAGTTTTTCAGGTAGGTATCTATTTTGAAACTACACAGTATTTTATATTGTTTTTATTTTATTCAAATTTATTTAATTGTATTCTTCTTCTTCTTTTTTTTTATTATTATTATTATTATTATTATTATTATTATTATTATTATTATTATTATTATTTTCTTATTTATTTCTCTGCGTGTGTTCCTTTCATTCTTTCTTTCTTCCTTTCTTTATTCGTTCCTTCCTTCTTAACTAACGTTCGATGGTCTATCAAGAGTTCCAGAGAATGTATAAAATGTTATTGTATTTGTTTTCATGTACAATGGAAAACATCCAAAATGAAAAAAAGAAAACAAAGAATGAACATTATCGCTGCTATAGATATACATGTAACAAACAGCGTTATAGCGTGAGGCTTTTTAAACATGAAAAAATATGTGCTAGACCCAACTATAAAATATTTCTTACAATCTGGTATATCGAAGGTGCCAGTAGAGGATGTGATAATATAAATTCTCATATAATTTTATTACTTTTTTATTTACGAGTTTGTTTGTTGGTTGTCTTTGTCGTCTTTATTGAAATTGTTTTTCTTCTCACACTGCTGACAAATGTAAACAATTTCTTATTTTCACGGTTTATTTCTACACTTATGGGCAGAAAGTTTATTAACAATGAACTTGACAGATCGCTGTAAATAACACCCGAGTATATCTTTGTGTGTCTCGTTTAGCAGTGAGATACTATCTTTATATAGCCTACATAATAAGCAAACCGCCACGTATTAGCTTACTTTGATACACTGTTCATGCAAGAATTGTCAGAGAAATAAAACATGTACAATTATATTTAGTACACTGTAAAAATTATTTGTTATCATTATTGTTGTTGTTGTTGATGTTGTTATTGTTGGAATTATTATTATTATTATTATTATTATTATTATTATTATTATTATTTATTAAATTTATAACTTACGTATAAACAATGGCATCTAGTAGTATTTAATTTATTGAATTAGAATTAAGGTAATTTATTTTGAAGACGATTTCTGTAAGATGAGTGTACATATATCTCGCAGCACGATTTGTTTATTTTAAGCTGATACTGAAACGTAACATTTGATGACGTATAAAATATTTCACGTCAGTCTTTATCAGTGGAGGGTTTCCCAACTAAAAGAACACAAAGCAGAAGTACAGGTAATCGGCCATTTTGAACGTGTATAATATTTTATATTTCATTATGTTTTAGAGATTCCAGTGTTCTTAATTTATTACTAAATACATTAGTTAGTCCTCTAAGAAATAGATTATTTAAGTCTGAGGTTTTTTAAATTGAAATAGAAAAAGTTATGTATATCCTGACTTTAATATGCTGTTATCGTTATTATTATATTTATTATTATTATTATTATTATTATTATTATTATTATTATTATTGTTGTTGTTGTTGTTGTTGTTGTTGTTGTTGTTGTTATTATTATTATTATTATTACAATTATTTTTATTATTATTATTGCTACTACTGTTACTACTACTATCCTGTTATAGCTCTTATTTTTATTTTATTCAAGTCTCTTGCTATATATTGTTTACTTTATATTATTTTATTTTATTTTATTTAATCTCAGATCGGTGATATCTGTGGACTATAGCTGAGTTGATAGACAGAAACATAGTCGCTTATAAGACATTGTCGATCAGGAAGTTGAAATTACAAGGTATTTAATATTGTTTTCTAATTCAAAAGCATCACATCTTGTTCGTTGTTTTTCCTTACTTTATAATTATTATTATTATGTATTTATTTCTTATATAGTGTTTCTTTTTAGATTTGTTATTTTCGGATAATTGTGTTGTTTTTTCCTCGGTAAAAATGAAAAAAATGACCATATGTACATTGCGATTTCAAAATCGTTTATCCCGCAGTTAAGTATGTTTTACCTGACTGTGACCAGACATATCTGTTTATACAAATAATGATAATGTAAAAATTATTGATGCTGTCGTTGTTGTTATCATAATAATAATTAGTATAAATATAATGTACTTTTTTGTTTATCATTTATCGATTTGGTATATATTTATCTATTTGATTGAACAGTAGAGTCGTTAAACAGAAAATAGTCGATGGTTAGAAATTATCTTAGATTGATTAATTTTTTGTATACAAAAATGTTTGGTTTTTGCAAGATTTCTGTGCACAAGTCATAGCTAAATATAAATAGAGAAAATTAATCATTGCACTGTGACGCCGTGTACACAGACACATTTTAAAATTATATTTAGTATGAAGTTATTATTATTGTCGTTGTTGTTGTTGTTATTATGATTATTATTATTATTATTATTATTATTATTATTATTATTATTATTATTATTTGTTTAGTTGTAAGAATTGTTACAGTTCTAGATCCTAACAATTTCTTTTTTCTTTTCTCCCCCATTTCATATTATTATTATGACAATTATTTGTTTGTAGTGAAAACATGGCCACGTCAGCTGCAATCTCAAGTTGGCAGACTGGAAAGAACTTGACTGAATGTATTGAACACGTTTTTCTAACCAGAATAGAGAGCGACGTCAGTTTTCAGGTCGGAGAACATCAAACGGTCATTGAAGCGCATCGATTTATATTAATAATACGAAGTGAAATATTTCAGAAGATGTTATCAGGAGAGCATCGCGTACAACATGCCATCCTATTACCTGATGTTCAAGCAGACGTTTTTACAGAGTTTTTGAAGTATGTTATCACACACACAGACGGATATATATATACGTACAAACACACATACACGCACGCACACATAAACAAACACGTAATCACACCTACGAATACAGAGATGTAATAAGACATACATACAGACGTGAACGTTGATAAGAATACATTTTTTTAGTAATCTAATCGTTTTCTAATTAAATAATCTCCCATAATTTTCTCTCGTTTTGAAGTCTTACTATACATTCTTTTACACAGATATCTTTATACGGATGACGTCGTCCTAACAGGCGACAACGTCAATGGTCTGCTGTATCTATCGAGGAAGTACGTCATCACAACACTGAAATATCAATGTTTGCGCTATTTGGAGTCGTCGTTGTCATCACAGAGTGCGTGCGTTGTGCTGGAACAAGCTCACCTGTTTAACGAACATGATCTCAGAGAAAAAGCTCTGAACTGCATTTTGGAAAATGGCGACCAAGTTTTGATGTCAGCTGAAGTCACCGATCTTTGTCTCGAATGTCTGGTTGAGATCGTACGATCAGACGAACTGACAGCAGACGAGAAAAATGTTTTTGAAGCCGCTGTGAAGTGGGCTGACAGCGCATGCAAGAAACAAGGAAAAGCGAAGAGTGGAAAGAACATGCGCGAGGCACTGGGAGAGGCCGTGAAGCACGTGCGTTATCCATTACTCGATCAGACGTACTTTGTAGAACACGTGATACCCACTAACATAGTCACTGACAGAGAAGAAAATAAGATTTTGAAACACTGGGTGAAGAGTGATGAAGATGTTTCACCTTTTAACACAAAAAAGAGAACTGGAATGATGAAAACTCAGATTACAATAAACAGGTTCGGTAGAATTGATGCTGGTGTCTATTCATATTCTGGTGAAGTAGATGAATCCATTACTTTCTCTGTCAACAAAATCGCTTTACTTCGCGGATTTCGGTTGTACGGTCACACTGAACCACAAAACTACGACGTCAGCGCCTTCGTCACTGACACAAGAAGAGACGAGATACTGGACGGGTCTACGCTGACACAGAGATATGAAGACGTCGTGTCTGACGTGTATGACGTCGTGTTCAGACGTCCAGTGAAGATTACTAAAGACACTGAGTACAGCTTGTTTGTTAATATTAAGGGAGGAAGCTCGTTATGGGGAGATAACGGTAAATCAAAAATTGTTGTAGATTCTTTTGTTTGTAGACTTTCTATGTCAGAGGAATCGGCACACAGTGAAAGAGAACTTAGTACAAGTGTGATAGGAGGACAAATACCTGCTTTGTTATTTTTAGTGTAAAAAAACAACATCGTTCAAACGCTGTCACTTTTAGTCATCACTTATTTATTTGTTTACATTTTTTCTGATGACGTCAGACAACAGTGATGACGTCATAGACACTTGATTTGATTTGAAATTTTCTAATGGACTGATTTGTGTCAAACAGATTCGAGTAAAATGTATATTAACATCTCATTGCTTTATTGTTTATTTATTTATTTCATATTTATTTATTTATTTATTTAAATATATATAATGTTTTTTGTTTCTATATGAAACGTAATATTATTAAGTGTTTCTTGCTTCATTTTTACTTTTTTATTTCACTTTAAAATGTATTTAAAATGAGACGTAGATAAATTATGTATGTACTTAATAATTGCTGGACATGAAATATAAGAACTGTTATTTGATTTATTTATCCATTTTCTTTTATTAAGATTTATATAAAGTATATAAGTTAATTAGATTGTGTTTCGAATTTACTGTTTGTTTATTTAGGTATAACATGTCAATAAACAAAACCAAAAAAAAAAAAATGTTTTTTTTTGTACTTAATTTGTCTTTACAATTTAAACACATAAATTATATAGACATAAAAATACATTTATCAAGTATTATTATTATTATCATTTTTTTTTTTTGGTAATATTTTTTTTCTCTGCATAGTATGTAACATCAATCTGTAAAATTAATGATTTGTGAGAAAGTTATCTAGAGCAGATCCTATGATTGTACTTAACGTGTAGTCCGTTCACAGTATGTGTTTAACAACAAGAAGTCTCTCTCTCTCTCTCTCTCTCTCTCTCTCTCTCTCTCTCTCTCTCTCTCTCTCTCTCTCTCTCTCTCTCTCTCTCTCTCTCTCTCTCTCTCTCTCTCTCTCTCTGACTGTAAAATAAAGAAAACAATATACTTCATAAAAGAGTTATGAAAATGGGGAGAAATTTCCAGGCTAACTTTAATCTATTATGAACAAAACTTTGAAATATCCGAATCTTACTACTTCGGATATCGGGTGTAAATTCCAGAATAAAGGAACATTTTATAGGATTGTCCACTACCGCTAACATTTTTTCAAATTTTATCGTTTCTTAAGCAATGACAACAATTAGCAGGTAAATGATCGCACTTTGTGAAATCTTAATAAACAATGATGTCAAGCTTCTTGTAATCTCTATACGCGGTATCCTAACAACAGTCTTGTGGTCAGTAGTCATACAATTTGGAAAGCAGTCAAGCAGGAAGTAAGCTGAGCACCTCTGAGTTGTGAGAATGATCAACTAGTCTTGGCTACTTGTTGTAATCACAACCATGTGTTCATGTTTACTCCAATTATATCGGGATTTTGCTGTTCAAAATGAAAAGGACTTTGAAGGAAACATGTTTTCATATAGCAATGAGATATAATAATAATAATAATAATAATAATAATAATAATAATAATAATTTTTAAACAGAATTCAAATTTTTTCATATAGCAATAATAATAATAATAATAATAATAATAATAATAATAATAATAATAATAATAATAATAATAATTTTTAAACAGAATTCAAATTGTGAAGTACTGTTCTCAGATTATAGTGAGTTTATTCAATTACTAGCTTTTGAGACATTTGCATATATATATAAATGTGGAATGTCATATTATGGCATACTTGCACCATTGCAGAACTTCAGAAAGTGGAGTATTTATTGTCGCAGAGGTGTACGCCGCAATTAAATAGTCACCTGTAAATGAGACTTGTACTCATTGTAAATTTGTCATCAAGACCTGCAATGGCAGATGAACTACCGTTCGTGATCACGTCAGGAACATCACTGACCACACTCACCCACCACAAGATTCAGAGCGTCTGAAGTTCCTCAGCACTATGCGAGAGCGGGCCAGAGAAGAAACAACACCGTTGAATGCTGTTTACAATGAAGAGAGAGTCAGACATGACCCAGATCAAGTCCGAGTATTCCCATCATTCCCCCAGCATAAGCATGCCACTGTACACACATCGACTGATCCCTGCACTTCCCCTGACAAGATCCGACGTGAACCTTACTGGAGAATCGACAGTGACTGCTGATGGCCACGCTTTCCTCTTGACTACTGAAGGAAAACAGACTAGTTAGACTCAAGCATCAATTGCAGCAGAGAGTCAAAATACCCCTTCAGTTCTTAAATGCTGTAAGCTATCTACTGAAACTTACATAACTGACCAAGTTATCTGGATGCAATAAAATGTATAAATAATTATAAGCCTTTCTATCATTTATTTATTGCCGATAGTCATACAATATACAACAATGTGGGATCATACCATTTTTTATCCAGGTAAAGGGCAGAGGATTAAGTGTGAACCAAACCTTGACCTTATAAACGGTATGACAAATAACTCTATGACTAATGGAAAGTAACCTGATGCCACTGGTTTTCAACCTTTTTCATACCGCGACCACTTATAAGCAATTCAATATGACCGATGTTGCCCTTTAACATATTTGATTCAATAATATCTAGGGTTACCATATTTACATCAACCTAAGACAGTACAAAACGAATTTGTATTGACTCTGATGGGTCCCAAACCTATCTACACGTTTTTATTTATTCCTCCTTCCAAGTCAAGTTGAAAAAAAACTAAATCATGCCCTCGCTCAAGAACGACCACTAGAAAAAAGTTGGCGACCCCTCTGGAGGTCCTGAGCCTCAGGTTGAAAACCTATCCCCTATACGTAGCTAAATGAACAAGATGATTATTAGTGTGTTAATACCGAAGTGAATTCACTAATTTATATTTAGTGTGAAAAGCTGAAGTCTCTATAAATACGTGTGGCGCACATTTTGCTTTATTTGATTGAGAGAGAGAGAGAGAGAGAGAGATCTAAATACCCAATTTTAGGATGGAAAAACAAATATTCACTCTTTTTTTTCAATTCTATTATAATATTTTTCATGTTTTAAAGGAAAATTCAATTCATGTCAGTAAATACTCATATCTAACCCATATCCTAATCAAATTATAACTGTTACGTTAATATTTAAAATACGTTTATTTCAATAAAATATCAGTTTTTCGTACTTTTAGAACTAACGTTATAGCGACGTTAGGATTAGGGTTAAAAGTAGCATTAGGGTCACATTAAGCTTTGCAGTTAGCTTTACTGTTATGCATTTTCGTTACAATTAGGTTTAGAACTGGTGTCAGATATTTAGTTATCTGATTACCTGAATAAGAATATAAAACTTGTACAATTTCATAAAGAGTTTTAGGATAAAAATGAAAAAGTTTTTATTTCAAGAGACCAACTCGGAAAGTATATAACTAGTGTTAGGATGGGTATGTCCCCAGCCTTCCCTACATACATGTTGCTAAGCAAGTTCGTGGAAATGTACTTCGTACATAAGCAGATAGCCACGTCGGTTCCTCTGTACGTCAGTTCAGTTGATACGGTTCGAGTCACCGACTTGAAAAACGTGAAATCGTGACGTCATCGGCGCTCGATACAAGATTAGAAGTAAAGTTGTTTTAACAATGCACTGGGGCAGCATCAGGTCAGCTTCTATGTCTGTAAACATGTCACGTGATATATTATAACAAGAAAAATATTAATAGTATTCTAATATGAGTTATTTGATGTCAGTTGTACGAAACACACTAACAAGATGATAACAAGGTTTCTAGTAGACTAGTTTCTAGTAGACACACCCTATGTAAGTAGTAGAAACAATATTTCTGTACTTCACACTAAATCTACTGATAAACTAGTTTTGGCATTGTTTCATTCACTAAGTTCATGAATTTGCATGGACAATGTTTCTAGTTCCACGCGCTAAGTAAGTAATGAGAATGTTTCTAGTGTAAATGCTAAGTTGATAAACTAGTAGCGACGATATTTTTAGCAGTAGCACGCTCTAAGTTATTTTATGAGTAAGTAATGAAAATGTTTGTAATAATAAACAGTAAGTAAATTGATAAACAAATAGTGACAACGTTTCTAGTACATACTTGGTCAGTAGATAGTGGAACAGTAATAATTAGTTGTGACATAAGAAGACTTAAAGGAAGAAGTAACAACATGTTTTATAACATTACAATCAGATTTATTTACTAACATACACTGTGACATACAACATTGTGAACCTTAAGATCACAATGAACTGAACTTTATTTTATAGTGAAATTTATTTTAACAAAGTATGTTAATTTTCAGTTATTTTATGTGGCTTGAATTTTGTTTTCTCGCTCTCTCATGTTGTATTAAATATTATTAAAGTGAATTTACTTTTAATCTGTTTTACCCTTTACAGAAATTAATTTAAATTTAATTTATTTCAGATAAACATTTAAATTTTTTTTTTTTTTTTTTTTTTAGTGTTATTGCTTGAAGATCAGCTGTGTTGGGTCAGTGCAAGACAAAATAAAAATCTTTACATGGATGCTCACGTGAAAATAGTTTTACTTTCTCTTACTTGTTTTTTTTTATATCTCTGTATCAGCCAATATTGTACTTCAGTGTTTATATACTTGCAAAACCATCAGTTTTAGTAAATACTGTTAATTTATATCGCTGTATTATTTATATGTAACATTATGTTTTTATATGCTATTATATGAGTGTCATGTAGGGGCCAGTGATTTCTTGGTGTGATTTGTGTTTTTCCTCTCATATTCTGTGAACTACACAATAAATATGTATCTGTGACTGGATGACATATACTGACTGTGATAACAAATGAAGTGAATTCTCAGGAAATGTGTTGTCTCTCATGTGAAGAGTTCAATGTATTTGGTTACCTACTTTGTTAAACTTTATTATTCAGTTTAAGCAGTTAACCTTTAAGGTATTTATGTAAACCTGTAATATTAATGGTGGTTTATTTTTTCATTTCAGGTACATTTTCATTTATTTATTTATTTATTTATTTATTTTTTTTTTTTTTTTTTTAGAGTATTACTTTAGTTGTAATCCTAAATATTTTAATTATTAGGATACAGTATTAAGAAAAGAATACAAAGGTTAGTAAATATCATAAATGAATTTTGTAAATGTCTGTTTATGAATCTAGAATAGTGTGTTTTGTGATTATATAAGACTATAGTAGATTATTTAATTTGTATGATTGTTAACTTTGTGATCGTCAATGAGATAAAATGAATTTTTAAAAGATCCATTAAAAAATCTCAATCATAAGAAAGAAAATATCAGAATTCAGTCCACTGCAGCTTTTACAGTTAGAACACATTTCAGTTGACTGCAAAATGTACAGTCATTGATTTGTAGAGTAATACTTGAGAACTGACAAAAAGCAAAAGATTTATCTAAAAATAATATCGTAACATGAAATAAACTTTATCTAAGGATCCAATACTTCATCCAGTAGATCAAAACTATCATTCATTTTCAAAATAAAATTTTATTAACATTGATTTTGAAATTAATAAACTCCAGAAACAATATATTTCTGAACTGAGATATATTATCCAGGAATAACAGTTAAACAGTATTACAAATTTGAAAAAAAAAAAAAAAAAAAAAAAAAAAACAACAAAAAAAAACATAAAAAATAAATAAATAAATAAATAAATAAAAAAAAAAAAAAAAAAGAAATGAAAAGAAAGAAAGCAAATATTTATGAAAAACATATATAATAGAAAGTAAATACAACAAATCACTTTTCTTTTCAATCTAATAACTATTGAAACAGCCCTATTATTGCTTATTTATTTACTATATTTAAAATAACAAAATTTAACTTTATAACTATTTAAAGTAAAAACAGTTCACTCGTGAACCTGCTGGTTTTAGTATTTAACAAGTTATTAATGTGTTTATCTCTTGATTACAAAATTTGTTGAAATTACTCGTGGTTTGAGATTATGGTGTGGTTTTCTCTCTACTGTCGCAGACGACAGAAGCTAAGACGGCATTCGGGAAGGTTCGGAATGATCCGAATGGTCACGACCAGTTTTAACGATACTGAATCAGCGAGACTCGCGGTTTTGTTTATCAAGACTACAGTTAACCACATGCATATCCGGCGTTCACAGTTAGTGTTTATAAAAAAATATTGGCGAAATAAGATAAGCCAGTACGTCCAATTTATCGAACTACGAGCAAACCTTTTATGTGAAATAAATATTTGAGATAAAGTAATTAATAGTGGCTCTTGAATTATAACTTATAGATAAACAGGTCAAGTCGCCCAAACGGATCTTTGGCCATTTCAAGCCCGCTGCCCTGTATTAGTGTTTAAGTGTATTACAGAGTATACAGTATAACTGTAGTGTATATTATACAATATAGGCCTATATATATATTTCGCAAAGTAATATTTAAAACTATATATGTATATACACATTTTTAATATACTAGCTGTTATGAAGTGGACAGGTATATTTAAAAATTTATTTAAAATTTTGTTGTGTGTGAAAAACATTGTTTTATATATATTTATCATGCTGATATTTTGAAGTAAAATACAGTTGTTATTGTTCTTATTATTGTTGTTGTTGTTGTTGTTGTAAAATCTTTTACAACTATTAATCATGTATATTTGTTATATATTTATTTTGTATTTACAGATGGTTGAATTTCCACTGGAGTCCATATTGTCCAAGATGTTTGTCATGTCATTTCACTTGGCCTGTAGTTCTGGAATTGTCACAGTTGTGTCTGTGTTGTCTGTGCAAAGTGATTTATACAGACCAGAGGTTTGAAATTCATTTTTTGTATTGGTATCACAAATATGATTAAGCTATTATAACATTAAACATCCAAAATTATTATTAAACAAATTTTACATAAAACATCTTTTGTATTGAAGATGAAAAAAAATACATACAAGGAAATGAATTTATTGTTTTTAAAAACAGAAAGAAGTAAAATTATTCATGAATAAAATAAATTATTTTTCCTCCATCCTAAAGATTTTTTTTTTTTTTTTTTTTTTATATTTATGGGAAATAATCTTTTTTAAGAAAAATGTTTGACACAATGAAAGTTTTGTCACTAAACTGAAAAAAACTTGAAGCTTTCATTTTCCTTTTTGTTGGTTATTATGAACAATAATAAAATACAGAAAAATCTCAGCAAAATCAATTTATTCTGACTAAATAATTTGTTATTCTAATATTTTAGGTGATATTTAAATAGTAATTTGTTTTTGTTTCCAGAGATTACCAATGATAAATTTTATAATTTTTTTTTTTTTTTTTTTTTTTTTTTTAATTAACTATAATTTTATTTATTAGAGTTATCAGTAATAAATGTTACAATTTTTTAGTTAACTCATTTCATTGTTAAGGTTTATCAATGATAAATGTAATTTATGACTTTACAGGATAAACAAGCTCTTTCTGTTCAGAAAAAAGGCCAGGTTCCTTCAGGCCAAGGATGACCACTTGACCATGTGTGTAGTGCACAGTTCAGTGAAGAACAGACACTTCTCCAGTCCTGACTGTTAAGAGAAATTTGTACAGACTCAGACACTCAGATGTACTCAACATGTTTGTAAACAGATGCTGGGTACAATGGACAGGTAATTCAGTTTACTACCAGATTTTATAAACTTCAAAATAATAAATTACTTAATTTCATCTGAGAATGTTTTAATATTAATATTATTAGATATAATTTTATTGTTTATTTGTAAATACAGACTTTGTCATTGATTTACCAACTGTGATAACATAGCTGTAAGAGGAAATAGTCAATTGAACATGTATTTTAGAAAGTTTAAATTTAAAAATTAAGAATAAGATAAAGATTTTAGATTGTATTTGTTATCAATTTAAAAATGTAAAAAAAAAAAAAAAAAAAAAAAAATGTATATTTTATTTTTAAAATTATTAGATTCATACTTAAAGGTTCTGACTTGATTTGTTCAAATTTGTTTTAAACAGACACATTCCCAGATAATAAAAAGTACAGGAACAACAAGAAATATTTTAATAAATACAGTTTGACTTTATTTTATTTTAGTTAAATTTTATTTCGCTCTACATATATATTAGTTGAAAACATCACTCCAAATTCAAATGAAGACATAAAATTGTAATAGTTGTTCTACAAAAATGTACAATTAATGTTTTATTTTCAGAAACAACTGGATGTTATGTCAGAATCACCACAGAGTTCAGAAATCTATTTACAGCAGATTCTTACAGCAAAGAAATCACAGGACAGTTACAGACAATCAGATGTTTTACATCAGTGCTGTTTTAACAGGCTGAGTGATTGGTAAGTAAAGTGTATGTACATTACATTTGTAATACTATTACTGACATTTTTGTTTTAAATATATGAATGTCTTGTCTGATTTTTTGGACACAAGCTGGTGTTGTACACAGAGTACAGAAATCTATTTACAGCAGATTCTTCACATCATGTTAGTTTAACTGTCTGCTTGACTGGTAAATAAATGTAAACTTTTCTCTCACAAATTTTAATAAACTTTTCCCTCAGGCCTTTTGGTAACCATGAAGTGTGAAAAATAATTTTAAATGGTCTGTTTCAGATGACAGTTATTAATTATTATTTTTGATAATGACAGTGTAAGAAAAAAACCTACATTTTCACTGTTAATTAAGTCAGCTATTTTTATGTTCAGTTTTCAGTGTACATTTTTTAATACATGAGTAACAGACTGCACAAATCAAGATTGATACTACAATCTGTTGCTTCTCATCTCAACTCTCTACTATTAAGTCACAAAATATCACACTTGAATTATATCTATTCTTCATTTTGTATAATCCCAGATTCAGAAGTAAACTTTTATAATCAGGACAAATTAATACTGTTTATACAATTCTGAATATTATTTTAGTTTTAATAAAAACACATTTATTTTTGTTTTAAATATTTCAGGGTTGTTTATAATGAGAAGTGTTAATGATAATCATCTGTTCATTCTAAATGGCTTCTTGAGTTTGCCTCCAAGTTTTTGAAATTTTCTGATCACACTGAACTAAGCAAGCAGAAGAAATAGCAGAAGATGAAACATCTCAAAAAAAAAAAAAAAGAAGCTGAATGTCTGGAGAATACTGAGAACTTCTAGAAAAATCCACACCAAACAAAAGTTTAAAAACATTACTTGTGTGAGTCATGGACTACACTTAGTGAATAATTTATAAAACTGTGAAACTGTGATTTCAGATTGGAAGTCACAATGTTGTTCATACAAGATATAGTTACATACAGACCAATATACATAATGTTTGGACCAGACACAGCAGCAAGTACAGTCAGGTCTGTGTAAAAAAAACTTTAATTTAAAAAAATTATTTGTTAGAAATCCTTGATTACTGCTTTGAAAAAAAAAGTACACATTTTATATAAAGGTGTTTGGTCCAGGGGAGATAATTTCATTTTTCTGTTTTATTTTTTGTATTTCTTATTTTATTTTATTTTTTAAATCTACTGAATTATCTATACCAAATATAAAATAACAAAGAACACCAAGACTTCTGGTAAAGATTTAGCCAATAAACATATCTTAATAAAACATAAAATGGAAGTAGATAATTTTATGTTTTTTTGGAAGATAAATCAGAAATTATAAATTTTCTGAATAAATAATTTTCAGATTACAAGTTATTTGTTATTTTTTTCTGTAAATAAATATCTTGGTATTTTTTATTTCATTATTTTGAATGTTTTATTATTATACTTTTGTTGGATAGATCAGAAATCTTGGTATTTTTATATTTTACAACACCCTTGGCTCTCATCTTAAAAACCTTATAAAACATTTTAAAACAAATTTAATTTAAAAGTTCAATTATATCATGCTTTTCTAAATTTGTATTTAAGGATTTTTATAACATTTTTCTAAAATTATGTTTTTTTATATGAAAAAGTAGTTTTGATATAACTTTTTTTTTGTTGAAATAAATATTTCAAATTATTTTGTATTCTATTTTTAATTTAATATTTTTAGCTAGCATTATCAAACATCCTAAGGTGAGGAACATTTTTATTTACATAGTTTTGGTACATTAACCGAAACTTAATAAACATTATAGATTCTTATATATTAGTAGCTGTACAAAATTATTTGAATTTTCTGATTCAGGTTGAGTGCATGAAATGTCCGTAACACAGAGAGAAAACAAATCACAGACTAGTTGAGAAGACAACAACTGTTATAGTCACTGATACTGTTTGGTGCTTGGAACTCATGTGAACTTCTGCACTGTTAACCTTTTTATATATATATATATATATAAAATAAAGAAAAATTATTGATGCAGCCTCTAATAAAACTATTATTTAATTTACAAATATTGTTTTAATTAAAAAAATGTCTGTGTGCTTTAGAGTCATCAGACTCTGGTCAGAGGAGTTTTGTTAATTTATTATCAATGTGACAAAAATAATAATGTGGAAAGTTTTTTGAAGGGTTCCAGAAAATTGATGGTGTAAGTTTAAGAAAAGATAAACTTCAGTTTGATTGATGTTTCAAATACAAGTTTCCCACCTGTTCCAGTATATGATGATTAGGCCTTTCAATGTCCTAACATTATGTTTTCCTGAGATATGTAATTATATACTAGGATCTGAAATAGATTGTGATTAGCAATGTTTATTTAATCTTTGTAGAAACTGATATTTGTTACAAAAATCACATTAAATAATTTACTATTTATATAGATTTATAATAATTCCTGATTATGTATTAGAAAATATCAGACATCATATGAGTAAATTTGAAAATCTCTTGTTCTCTATTCATATGAGAGAGAGAAAGAGACTGTTAAGACTAAGACATTATTTTTTTTCAAAATCTAATCTGTCAGTAAAATTTAGCTGTAACAAAAAGTCATGATGAGGATTGGTTGAAATCTAAGATTAATATTGTATTTAGGATTCATTAGATTTAAGATTATGGATATGATTAAATTCAGTGCTAGGAAATCTATTTAAAACTTAATTTAATTCAATACATCCTTCATTCAAGACACATTTTAGATCAAGGCAAGGATTAGATTGAAAATAACATTTAATTGCAATAAGCAATCTATTACATAGACAAAGTGCAAATTACTTCCATGGCTATTTACTATGTTTAAAGGAACCTTTCAATTTTAATAAAATAAATGTCTGTGAAAATATACACTTTAGACTTATAGTCTAAAAGTTTAGATAGTTTTAGTAATTAGGTTAGAGTTAGGGTTAGAATTAAAATGTAGCTGAATTTTATATTTATTTATTTTTTTAAGCATATTTAATTTATTATTATTACTTTGTTTTACAACAGGGTCAGGATTTGGTAACAGATATGAAAATAAAGTTTGATGGTTAATAAATGTTTCATTTTATAAATAGCTTTAGTATTACTGTTAATCATAATGTTATGGTTAAAATCAGGGTTTGCTTTAAAATCAAATTTGTCTTAATAAAAATTTACCTTTCAAGTAAAATTTAAAAATAAAATCATATTGTTTTTTATTAATGTGTTGTTAAATATGTTTAGAATAACGGAGAGGGAAGGGTTAGGATGAGAATAAGTGCAGGGACAAGTTAAATGTTTGGTTCAAAACAAAGCTACGTCATAGTATGTGAATAAACATTTTACTAAATAATTTATTTCTTTAAAACAATTTTAAAAATTAACTGAAATACTTTTCAAAACGAATTTGTTTTATTTATAATCCATACAGTTATGAATATTCATTATGCATCCATTATGTATGCAAATAGTATAAATGTGACTTCAAACTAGTTCTAGAGTCCTAATTTCTGCAAACCATCTTCAAAGATTTCTGTCAGAAATTTACTGAAACAAATTTTAAACTGGTATATTAAAACTGGTTAATAATAACAACAACAACAACAACAATAATAATAATAATAGACAATGGTTTTTCTGAAATAAAATGTTGATGAGTTTTAGACAAGTTTACTTGCAAATGTTCTTTTCTTTAACATTTAGCACTACAGAACATAAATTAATTTTGAAACACAATTGGATAATTCCAAAGTTATAAAACACTACTTTTTTTAAATAAGTCATATATCTATATACTTGCTGTGCTGCCTGATTGTTGTGACAAATTGCCATTATTCTAGTATTATACTTCAATACAGAAGCTTTGTTGCTGGCCAAACACAGTTTTAAAAGAAGCTTGTGCTTCTAATACTACTGTATTTATACATACATACATACATACATACATACATACATACATACATACATACATACATACATACATGTATATATAGTATAGACACATAGATCCTACATCAGACACTCTACAGCCAAGCTAAATCCTGCCCGAGACTGAGATATATATATTTACAGCTGACTGAAATCTCTGTATAATATATACTGTTTGATACAGACCTTTGTGTAAAATCACAGAATTTGACTTTTACCACCATTTCCCTATTGAATGATTACCTCTGGTAAATGTACATGTTTGTTTCACCTATTAGTCCATGAAATTGAGAACCAAGAATATATATGTATGTTATAATGTATGTATGTTGTGAATGTATGTATTTGTGGATGTATGTATGTATGTTGTGTATATATGAATATTATGAAAGATGCATGTATGTATGTATGTTTGTATGTGTATGTGTGAACATATATGTATGTCTGGGTGAGTGTTTGTGGGTGTTTCTCCAAATACAATAATTAGATGTATTATTTTATTATGTTTAATAATAATGTTATAATTATGAACACTGAGTATCATAAGTTCTGTGTTTAGTGTCCTTTCTTCATGAAAAAATTATAGATTGTTATTTACCTTTTTATTAATATCCATTGTCTCTCCAAAACACACATATAGACACACATACACACCAATATACAAACACACACACACACACACATACACACACACTCACCAATATACAAACACACCAAAATACAAATTCCATTTTCCACTAAGACTAAGCATTGAGTATAGACAAACTCAGTCTGGATTTCCAGATTAAAATTCTCTTCACAAACAATACTAGAAATAACTATTGTCTGACTAACCATCTCATGTTACATCCATTATTGTCTCCCACCTAACTCCACACATTCATCCATGATACCATTTATAGAATCAAACATCTTCCACTGGTCTCTGCATCCATCCATCTACTTTCTGTCACTTCTGTCTACCTGTTTGTCTGTCTGTCTGCTCATCTCTTGTGTGCAGTATCTAATACAGTCATCAGAAGTCACTCTACACTCCTCAGTGTATAACTGGGCTCTTCCAGGTACAGTGAAAGGTTGAAATAACTAAATTCCCACTGCACCTCTAATATATGTAGTGTCATGTATGACATAATTACAACTAGACAGATACACCTCTGTCACTGAATCTTAATTCATTAGTGATCAGTATCATCTGTTCCTGTACTTCGTAAACTGTTCCCCATCCAGTTGTGCTGAGAGAGAAAAAGAAACAAAAAGATGGGCAATTCTTGTTTGCTGTATTTTTATTTTATTTTATTTTATTTTAATATTATTATTTCATTTATTCATTTATTTTTGTCTTTTTCAATGAGTTTCATGGGATTATTTACTTAGGGGAATATTCAACTAAATCTTTACAAAAATGTTTGGATTCTGGATTTGATTCTGGTTCTGGACTGTAAGATGATGATCAGTACTCAACTCTAACATTTTCTTATTATATTTATTAAACTTCATATTTATTTAAATTGTTCAAGTGTAATGTACACAGGTTTATTATCTCTCTGCATCTCTGTCTTTGAGTCCCTCTGTCAGTCAGTCAGTCCTCTCTGTTGTATCCATGAAGCCTAAATGTATCCATCAAATCCATCCATACACTGATACATCACTACACACATCTGTCTGTTTCATGTATTTGTTAACCCACACATCCATGCTTCAACCAAGCTTTTATCTCTTACCTATCTATATATCTTTCCATCTGACTGGCATTAACAAGTGTACAGTTAAACTTCTATCACTACAAACAGAATCCTTATTTCATTCAGGAATAATTTCTATTTTTTATGAACATGTTATTGGTAAACTTGTAATACTGATCTTGATCTTATTAACATACGTTCTATTACAATTTCTTGGGTCTATATTTTTAATGATCAGACTGAATTCATTATTTATTAATCATAGTTGAAACTGGTTTTTGTTCAAAACTGATTTGAAGTTGATACCACTGAATGACAGTGAATTTATTCTCACAAAATGAATGGAAATTTAACATGCACCTTGTTTCTCACATATATTTCTTATTAACAGACATTACTTTTGTTTAATACAAAATATTCTTGCTGTTGTTATATGTGAATATAATTTTATATCTTGTATAATTATCAGGTAAATCTCTTTGCACTTTTAGTAATACACCTTTAATTCCTGCTGTTAGTATATGTAAATTTAATCTTATGTCTTGTATTATTATCAGGTAAATGTTTTTGCACCTTTAATAATGCAGCATTGTCACATTCAAATATACAGGATATTCATTTCCAATTTTGTGAAGATCACAAACATGACATTTTCTATTTTCATGAGAATGTTTACCCATTCCAACTGAAGTTTTACATTTTGTCAAAAGCTAACATTTAATTATTTATTATAAATTCACAAAAATAACATTTAGCATTATTACTTCTAAATTTTTGTTCTATTCTATCATTATTATTTTTTATTAGTTTTATATCAGACTGAATTATACTTCTGTGTGTGTTTGTGAGTGTGTATGCTATTTTTCCAGAAATATTTATTACACTGATTATTTCTGCCTATAATTTTTTACCTTAATCTTAACAAAATAAAACATTATGAAGAACTGATCCTGTCAGACAGTTTGACTTGATTCAGTGTTCAAACCATCTACTCCCATCTTAGTAACAGCAACCTAAATACTCTAAATAAAGTTGGAATGGGATATTGACCAAAGTGAGCACTGAGATGCATTAAAATTGTCAGTCTACTACTACTACTACTACTACTACTACTACTAGTACTACTACTACTATTATTATTACTACTACTACTATTATTACTACTACTACTATTACTACTACTACTACTACTACTACATCCTGTCAGTGATAACAACAAGCTGACATTAAACAAATAATAAAATAAAGTGTTGAATGGGAAATAAACTGAAAAGAGATCTGGGAAGGTTTGATCCCATGATCCATGAAACCTGAATTCAGAAGTCTGTCCATAGCACTTAACCCTATCTTTAGTATGACCAAGTGAGTAGTGAAAGACATTAGAGAAATCCAAGAAGTAAAATGAAACCAAATGTAAAGTTTGTTGGGGATATTAGAAGATTTTTGAAATTCACTTCTAAGACACTTGATTTTTAAATCTATGATAGGTAACAGAATTATGTTGACATCAGTTCTAATACACAGGGAGAGCAGTGTGGCTGTGTATATCTCATTTTGATCTGAAAATAGATGTCACATGTACAGAGGTTAACAACAGAACAAACAGAACTAGGTGAGAATAAAGAAGTCTGAAAAAGAAAGCAAAAGAACTAAAATGAAAAAACCAAGATATAGATGTCAAAACAACAACAACAACAACAAAAATCATCTGTTTAGATTAACATACAAGAAATTCACATACAAAAGAACTATGAGAATAAAAAAAAATGCACAATCTAAAACCAAAAAAAAAGATAACATACAAGAAATTCACATACAAAATATACAATAAAAATAAAAATGCACAATCTAAAACCAAAGTGGTAAATATAAAGCAGAATAAAAAACAAAAAAAAAAATAATAAAATAAATAAAAAAACATTTTGAAACTTTTAGCCCATAAACCAAGAAATAAACATTAAATAATTAAGAAATTATTCAAAATAAATAAAAGTACATACTCAAATCCAAAACAAATATAATAATAATAATAATAATAATAATAATAATAATAATAATAATAATAATAATAATAATAAATAAGTAAATAAATAAATACATAAATAAATAAATAATAAATAAATAGTTGAATACATAAATTTAGGTCAAAACAAAGAAATAATCATGATGAAAAATCTGTTCAAGAAACAAGAAACACATACAATGACAGATATGTAAAGATAATAAAAATCAAGAAATCATGATAAATGAAGATATATTCAGAACTAATAAAAATTACAAAATAATAATAATAATAATAATAATAATAATAATAATAATAATAATAATAATAATAAAATAATAAATGATAAACTAAAGATAACTAAATTTTAATTTTCAGTGATTAACTCTGTGAATTTTCAGAAAAATTTAAACAGTAGTGCATAGGAGTATAAATACATACAAAAACATTCACAGAAGTAAATACAAATGAACCTCACAGACTCAGTGAAGAACCTATACTCTATCCAACCAGTCTTTTGGGGGATTTTTATTTTTATTTTATTTCGGGACATTTTAATTATAGTAGATATAAATACAGTTCATACTAATATAGTAAATATTATTTACCTATATTATTATTTTGTTTTTAATTCCTTTATTAATCTGAATTTTTACTTTTATAAATATCATATTCCATCCTGCTGCTTTCAAACAATGTAAACAAAACAAAACACATTTTAATTTAAGTATACATAATTCTAAATATTTTTTGTATAGCATGAGACAAAATAGAAAGTTTTTTGTTAAAGCTTTGTTAGGAGAGTACTGTGTTTATGTCTTGTGTTACAAGTTATCTTACACTTTAATGTAACTTTAACATACATTTTATTTGTAAACACTGCATCAAACTGATCTTCCTTTTGTGGCATTAAATTTAAAATAATAATTTATGTTAATATTACAAAGCCACATTAACTTATAAACTTTGTCATTCTTGTTTCTAGAAAATTCAGTGAATACACTTTAACTGATTTTAAAATCCTGGTATTATATATTCAGACTAGTAATACAAAATTACTGATAACACTGCTTACATTTACTCTTTTGTAAATAAACAAATCTAAGCAAGACTTTAGCATTCAAGAACTGTTAATAAAAACTTTAAATGAAAATATTTTTAAAAATGACCTCTCATCATTAAATCAAATGAGAAACACAAAGTTTAATAATTTTTAACATCTGTGATTAGTGATTACTATTCATTTTTCTTTCAAATCTCTTTTCTTTGAGCTCAAGAATAAAACTTTAAAAAGAAATTTAAGTCAATATTAAGTTTTAAACAAATATTTCTTAATGAAAAGCAATAGTTATCTGCAGTTCAGAACATGAACAGAATAATGAATATTTTAACTATTCTTTTAAGTCTTTCTTTACTGATCTCCTCAAAATGTTCAAACAAATAATAATAATAATACTATATTGCTGCTATTACTACTACAACAACAACAACAACTACTACTACTACTAATAATAATAATAATAACAATAGACATATGCATAACTCTAATATTAATCATAATTTAATAGTAGTAATTTTTATTGACTGTATAGAATAAAATAATAAAAAGAAAGTGTAATTTTAAACTTTTAAAAATTTATTAGAAAATAATTAGAAGAAAAACAACTACAACAAGAAAGAATAAATAAGAAATGAAACCATTTTTGAAAAATAATTAAAATATATAAAAAAAGGTTTGTTTAAAATTTCAAATTATCTTAATTACTTTTAAATATTTAAAAAAAAATATTGAATGAATGAAACAATAAAAAGCCAATATCGACCTGTTGTTTCACACAAAAATATAAATAATACTTCAGTGAGAGATACATTCCTGAACACACATCACATTGCAGTCTTTAACAGAATGATCTGAACATCAAAGAAACACTGATCTGTCTTTAAAAGACTGAGTCTACAACAGAAATTCATGTCTTGGTTTATGTAGGCCTTAATCACTTGTGCATTTACTGTAATAACAATGTTTTGTTAGTAACTATTCTGTAATGAAACTTCAGTGACTAACATTTAAATTTGAGCAGTTTATCTATCAGATGTTGTCTACAAGTGGCGAGTTGTTAAAAGAATTCAGACAAGTGGGCGGAGCTACTGTTTGCAGCGTCATCTAAAAATAGACGCAGGCAAGAATTTATACAGGTGCTATTTGATTTAGTATTATTAGTTGTGGGATTGCTAAGAAAAGTATAGTATTGAATTAATACTCTTCAGTATTAGTGGTTTAGTAAATCGTTGATGATTAATAAAACAACATATTATTATGTTAATGTTATTTATAGGTATTTGAAAAGTCCGAATGTCACCGATCAAATCAAATATTTTGATTGGACAGTTATTTCTGTACAGGGTTTTCCCCATTTGCACTGGAAATGATGTAATGTAATGACCTATCAACCCATATATCGAGCGACGAATTACTCTGATTAAAAGTTAAAACATATTTCCTAAGTGAACAATAAAATAAAATAATTATGACATACTTTAAAGCAAAATTTTAATAAGTGGTCCTTTTATTTAAACAATAAAGTGAACATTATAAAGAAAACCGCAACTACTACTACTACTACAACTAATAATAATAATTTTAATAATAATAATAATAATAATAATAATAATAATAATAATAATAATAATAAATAAATAAATAAATAAATAAATAAATAAAATTAGGGTGTTAGCAACGTTTGTTTAATATCCGTCATTATAATTATAAGTAAATAAACACACACACAGACACACACACACACACACACACACACACACACACACATTTTCTTACATACAAACACGCACAGACAAACGACACAAATGCCCCTCCTTTTTCACTATAGAACGCATGACCGTAATGTCTCACATACATACATGTAAACATGTACTCTATCTTTCACATATAGACATAAATATACAACTTGTATTATATCTTTCACACACCTACATTCATATAAACATAAACATTATCTTTCACATATATAAATACATATAAACGTACATTATTTTTCATACACATATACATACATATAAACATGTGCATTATCTTTCACATGTATACATACATATAAAGATATACACTCTTTCACATACATATAAAATATATAAACGTTCACTCTTGTTCACACATATACATACATCAAAACATGTACATTATCTTTCACACATATACATAGCAAAAACGGGCCTTCACTGTCTATACACTGTCTCAAACACACATATATTCGTAAATACACACGCACATATCGACTGATTTTATATTCATACACATACATGCTCCAACACAAGAACATTCACACACACATACGTACATACACAAACACACACACAAAATCAAAGACACAAAAACACATATCTTTAAACACCCACACTAACAGATGTTTGTCATACATAAGTTCAATTATACACCCACTCATGCTTTAACATTTCAAATAGAGGTGAATAGTATATACTGTGAGTAACTTTAAGAAAGGGACATAAGTAAGGCATCAACTAATAAAAATAAAATACGAGTAATTATATTTTGCAATGATTTTGTTTTGTTTTAACAGTAACACGCTCGCACACGCTCGCACTCAATGAAACACCAACACTCAAAAACACACACCAACACACAAAAACAAACTGATACATACAAATACAAACAACACAACAACAAACACAAATACACAGCAACATACACAAATACACAGTGACATATACAAATGTGTGCGCCTGTTCTCTTCTTATAATTTATTTCTTTATCAGAAGCGTTTCTGTAAAAAAGCATGTACTCTCACACACGCACACTCACACTTGTTTGTTTTAGAATTGCAAAAAAGAAAAGAAAAAAGAAAGAAAGAAAGGAAAAGAAGAAAGAAGAAGAAGAAAAAGAACACTACTAATTTTTAATACAAATGAATAAAATGATTCTAGAACAGCAACACGGTGACCGCGGGCAGCACGTCGCCCTAAGAATCACACGAGTCGCCCGCAGACCTGTTCCTAAAATAGCACAACACGTGTGAAATTTAAACACTTACTCAGATCAGTAGAATTAAAGCTTCAATATCGATATCATCTGTATCCAACCTTGTTAAGTCATTGGTGATCATTACTGTGAGAAATCATTAACGTGATCAGTGTTTTCACATAGATGGGTATCATTAATAATAATATATAACTAAAGATAAACTGAACAAATTTGTTATTTCAGAAGAGTGTAACAAACTGATATCCCTTCCTATGACTCAGTACCTATCAGCTAGCTCTCATGTTTAATAATAATAATAATAATAATAATAATAATAATAATAATAATAATAATAATAATAATAATAATACAAGATTGTTTTAAAACATAATGAATTAAGCTCAGCAAAAATAAACCGAATTGGTCAACATTTAGAGAATAATGGGTGCTAATTTGGCGCGTGATCTACGACTTACAGGAAACTATAGCAGGCATGTAAAGTAATAAAACAGATTCGACCTAATGCGTGATAAATATGTAAGAACATCACATATGGCAAACTTCATTTCTGAATAGGTATGCGATTTGGTAGTTTATGTGTATTCCACTCTGTGATTTTACTTGTTCGTTTCAATTTCTGAAGTAACTTTAAGATGTTGGCTAAAGATTTTTACAACGTGATCAGAGACGAGACGAAGGCAGTTACAGTTTTACGAAGAAATGTCCTTGTAAATCAGGGGTGCGCAACCTGCGGCCGTGGAAACGATGTCACCTCATCACATTTGACGTCTCAGTATAAACACTCGTACAACATGAACTTCCTATCACTGTCAGATGCCGTACACAAAATGTCGCCTAGTATTCATTTTTAGATCCGAGAGTTTTGAAGATGTTATTTAATAAAACTGATAAATAACATTAATAACGGTTTTATTTTTTACTTTAATGGGAATCAACAAGAAAGAAGTCAGTTTATATGGAAATATGTAAACGCACCCATTTTTTACATGCAGCATTTTCAGTCACAGAGGTTCACTGTTAGAAAATTATACAAAATCATACATGTTACGTTTTCAGAGTTTACGTAATCACAATGAAATTTCTGCGGCCCTAGTGCCAGTGAAGTTAAAGCGCTGCGGTCTATAAGATCAGAAAGTTTGTGCGCCCCTGTAATGTAGATGATGGAGAAAATGTTGCACTATGTCGTCGTTGTGGTGGAGAAATGAAGGAAGATCGAAGAAAACTGAAAATCTTTTTCTTACGTTTCTAGCAGATATTCGCTGAATTCATCAATACAATTATTCGCATTTGTATACTTTTTAGTCCTTATTCCTATCAATTATAAATATATAATATTAGGATTTTGCTTTTCCATTTATGCTGTGAAAAATAATAATAAAAAACCAGGAATAAACAAAATAATAATTTAAATAACCACGTAGATCACACACCAAAGTTGAATTTGCTCGGTGTAGATCACTAGATCGCGTAGATCACACACCAAAGTGGTACCGAATAATGTTAGTTCTGTCTCTGTGCTATAAACGTTTCAATTTTAAAAAAACATCTTCCATAATAAATTAATATGTTTGTAAATATCTTCTATTTTGTGCAAGTTAATTACACACACTGGAAAACCTAAGTGGAATATCTCAGTGTTTCAGTACTTTTACCATTTTTAGCATATTACTATTCACCTGCTCCTGCTTTTATTACTGTTGTTGTTATTTATTTATTTATTTATTTATTTATATATCTCTGATCTCAGTGTTTGTTTACTGATCTATTTACTTACTTGCCTATTTATTTATTTGTTTATTTGTTTATTATCTTTTTTATTTGCTTGTTGTTTATTAATATGCTTATTTACTTATTCGTATCTTTTTTCAATTTATTTGTTTGTTCATTTGTTTACTTTTTATTTTTTTATTATTAAACATCTCTCTCTCTCTCTCTCTCTCTCTCTCTCTCTCTCTCTCTCTCTCTCTCTCTCTCTCTCTCGTATTAAGTTGACTTTGTACTAAAGTAATCTTTATCTTTAGTAATAAATTTAGGAGAAGTAAGTAAACATTAGTCTTGACAACAACAACGTAGGAATGTTATCACTAACACGTGTTTCAATAACAAGCTGTACAGAGATGACAGAAATTTTAAACACAGGTCGTAGAAATATTCCAACTTTCAGTATAGAATCCAGTTATCTATTTAAAGATATGAAACACAGGACATTTACAATACTAAACAATCAAACATTTGATCATAAAGAAATAATAATAATAATAGTATATAATAATAATAATAATAATAATAATAATAATAATAATAATAATAATAATAATAATAATTACATGAATTTTATTTCAAATATTTTAAATTACATTAAAGCATTAAACCGGGTTTTTCCTCTGGTGTCGTATCATCGGTGTTTTATTAATGATGTTATAGTTCTCATTTAAGTAACTGATATTTTTACCATCTTGTTAATATCACTGCTTACGTGGTTGTTGTTGTTGTTACAGTGGTGGTTACTTTTTTATATCGTTATTATATTTTTTACTGTTAATGTTACTGTTCCCGTTGTTGCTTTTTTCCATGATGTCAGAATTATTACTAGCAGTAGTAGTGGTATTGTAGTAGTAACTGTAGTACCATCGTTGCGCTACATACATGCGTACATTGATACACACAACATACACACACACGCCCAATCATACACACCGCAAACAAATACCATGGAAGTGAAATCAGCTCAATTTACCGTCTTTAGTTATTTCTTCATTCATTCTTTGCGTCTGACTCGCTACGCACTGTAACAGATGGTGGGCCCGCCATCACAGACGTCTTAACATGAGTTCGCACAATATTCGTCAGCCACGGCAGCAATGTTCGCCACCCGTTTATTTAGACTGGTTGTCATGCCACTGTTCAGCAGTTCACGTGTCTTGTCTCTAAACAAAATGGATGTAATCCGAAGCTGCGACTGTCATATTTACAAAGTGCACCCTTCGACGGGTCGCAATCAGATTCCTCTCAAATGTGCTGCTCCTCCCGATGCCCGTGTAATCAATGCTACTGCGCGGCTCTATTATTGCGCATGAATTTCAAAGTTAGCGGACAGATACCCACACAGACAATTCCCCACGTGGACAGATCCCCACACCACACATTAGTAGTGACAGATAGGATACAACACTTAGAACAGAATTAGTATTTTTTATTCAGTTTTAAATCTTACACAAAGGCCAATACCCTTAAAAAATATCTGAGACAGTCTCGCTGTTGTGACGCCTGTCAGTGCACAGTTTGTGTAGCTTTGACTGAGGTTTGTGGGTGTGGCGTCTCGCAGCAGAAATCTGGACCTGATCTTTCCGTGTGCTATCAATGTCTCTCCAGATGGTAGAGGGTGCATGTCCAACTAGCTTTGCAATGGCGCTCTTCCATCCCTCGTATGTATTGTTGGTTCTTGATTCCCCTTCATGAGGACACATAGGTGTTGTCAATGTAGTCCAGGAGAGGTTCGAGTCTTTCTGGTATGTGCTTCTGTAGATATGTCAGACCCTCAGTGACGTCATCCACTAGTAAGAAGGCGAGTCCATCTAGCACGCCACAGAAGAGTTTCACGTCCTCCTCTTCTCTATATCGCTGTACAAGACCAAGAGTCTGGATCTTCCTCCATGTGTCCTGTGTTAGGTGATAGTAGCAGACATGTACAAAAAAATCAAACAAAATCAAACAAAACAAACAAACACCACCAGAACGACCACCACTACCAACACCACCACCACCAACAACAACAAGAACAACAACAATAATAATAATAACAATATACCTATTATTATGTGGGTTGTCTTGCTTTGTTAGTACCATTTTAATGATTATCATTATTATTACCGCTGTTATTGTTAATGTGTGTTTTTATGGTGGCTGGCTTTTATATCATGTCACTATGATTATTATAAATGTTGTCATCATCACTGTTGTCATGAAGCCCAGCGCATAAGAGGTGTTAGCTCTCGAGTGCTAACGAACCTATTAAAATATGGCTCGTTTCTTGTCTAGGAATTGCGCCTTTTGTGTACCCGCTGACTGTGTAATTAAGAAATTGTGACGGTTGATTATAATAGATACATATATTTGCATATACTACAGTTATAAACTATATATAATATCAAGTATCCACTATGAACATCAAAACAAAACACAATTTTTAAATTACAAAGAAAATTATTTATTTTACACATGTATACTTATTATGTAGTCGTTGAGGACATGCGAGTTGAAGATAAATTAAATATTACAATTTCTAGTTCTTTAATTTTCAGTAACACGTTATGTTGTAAATATATGTAACACAAGCTCTCTTACACACACATATTCACAGTCGAAACGTTTCGTTTTAATTTTGAAATAAAGGAAACGAAATAAATCTTTAAAAAATATCATTTTAGAAATAAATACGGAAATAAAATATTGAATACATTTTTTAAAAATGTGTTATTATTATTTATTTGCTAAATTTAAAAAAATAAATAAATAAATAAAGGGGAGCAATATATTAATCATCAAATATTATCATCATCATCACAGTATAAAGGACAATAAAAATAACAAAAACAACAACAATACACAAACAAATAAATAAATAAATAAAAGAAACTACAAGGCAGCTTATGTTTCGCTACCATGACAACTCGTTTATCGATCGACTTCAAGTCGTGTCGCAGCGCTCAAACAAAATTAATAAACTAGGTCACCCCCCACCCCATACCATCCCATCCAGTTCTCAGTACTCACTGCTGATGTGAATTTCACCTTAAACACTGCACAAACAACTGACGCTTTACAATTCTTTCCGAAAACAGATATTACAACAAATTCGACAACAACAAAAGAGAAACGAACAAACTGAAAACAATAATAATAATAATAATAATAATAATAATAATAATAATAATAATAATAATAATAATTAAAAAAAATATATATATTAAAAAATATTAAATAAAAATAAAGTAATAAAAATAAATAAATAAATAAATAAATAATCTTAGATCTATATACAGGTTTTCAAATTAAATTAATGAATTAATGAATTTATTATTATTATTATTATTATTATTATTATTATTATTATTTACTCTTTATTTTTCTTGTTATTATTTAGATTACTACATGCTAGAGCAGGAGTTGATACACGTTTTACAGCACGACAAAAGCATGCAGGTCAAAGGACAAAGTTCAAAGTTCATCACTCTTCATCATTCTTCATCATTCATGACACGGAGATCTGTACAGAGAGCTTGTTAACAGGCTTTGGAATTTGATTTGTTCAGTAAGTGAATTCCTTCTTTTTTCTTGTGTTTTAAAATGATTATTATCTGCATATTAGATAATTTAATGAGTGTGTAGCTCTCTGTAATTTTATTTCTTATTAAATTTCTTCCTTATTGTTTTTTTTTATTTTTTATTGTATTTTTTATTCATAAATCAACATTATTTTAAAGTTTCTTATTGTGAGATAAAATGTATTTGCCAGCTCTTTTCTGTATACTTATTTAAAATAAAGATATCAACAAAAATATGTTTAATAGCAAACACCATTTTATATTATTAATTAAACATTTAAGGTAATTTTAAAGGTAATTTTGCAGTATCTTTTGTTATTATAATTTTATAGCTCTCTCTCTCTCTCTCTCTCTCTCTCTCTCTCTCTCTCTCTATATATATATATATATATATATATATATATCAGTATTGTACTGTCAGTATACTTAAATGAATGAAAATAATCTTTTTCTAATAAAATGTTGTATTTGAATAGAAAACCTGAGAGAATAAAAACAATCTAATGATAATAATGTGGTGTTTTATTTTTATTTTGAAGGTTGCTAAGGAGGCTAGCAAAGTGTTCAGAGAGAGAAGAGTTCAGTGTGTCTCTCTTGACAGATTAGCTGCTGATGTTGTAGACTTGATGAGATGGAGACAGGAGTGTGTGTGTTTCTTTGACAGTGAGTGACACCAAATTATGAAG
This sequence comes from Chrysomallon squamiferum, assembly GCA_012295275.1. Lineage (NCBI taxonomy): Eukaryota > Metazoa > Mollusca > Gastropoda > Neomphalida > Peltospiridae > Chrysomallon > Chrysomallon squamiferum. Next base: position 32,299,187 of record CM022672.1, on the reverse strand, counting down.
AAGATTGTTGTTGTTTTCTATATTCATTTCATATATATTCATTAAGTGATAAAATGATATATATATTATTTTGATGTATGTTATATATTTTATCTATATTTGTGTTAGATGTTTCATTTTCTGTGTTAGAATATCATTGTTTGTTTCTGTTCCAATGTCAGTTTTATCAAAGTTATCACTAAATATGTTTTATTAATAAAGAGATGAAGTCAGTTTCCTGGTTTGGTAAAGTATTACAATTTATATCTGATATATATAAATAAGAAAATAAATGTAAACCATAGATTCAGAATAGCTGTAGGTTTTGGTGTCATGCTGAATTTCTATTAAATGACATTTTAAAACATTTCTCTACAGAGTATTAAATTATTTATTTTTTATTTTTGTTCAGTTAATAACTGCTCTGTATTCAGCTTTTGTGTCAGAATGATATTACCTGAACACTGAAGACATAAGTTTGTTATAAACAGGCTGTAGGTAATGTTAAGTACATTGTGATGTTTACTGTTTTGTTTTTTAGTTGAGTATCCTGTGTTCAGACTGGCTGGTGAACAAGGTGGGAGTACTCTAACTTTTCATCAAGGTGGTTTCTCTCTGAGGCAACTGGTCAAGTTGAGGAGTAGGAAATGTCTGGAAGTGTCACCCCACTGTTGTCCAGCTTCTCGGAAAGTCTCATTCCTAGTAAGTAATGTCTGTTAGAAAACTGTGTCAGTTTAAAATCAGCATTTCTCCACTTTTTATCTTTACAATTTCAAACACACTTGTTAAAAAACTGTTAACACACAGTTCCAGACAGATTTTATAAAACAAATTTGACAGATTCATTGTGACTGGCAAAACACTAGTTTATTTATTTAATAATAATCCACATCTGTATGAAATACTGAAACGTTTTTTTTATTATGTTGAATTTTAGAATTCTGTGTTGAAATTTCTTAACAGGAAGCATGTTCAACTTAACAATAAATATTTTAATAGTGTTGATAAATGTCTTGTTTATAGCCTAGTGTTACTCCTTTCTGACTTAACTTAAATTGTTACATATAATAACATCTATTTTGTTATAAATTATAGCATATGTACAGAAGGAAAATTCTAGAGAGAGAGAGAGAGAGAGAGAGAGAGAGAGAGAGAGAGAGAGAGAGAGAGAGAGAGAGAGAGAGAGAGAGCTAGTTAACAGACTCAGTGATTGGCAAGTAAACTGTGTGTACATTACATTTGTAATTCTAACATTTGTCTTGTTGTTTAATGTATGAGTGTAATATTTTATTTTTCACATAACAGAGCAGAGAAATCAGAGGAGAGTTACAGAACAACAGTTGACTGTCAGATGTTTCACATCACCCAGGCTGCTTGATTGGTAAATAAGTGTGAACTTGTCTCTCAGACCTTTCAGCCACCATGAAGTTCACTAAAATCATTTTTGATTAATAATTTGAAAAAATCTGCTTCAGATGACAGACATTGTTGTTATTTTTGATAATGAAACTGTGAGAGAAAAACCATCTACATTTTCACTGTTAATTAACACAGCTGTTTGTGTTTTCAGTTTTCAGTTTTCAGTAACAGACTGCAGAAATCAAGATTGATACTACATTCTGTTACTTCTCAGCTCAGCTCTACTATTAAGTAAAAAAACATCACATTTCATTTATATCTAGTCTTCATTTTACATGTCAAATTGTATAACTTACATTTCCAGGTAAATACTGATAATCAAGGACATTTGAGTTTAATCTATGTAACTCTGAATATTATTTTTATTTTAATTATAAGTTTTACATTTTTTTTTTTTTTCTTCAGGGTTCTTTATCATGAGCTTGCTTTGAGAAAGAAAGAATACATGTGAGAAGTGACATTGATTCTAAATGACTTGTCAAGTTTGCCTCCAAGTTTTTAAAGTTGTCTGATCATCCTGAACTAAGCAAACAGAAGATGAACATCTCCATAATAAATATAAAGAACTGAATGCTTGGAGAATATTGAAATGTGTTAGAAATTTCAACACGAAAATAACATTTTAAAAACTGTTACTTGTGTGAAGCATGGACTACACTTAGTGAAGAATTTAAATACTGTAAATATAGACTCAAAGTCACAATGTTGTTCACACAACATGTAATCAGATGTAGATCAGTATTCAGAATGTTTGGATCAGACACAGGACCAAGTAGTCAAGTATGTGACAAACAGACATTACTTTTTTGAAAATTGATTGATGTTAGAATCTTGATGATTGTTTAAAAAAAGCTGCACATTTTAGATTAAAAAGTGTTTGATTCAAGGGAGATAATTATTAAATTTATTTTATTATTTTGTAAATAAATAAAAATATTTGTATTATTTTTTAATAGTGTATTCGTATACAAATACATATATGGTGACTAGGCCACTGAATGTTATAACACTGAATCAATGAAATTTTTATCCACTAAAAAAATATATATTATAGTTTTTGTATTTTTCACACTAGTCAGTTTTACTAGCTTTTCCTTTGACAGGTTATTATATACAAAGATTTGAAATAGGTGCAGATTAAAAATGTTTATTTAATCTTTGTTTTCTCTGTACAAATAAACAATTGACTTATGCTGTTTTGTTTCTTGTTTTATATTTTAGGCTACTGTCATAGACAACTTCCTGAGGTTAAGTGAAGGGAAACAATTTTAATTAAAATCTTAGACATTATTTTCTTTCAGAACAAATCTCTGAATAAAATTTCAGCAATACAAAGTAAAGGTGAGGATAAATTTATGGTATATTTAGAGTTAGGAAAGAAAGTTTTAATATTATATTTAGGGATAATTTTTAGATTTAAAGTTATTAATATAGTTGAAATCAGTGCTAGGTAATCTAGTTAGTTATTTTTAAAGCATTCAGTCGTTTAAGACATTTTCTACATTATTATTATTATTAGATTTAAAATAATTTTTGATCTGAGTAAACAATTTATTATACAGGCAAAGTGTAAATTACTGCCAGGGTTAGTTACTAGGTTAAAGTGCTTTATGTTCAGACTTTTAGTCTAAAAGTTTATATATTTTCACTGATTAGGTTAGGGTTAAGATTAGATTTAAAAAGAAATAAAATATAAAAAAGTTGAAGATATGTTTATTTTTGTTTTTATTTATTTATTTATTTATTTATTTATTTTTTTTTTTTGCTTTCTTTATTAATAAGACTATTTAATTTATTAGTAGCATGTTGTTTAGAACAGTGTCAGCATCTGGTAACTGATATAAAACTAACGTTCGACGGTTATTAAAATTGTTTCATTGTTATAAATAGATCTAGTGTTACGATTACGTTTACATTAGGGTTAAAATCAGTGTTTGGTTTCAAATTAAGTTTAACTTTATACAAATTACCTGTCAAGTATCAATTGTTCAGTTAAAACTTTTTGCGATCTATAACGTCATTTCCTGCACTCTCGATAACGTCACTTCCCGAACAACTTAGAACGTCGTCAAGTAAACCATTGTAGGAAAGAAAGAAACAGAAAACAAAATAACAGGAAAAAAGAAACGGAAACTACAGTTTTGCTAAAATTCCCATTTTAAATATGTTAAAGGTATTAAAAATTATTTTTTATACCAAACTAATACTTTTAATGCTTCTTAAATGTTCCATCATAAGTATGCGCCTTTGACCCATTAACTATCATTCCGCAATTGATCGTCCATATATTTCACCATAAACACTATGTCAGTCTCTATCCCTATATCTCTCTAACATAAGTCAATTTCCTAATTAACTTACCCAGTTGAGTTTTAATTGTCATTGAGTCCTTAACCTACCAAATGGGTCCTTTTAATATCTCATTTAACATTTTCTTTCAGAAACCATCTAAGAAGCCATTCTCTAATTCATTCATTCAAAGGATAATCCCTTCTCCTTAAGTCCTCAGATCGATCCCTTTATCTTATCCTCAGATCTATCCCTTTAACTTATCCTCGGATCTATCTCTTTATATTATCCCATATATGGCTTTCCCGATGACTTCCAACTTAATTACCCATGATATCATTATAAAAGATGTGAGGGACCACCATTCCTCAGAATCATTAGTGCCATCAATAGAATAAATATCACAGATATATGAATAAAATTACTATGGACATCATCAAGAGTCAGAAAGTTTGATAAAAAATGTGTTATCATGGACACATGTATACCAAGTTAGCTACTAATAAGAACAAGATTTGGTGGAAGTGCTCCAAGAAATTCCATCTTGGTATGTTTCAGGGTGCATATACTGTATATGATTTTATTTATATTTTATATTTCTGAAATGCAATATGTGTTAATGAATGCGATTTAATTGGATGGGCGGGAAAATCTTGTGTATTTCTTCAGAATACAGTAAGAAATTATAGATGAGGTTTGAATATTAATATTTCCGAATGACTTCATATTCTGGTATTAATTAGTGTATTATATTATGTTTCTAAAGGTTGTCTGGCTACACTCAGCACTACGGCAGATATGACTGATCCAGAACCCGGTCGTTCATGCACCTGATGACACTGAGATCTCATACACCAAATGTCGCAGCGCCATGTGTGACCAAGCTGCGAACTCACTGGAAAAGTCATCACAGATCTTCGCTTAGTCACAGCCGAACTCGGACCAGACGTGCAGTCACGAATACCACTCGAGAAGAACACTAAGCAAGACTCCTCCAGTACCACAGCACCTCTCTGAGTTCATACCAGATGAGTGGCAGAAAACAGTTGACCCTTATCCAGAGCCATTCCTACTCTACGACACTGGACCAGAGACTATTAGCAGGATCATCGTCTTAGTACAGAACAGAGACTCAGACACCTGGCCACTGCGACTAACATCTTCATGGATGACAACTTCTCCATGGCTCCAGCTCAGTTCTCCAGGTTTATGTGCTTCGTGTTCCTTTCCGTGACGTTGGAATGACATGTGTTTACGCGCTGCTGCAGAACAAGTCCAGTTCTGTGTACGATGAACTGTTTGAAGCGGTTGTGGACAAGTGTGAGGAGTACGGACATGAGGTCACTCTCAATGACGGCCACCGAACGAACAACAGTTGTGAAGGGTGGAACAATAAGTTTTTCAGCATGGTTGGCCATCATCATCCTTCTGTCTGGAAAGTTATCCAGTGGTTCCAGCGTGAAGAATCCACTGTACACACCGTTCTTCAACAGGATGCAGTTGGCAATCCTCCGAAGAAGTGCAAGAACAAAGGTCATATTCGCCTTCAGAGGAGACTCAAATCCTTGTGCCAGGACCGTGTCAATAGTTCCAAGTCCATTCCTGAGTTTTTGGTTGGAGTCGGACACAACATTCGTATTACTAAGTGCTTATGACCTAAATGATACAAAGAAATTCATATATGAGAATAAATTTGTTGTGAATAAAACTGTTTCTTTCTTCCCTGTTTTTTTTTTTACTGTTTCTTTCTTTCGGTTTACCGTTTAATTTAGACAAATATAGTGTTTTGTAATATTTGAACGGCCCCTTAGGGTTAGATTATTTTTCATTTTAGGGTTAGGGATTAGAGCAATGCGTAGAATGGTAAACGTCTCAATGTACTCAGTGCACTGAATTAGAGACAAAGTGAACATGATTAGAAAAACATATTGAATCACTGTCTTCATCTGCTGAGGAAAAAGGGAAATCTCACTGATTTCACTAATCTAATAGTTTCAGAAAGACTGTGAAAGCAAAAAGAAAAACTTGAAACTGAGGTCGAAAGTTGGAAAATAATAAAACTGAGAGAGAATTCCAACTGATAATTCAGACAACAAACCCATAAGGAGTAGGATTTGGGGCAGTTTAAAGATATGGGTTATTAATTCAATAAAAAGAAACCAACGCGACAACTGTTTCTAAAGCAATACTTCTGTATTCATATTTCTCTCAATCTGCCTTACATATCATCATAGTGATGTCTAACACCAAGAATAAAACTGCATTTTAAAACGCCAAAATAAATTACATTAAATTTGTCATTACTAGTAATCCTACCTTGAATACTCTGCAGCCTAGTCGAGGAAAACGTTTTAACTCTGACAAACATATTTAAAAACTGCTAAAAACACTTTGTTGTGATTGAGTTCGCTTGGAAATGGTTTTGGAAATTTGGATTTGTGGGCTATGGAAGGTTTTGGAAACGTTATGGAAATTTTGACAGCCAAAGGTCTACGAACCCTGTTATTTATTTATTTATTTATTTATTTATTTATTTCATTTACTGATGTATACATTTTTTTTTTTTTTTCTTTCTTTTTTCCATAAATTTAAAATGGAAGACATTATCACCGTAATGATGGTGTCCCCTCTTTCCCATGTTCCTGGACCCGCCCTGGAATGAGAATCGATTAAAACGAGTTAGAAAAAAAATCTCCTTTGATGTTCACAGCAGACGACAAATTTAATTCTCTCAATTTTTTACACTGCTTTTTTTTTTTTTTTTTTTTTTTTTTCTTTTCAATGTCGTTTTAATTACTGATAAAATCAAATGAAACTGATCAGTTACATCTGTTACATAAATTGTTTCAGCAAATACAACCAAATTTAGTGAACTTCCAGTAAAACATTTTAACAGACAATTTTTCTCTCTAGAAAAGAACATAGAAGAAGAAAGAAAAAAATGGTAAGAAATTTGTTTTATTCAAACCATACAGAGCTGAAAACAAAAATTATAAATAAAATAGAAATAAAATAAAATATTAAATCAAAATAACAGAAAAGATAAAATGAATGCATTAAATATTAGCGTCGATTCACGCACACACTTTAACGCACAGGTTAAATGTATTTATTTTATTAGTTTTATTTTCAGAAATTATCTCCCCTTTTTTGTTTGATGTTCTTCTCTGGCTGTGCTGCTAACTCCACGTAAGTAAAAACTATTTTTCTTTCATTTTTTTATTAATTATTTAAATGTATGTGCTTGAATTTTACGTTATTATTATTATTGTTGCTGTTTTTGTTATTGCTCTTATTATTATTGTCATTGTTATTGTTGTGATTTTGTTGTTGTTGTTGTTGTTGTTATTGTTATTATTATTATTATTATTTTGTAAAACTGATACACAATTATTTATTTTACTTATAGGGACATCGAGTCCATTTTAACCGCATTTTTCGATACAGACACATTTAGAAAGATTGCACTGTCGAAGGAAAACCCCATTATAGGTGAAATTCTGTCTAAATCCTAAAACCTCAAACTACGTGTGAGCCGTGTCCGTACTATGAAGAGAACGTGGACACGTTTTGTAAAGATCACTGCTCTGTGACTGGTCCAGGACTGTGGAGAATTCGAAAAGTGACCTGCGCGTTAGTAACGTTTGAATTATCTAGTTTTGTAGTTTAGGAGTACGTGTATATTTAAGTGTGTGTGCTGGTAGGTGGAACGCAGGGACACGTTCTTTGATTCGGACATACTCACAGACACGTACAGTAAATACACACATTTACACGCACGTACTCTTATACTAGAGTGAATACACACATTTACACGCCCAGACTGAGAATTTTTCATCCATCAGTTTAGCTTCAGCAAATGAAACGTATTTCTTAAAAGATCTAAATAAATTGCATGACAATCCTTAAATAATTTATCTGTTAAATGTAAATGATATTTACATTTTATTTGTTCTTAAATACACAAATATAGTAGTTGTGGTAATGGTAGTAGTAATAGCAATAATAGTAGTAGTAATAGTAAACTAGTTGTAGCAATATCATCAGTAATGCTAATCGTAGTAGTAATATAAGCAGTAATGATAATCGTAGTAGTAATATAAGCAGTACTAGTGATAGTTATAATGGCAGTAGCACTAGTAGTATCAGTAGTTATAGTAGTAGTAGTCATGGACTGAGCTTCCTTTATCCTAAATTCGGATTTCTGAAAGCAGAACATCTTTTCGATCAACCGAGACATAATTAATTATAATTTGTGCATGTTTTTTTTTTTTTGTTTTTTTTTTTTTTGTAAATACAATGTTTGTTCCATGTACCAGATAATTTGATAATAATATTAAACCATCTCGATTTACTGCTACGTTAAAAAAAAAAAATGAAAAAAAAAAAAAAATAAAAAAAAAAAAAAAATAAAAAAAATAAATAAATAAATAAATAAAAAAACCCCTTAAAATTCAGCTTCCGAGATAATACCGGCCCCAAGATAAGATATGCTCATTCAACAGTAATAGAAGTATGAGTTTAAAATGTTTAACACTAAGTTTTAAAATTACAGCCACACGTCTTGTCATCAGTTCTGTCCCTGTGAAAAGACGACCCAGTGTCAGGCTGCTGGCTTGGCGAGGTTTTGGTTTTATGCTTACTGTAAGAAACCTTGTGAACACTGGCCCGCTGGCTTCAGCTTCAACTACTACGATTTTCCTCAAGACTGTAAATGTCGCCAGTAATTCAGTTAAAATTTCTGTGTTTACAAACATATTAAGATGAAATAAAGCTCAAGTAATACACATATCAGAGTTTTGTTTTCACTTCTTTAACACGTTTTTAGTTATTAACAGGATCGGTAGTTATGCAGGATCTTCAGTACGGCACTTAAATAATTCCTGTTCTAACCGTTGCTCCGTGACTACAGCCATTTTCCTTAATTGTCCTTAAACGATAAATTGTCAAGAGTGAAACTCTAAAGAAAAAGAATATCACCAGAAGATTCATCCCGTCACCTCTACATTTTAAACATTTATTTATTTTTTTATTTTGTTTTTTTTTTTTTTTTTTTTTTTTTTTTTTTTTTTTTTTTTTTTTTGTAAAGTTTATTTTCAGCAATTATTATTACAAGCTTGTCGCTATAAGTTTTTGTGGCACTTGTTTTAATATATTTTTTCTAAATAATGTCTATGGACGTATTTTTGTGACATTGTAGTTTCTCTTTCACGCTTCACTAAATTAAACTGGTAATGATAAAACAAAGAAAGGCGCGAACCAAGAGACTTTGACTTTCTGATAATTATGCTAAATTAGCTGCGAGCATCCTTTATACTATTATCATTATAAAACAATCTTACACAAATATTTGCATCTAATTAATATTAAAATATATTTAGGTGCCTTTCTTCAAATTCACTTTACTTGACCATTAACTGACATATGTTGAAAATATTTGTAGATGACTCTCAGTTTAAAGTGATTGTTCTTGTGTTAATGTGTTATGTAATTTCTTTCAGCTACCAACGTCTACTTTGATTATGCAAATAAACATGAAACTGCATTTTAAATGTTTTGTAATCGTTAATGAACTATGTTAGTATAATCCATGTTTCTTTTGTACTAAATGAAGTACATGGCATTATAACTCTAGGAATGGATGAATGAATTAATGAGTAAATGAATGAATAAATGAATTAACCAATGAACGAATAAATCAACGAATAAACAGATGAATAACGAACGAAATACATTGAACATCGAATTACGTATTTCAGCCAGCTTCATTTTCTACAATGCTTTCATTCTGTATTTCCCTTTCCTAACAGATCTCCATTTTTATTTCCAAATAGGATATCAATTCCTATTATTTTAAAACAGACCGAGACAATTTACTTTTTTTTTCTTTTTTTTTTATAGTCATTATTCAGAAACTAAATATTTTAATTTCTTCTTAAGCTGGATTAGTATTTGCAGTCTGAGTTAATCGAGCGCCTATTTCGAAAGGAAAGCATAATTTATTATCTGGCGGCATTATTTATTTAGTTAGTTATTTATTTGATGTTGTTCAGGTTCAGCTACTACGAGTTTCCTCAAGACTGTAAATGTCGCCAGTAATTCAGTTAAAATTTCTGTGTTTACAAACATATTAAGATGAAATAAAGCTCAAGTAATACACATATCAGAGTTTTGTTTTCACTTTAACACGTTTTTTAATATCTTCTTTATCTGAATAAGTATTTGCCCGCCTGTCGAACGCCTATTTCGAAAGGATAGCATTGTTTATTATCTGGTGGAATTATTTATGTATGTATTTATTTATTTATTTTATGATTTTTTTTTTTTTTTACTAATTTAAAGACTGAAATAAAATTAACGAAGGCAGTTAGCAGTTGAAGATAATTTTACTAAGCTTTACATACCCTTGAGGTTAATATCATTTATTTACCCGCTGACAAGACATTTTATAGGTCTCAATGACTGTTTCCTCGTAGACTATACAATAATCTTTTCTAATAATCTCTCTCTCTCTCTCTCTCTCTCTCTCTCTCTCTCTCTCTCTCTCTCTCTCTCTCTCTCTCTCTCTCTCTCTCTCTCTCTCTCTCTCTCACACACACACACACACACACACACACACACACACACTCACACAAGCTTTCACCTTCTCGCATTCTTTATCTCTCTCTCTGACCCTGTCTGCCTTTCATCCTATCTCTTATCTGTCTATGTATTTTTAAAATGCTTTTAAAATGCAAATACGCGAGTTAAAAGATATTTGCTGTCAGTTGCTGTCATCCACACACGCACGCCATAAAAATTATGCGATAACTGCCACAAAAACTAAGATAAATATTATTACTTTTACTTCAAATATGTGTAAAACAGATAAAGCATTTTTTTTTTTTTTTTTTTTTTAATATTTAATTTTTTTAAATTAAATTTGTTTTTAATTTGTTTTTTTAAATTATAAGAAAAAAAGAATGTTTGGCAAATCGTTAAAAACTACAGAGGCAAAAATTTAGTCAATAAAAGATGCAGATTTTTGCATTTCATGTAATGTTGTTTTATTGGTAGCCAAAGGGTTTCTGATAATAGTAAGTCGCATTTTCTTTAAAGTTTATTTTTAATATATGTTCAGCTATTGAATGAATTACGAAACAGAATTATTTGCTTCCCGGAGTTTCATAGCAAACATTTTAAATTTTAATAATAATAATAATAATAATAATAATAATAATAATAATAATAATAATAATAATAATAATAATAATAATGACAAAGACGAACGATAAAGATTATTATTATTATTATTCTTATTAGTAGTAGTAGCAGTAGTAGTAGTTGTGTTATAAAAAAACTATTTTGTTAATTATTTATCAGAATAATTACATAATATTAAGTCTTCCTTTCAGTGTTGTGTTGAGAAAATCTTATTTTATAACTTTTAAAATAAACGTTTAAATATATTTTGAAATTAGTGATTTATTGAAATGTAATAAGTAAAAAAGTTGTAATAGCTCTTTTCTGCAGAGAATTAAACATTTGTTACAGAAATCTTAAATGAAATTTCTACCAAGATGTATTACTTTTTTCTTCTTTTCTTTTATTACTTTTTTCTTATTTTTTCTTATTATTTTTTTCTTCAAAACAAAAAATAAAATGAAAATAAAAATAAAAATAAGATAAATAAAAATAATACAATAACAAAATAACGAAAATAAAATAAATTAAAAAATACAACATGTAGAACCCGAGTTTGAGTTCCTTGTTGTTTGTTTCCTTGTTTCACAACAAACTTGTGGCCATAGAGACATTTACATTTTTAAAATTTGTGTTAATATTACTTTAATGGAATGAACAAAAAGACATAATTTTTACTTACATTAATTTTTCGTTTTGCTTTTGAAACAAAAAAATCTTCAAAATAAAATATACTCCGGGTATTTTCTAGATCGGCTTTCATCTCAGTTCCAGTGCAACAGGTCGCAATCCTCTGTCACGTCTGAAACACGGTTGTAAGATTGCGAGTCTCTGTCACGTGTGAAACACGGTTGTAAGATTGCGAGTCTGTGGCACGTGTGAAACACGGTTGTAAGATTGCGAGTTTCTGTCACGTCTGAATCACGGTTGTAAGATTGCGAGTCTCTGTCACGTCTGAAACACGGTTGTATGATTGCGAGTCTCTGACACGTCTGAAACACGGTTGTATGATTGCGAGTCTCTGTCACGTCTGAAACACGGTTGTATGATTGCGAGTCTCTGACACGTCTGAAACACGGTTGTAAGATTGCGAGTCTCTGTCACGTCTGAAACACGGTTGTAAGATTGCGAGTCTCTGACACGTCTGAAACACGGTTGTAAGATTGCGAGTCTCTGTCACGTCTGAAACACGGTTGTATGATTGCGAGTCTCTGACACGTCTGAAACACGGTTGTATGATTGCGAGTCTCTGACACGGCGTGAAAACACGTGAACTTTGTTACATTGGAAGTTGATATGCTGCAATGTTACATAACTTTAGAAATGTGATGTAAATGTGAGTATTACACACACATGGTTTTTTTCCATTAAAATTAACTGTCTTGTTATCATCCATATAAATAAAAAGACTGATTGTAATATATATATTTACAGTCAGTCTTTTTATTTATTTAGCTAGTTAGTTAGTTATTTATTAAAACAATTGTTTAAAAAGTGCTGGTTCAAGATTCAGATACTCAACTGAATTGTAAACAACAACAATACTACTACTAATAATAGCAGTAGTAGTAGTAGTAGTAGTAGTAGCAGTAGTAGTATTAGTAATAGCAGTAAAAGTAGTAGTAACAGTGGTGGTAATATAGTAATTACAACAGGAAAACGAGAAACCATCACAATAACTGGATTGACAGTAACGACAACAACAGCGACAACATGAAAGGAGAAAATAATATTATTGAGAATTACAACGATGCTGTTAATAGCAACGACAACAGGACGATGCCAACGACCGCGTCAACAAGAGAAATAATACTAATAATAATAACAATAACAGGAAAAAACAAACAAAAGCGAGCAGAATATGAAGGTTAGAAGTAACGACAACAGCAATAAAAGGAACATCGATAAAAAAATAATAATAATAAAATAACTACGAAAATATTTTAAGAAATATAAGAAGCCAAAGTTCATTAGTTTACAACATAAAAAAGAAGAAAAGAGCTAGAAACAAACAGGAAGAATATAATT
>CM022672.1:32221880-32286090 GCA_012295275.1 Chrysomallon squamiferum | reverse complement strand
TGGTGTACTTCGTTCAGTTACATGTGCTCATTCCTTACTTCCCTCCGAAGGCGGAGGATGTTACCGTTCGGTCACCGGGACATGTTTGTATGTGTGCATGTGAGAGATTATGGGTGTGCGTTCAATGGTGAAACAGGAGACGTATTTGTATGTGAAAGAAAGTGTAGATGTGTGTGTGTGTGTGTGTGTGTGTGTGTGTGTGTGTGTGTGTGTGTGTGTTTTGTGTGTGTGTGTGTGTTTTAGAGAGCGAGAGGACGGGTACAGAAATTTTATATGTGGAATATTGGCTGCTGGGGGATTTTAACCTACACTGATTTTTCAATGAGCATTTATTATTATTATTATTATTATTATTATTAGTAGTAGTAGTAGTAGTAGTAGTAGTAGTAGTAGTAGTAGTAGTAGTAGTAGTATTAGTATTTATGCTGTTGTTGATGTTGTTATTATATTGTTATTTTGATCGTGGTATTACTTTTTCTATTTTTCTTTTATTCTATTTATCATTATTGTCTCAATCGTTATTTTTATTGTTTCGTTTAGCTTTTGTACATTTCGTTATTAATAATGAGCAATAGATTCATCTAATAGCGTTTCTTTTTTCTATTTGTTTGTTTTAATTATTATTTACTTCTTTTTTTTTTTTCTACCGTGGAATTGCAATTTTTGTTTTTCTTTTTGTAAAGTGAAGAAAATCAACAGGAGAGACATTTTTTTCCCGCCAGCTCAGTTATTTTTTCCGCGAGAATTGCAGATGTCAGTTATATTACTTCAGCATCAACCAATCAGCGATCAGACGAAACACACGTGGTAATTTTTTTTTACATTTAAATTTCCCTTTTTCGCGCCATTTAAAGTTTGGGAGGCTTGGTGTTAAAGGTTCATAATATTTTCAAAGTAAGAATTTACCTGACACAAAATCGAAACAAAATAAAATAAAATAAAATAAATAAATAAATAAAACCTTTTATTTCCTTGTGCAAGCAAATACAAGGCTGTATCCGGATAGAAACCTTCATTTTATTTATTTATTTATTTATCATTTTGTTTCTTTCTTGCTCCCCTATCTGTTTTCGTTTTTTTCTTCAGTTATTTTAAATTATTATTATTATTATTATTATTATTATTATTATTATTATTATTATTATTATTATTATTATTATTATTATTATTATTATTTCATAACATTTGTTGTTGTCCTTCTTGCAGTAAACAACGTTAAAAGAAGCGTCAAACGTTGAACAAGAATGTGGCTAAAAAGCGCAAACAAAAATTTCATTTCTTAGGGCCGTCTTTCCGAGGCTCTGGTAAATGTTTTATTTCCATGATGAGATATAACATGTAACAAACATATTCAGTTAATTAGTGTTGTGTGATACGTGTAGTGATGTTTGTGTATGTGAATGTAAGTGTGTGTCGGGCTGAGGGTTGTAGAACGTGCTTGTTTTCGAGGGTGGAATGGATGTTTATATACTTACAAAACCATCAGTTTTAGTAAAGACTGTTAATTTATATCGCTGTATTATTTATATGTAACATTATGTTTTTATATGCTATTATATGAGTGTCATGTAGGGGCCAGTGTGTTTTGGTGTGATTTGTTTTTTTCCTCTCATATTCTGTGAACTACACAATAAATATGTATCTGTGACTGGATGACATATACTGACTGTGATAACAAATGAAGTGAATTCTCAGGAAATGTGTTGTCTCTCATGTGAAGAGTTCAATGTATTTGGTTACCTACTTTGTTAAGCTTTTTATCTCAGTTTAAGCAGATAACCTTTAAGGTATTTATGTAAACCTGTAATATTAATGGTGTTTTATTTTTTTTTTTCATTTCAGGAACTTTTTTTTTTTTTTTTTTTATATTACTTTAGTTGTAATCCTAAATATTTTAATTATTAGTATACAGTGTTAAGAAAAGAATACAAAGGTTAGTAAATATCATAAATGAATTTTGTAAATGTCTGTTTATGAATCTAGAATAGTGTGTTTTGTGATTATATAAGACTATAGTAGATTATTTAATTTGTATGATTGTTGACTTTGTGATCGTCAATGAGATAAAATGAATTTTTCAAAGATCCATTAAAAAATCTCAATCATAAGAAAGAAAATATCAGAATTCAGTCCACTGCAGCATTTACAGTTAGAACACATTTCAGTTGATTGCAAAATGTACAGTCATTGATTTGTAGAGTAATACTTGAGAACTGACAAAAAGCAAAAGATTTATCTAAAAATAACATCGTAATAAACTTTATCTAAGGATCCAATACTTCATCCAGTAGATCAAAACTATCATTAATTTTCAAAATTTTATTAACATTGATTTTGAAATTAATAAACTCCAAGAACAATATATTTCTGAACTGAGATATATTATCCAGGAATAACAGTTAAACAGTATTAGGCGTTCACAGTTAGTGTTTATAAAAAAATATTGGCAAAATAAGATAAGCCAGTTCGTCCAATTTATCGAACTACGAGCAAACCTTTTATGTGAAATAGATATTTGAGATAAAGTAATTAATAGTGGCTCTTGAATTATAACTTATAGATAAACAGGTCAAGTCGCCCAAACGGATCTTTGGCCATTTCAAGCCCGCTGCCCTGTATTAGTGTTTAAGTGTATTACAGAGTATACAGTATAACTGTAGTGTATATTATACAATATAGGCCTATATATATATATTTCGCAAAGTAATATTTAAAACTATATATGTATATACACATTTTTAATATACTAGCTGTTATGAAGTGGATAGGTATATTTAAACATTGTTTTATATATATTTATCATGCTGATATTTTGAAGTAAAATACAGTTGTTATTGTTCTTGTTATTATTGTTGTTGTTGTTGTTGTTGTTGCTGCTGTAAAATCTTTTACAACTATTAATCATGTATATTTGTTATATATTTATTTTGTATTTACAGATGGTTGAATTTCCACTGGAGTCCATATTGTCCAAGATGTTTGTCATGTCATTTCACTTGGCCTGTAGTTCTGGAATTGTCACAGTTGTGTCTGTGTTGTCTGTGCAAAGTGATTTATACAGACCAGAGGTTTGAAATTCATTTTTTGTATTGGTATCACAAATATGATTAAGCTATTATAACATTAAACATCCCAAATTATTATTAAACAAATTTTACATAAAACATCTTTTGTATTGAAGATGAACAAAATTACATACAAGGAAATTAATTTATTGTTTTTAAAAACAGAAAGAAGTAAAAGTATTCATGAATAAAATAAATTATTTTTCCTCCATTCTAAAGATTTATTTGATTTTTTTTTTATATTTATGGGAAATAATCTTTTTTGAGGAAAATGTTTGACACAATGAAAGTTTTATCACTAAACTGAAAAAAAAACTTGAAGCTTTCATTTTCCTTTTGTTGGTTATTATGAACAAGAATAAAATACAGAAAAATCTCAGCAAAATCAATTTATTCTGACTAAATAATTTGTTATTCTAATATTTTAGGTGATTTTTAAATAGACATTTGTGTTTGTTTCCAGAGATTACCAATGATAAATTTTCATGATTTTTTTTTTATTATTATTATTTTTTTTTTATTAACTATAATTTTATTTATTGGAGTTATCAGTAATAAATGTTACAATATTTTAGTTAACTCATTTCATTGTTAAGGTTTATCAATCATAAATGTAATTTATGACTTTACAGGATAAACAAACTCTTGCTGTTCAGAAAAAAGGCCAGGTTCCTTCAGGCCAAGGATGACCACTTGACCATGTGTGTAGTGCACAGTTCAGTGAAGAACAATCACTTCTCCAGTCCTGACTGTTAAGAGAAATTTGTACAGACTCAGACACTCAGATGTACTCAACATGTTTGTAAACAGATGCTGGGTACAATGGACAGGTAATTCAGTTTACTACCAGATTTTATAAACTTCAAAATAATAAATTACTTAATTTCATCCTGAGAATGTTTTAATATTAATATTATTAGATATAATTTTATTGTTTATTTGTAAATACAGACTTTGTCATTGATTTACCAACTGTGATAACATAGCTGTAAGAGGAAATAGTCAATTGAACATGCATTTTAGAAAGTTTAAATTTAAAAATTAAGAATAAGATAAAGATTTTAGATTTTATTTGTTATCAATTTAAAAATGTAAAAAAAAAAAAAAAAAATATGTATATTTTATTTTTAAAATTATTAGATTCATACTTAAAGGTTCTCACTTGATTTGTTCAAATTTGTTTTAAACAGACACATTCCCAGATAATAAAAAGTACAGGAACAACAAGAAATATTTTAATAAATACAGTTTGACTTTATTTTATTTTAGTTAAATTTTATTTCACTCTACATATATATTAGTTGAAAACATCACTCCAAATTCAAATGAAGACATAAAATTGTTATAGTTGTTCTACAAAAATGTACAATTAATGTTTTATTTTCAGAAACAAGCTGGATGTTATGTCAGAATCACCACAGAGTACAGAAATCTATTTACAGCAGATTCTTACAGCAAAGAAATCACAGGACAGTTACAGACAATCAGATGTTTTACATCAGTGCTGTTTTAACAGGCTGAGTGATTGGTAAGTAAAGTGTATGTACATTACATTTGTAATACTATTACTGACAATTTTGTTTTAAATGTATGAATGTCATGTCTGATTTTGTGGACAAAAGCTGGTGTTGTACACAGAGTACAGAAATCTATTTACAGCAGATTCTTCACATCATGTTAGTTTAACTGTCTGCTTGACTGGTAAATAAATGTAAACTTTTCTCTCACAAATTTTAATAAACTTTTCCCTCAGGCCTTTCAGTAACCATGAAGTGTGAAAAATAATTTTAAATGATCTGTTTCAGATGACAGTTATTAATTATTATTTTTGATAATCACAGTGTAACAAAAAAACCTACATTTTCACTGTTAATAAAGTCAGCTATTTTTATGTTCAGTTTTCAGTGTACATTTTTTAATACAAGAGTAACAGACTGCACAAATCAAGATTGATACTACAATCTGTTGCTTCTCATCTCAACTCTCTACTATTAAGTCACAGAATATCACACTTGAATTATATCTATTCTTCATTTTGTATAATCCCAGATTCAGAAGTAAACTTTTATAAGCAGGACAAATTAATACTGTTTATACAATTCTGAATATTATTTTAGTTTTAATAAAAACACATTTATTTTTGTTTTAAATATTTCAGGGTTGTTTATAATGAGAAGTGTTAATGATAATCATCTGTTCATTCTAAATGGCTTCTTGAGTTTGCCTCCAAGTTTTTGCAAATTTTCTGATCACACTGAACTAAGCATGCAGAAGAAATAGCAGAAGATGAAAGATCTCAACAAAAAAAGAAAAAAAGAAGCTGGATTTCTGGAGAATACTGACAACTTCTAGAAAAATCCACACCAAACAAAAGTTTAAAAACATTACTTGTGTGAGCCATGGACTACACTTACTGAATAATTTATAAAACTGTGAAACTGTGATTTCAGATTGGAAGTCACAATGTTGTTCATACAAGATATAGTTACATACAGACCAATATACATAATGTTTGGACCAGACACAGCAGCAAGTACAGTCAGGTCTGTGTAAAAAAAACTTTAATTTTAAAAAATTATTTGTTAGAAATCCTTGATTACTGCTTTGAAAAAACAAAAAGTACACATTTTATATAAAGGTGTTTGGTCCAGGGGAGATAATTTCATTTTTCTGTTTTATTTTTTGTATTTCTTATTTTATTTTATTTTTTTAAATCTACTGAATTATCTATACCAAATATAAAATAACAAAGAACACCAAGACTTCTGGTAAAGATTTAGCCAATAAACGTATCTTAATAAAACATAAAATGGAAGTAGATAATTTTATGTTTTTTTGGAAGATAAATCAGAAATTATAAATTTTCTGAATAAATAATTTTCAGATTACAAGTTATTTGTTATTTTTTTTTTGTAAACAAATATCTTGGTATTTTTTATTTCATTATTTTGAATGTTTTATTATTATACTTTTGTTGGATAGATCAGAAATCTTGGTATTTTTATATTTTACAACACCCTTGGCTCTCATCTTAAAAACCTTATAAAACATTTTAAAACAAATTTAATTTAAAAGTTCAATTATATCATGCTTTTCTAAATTTGTATTTAAGGATTTTTATAACATTTTTCTAAAATTATGTTTTTTTTATATGAAAAAGTAGTTTTGATATAACTTGTTTTTTTGTTGAAATAAATATTTCAAATTATTTTGTATTCTATTTTTAATTTAATATTTTTAGCTAGCATTATCAAACATCCTAAGGTGAGGAACATTTTTATTTACATAGTTTTGGTACATTAACCGAAACTTAATAAACATTATAGATTCTTATATATTAGTAGCTGTACAAAATTATTTGAATTTTCTGATTCAGGTTGAGTGCATGAAATGTCCGTAACACAGAGAGAAAACAAATCACAGACTAGTTGAGAAGACAACAACTGTTATAGTCACTGATACTGTTTGGTGCTTGGAACTCATGTGAACTTCTGCACTGTTAACCTTTTAATATATATATATATATAAAAAAAAAAAAAAATTATTGATGCAGCCTCTAATAAAACTATTATTTAATTTACAAATATTGTTTTAATTAAAAAAAAATGTCTGTGTGCTTTAGAGTCATCAGACACTGGTCAGAGGAGTTTTGTTAATTTATTATCAATGTGACAAAAATAATAATGTGGAAAGTTTTTTGAAGGGTTCCAGAAAATTGATGGTGTAAGTTTAAGAAAAGATAAACTTCAGTTTGATTGATGTTTCAAATACAAGTTTCCCACCTGTTCCAGTATATGATGATTAGGCCTTTCGGTGTCCTAACATTATGTTTTCCTGAGATATGTAATTATATACTAGGATCTGAAATAGATTGTGATTAGCAATGTTTATTTAATCTTTGTAGAAACTGATATTTGTTACAAAAATCACATTAAATAATTTACTATTTATACAGATTTATAATAATTCCTGATTATGTATTAGAAAATATCAGACATCATATCAGTAAATTTGAAAATCTCTTGTTCTCTATTCATATGAGAGAGAGAGAGACTGTTAAGACTAAGACATTATTTTTTTTCAAAATCTAATCTGTCAGTAAAATTTAGCTGTAACAAAAAGTCATGATGAGGATTGGTTCAAATCTAAGATTAATATTGTATTTAGGATTCATTAGATTTAAGATTATGGATATGATTAAATTCAGTGCTAGGAAATCTATTTAAAACTTAATTTAATTCAATACATCCTTCATTCAAGACACATTTTAGATCAAGGCAAGGATTAGATTGAAAATAACATTTAATTGCAATAAGCAATCTATTACATAGGCAAAGTGCAAATTACTTCCATGGCTATTTACTAGGTTTAAAGGAACTTTCCAATTTTAATTAAATAAATGTCTGTGAAAGTATAGACTTTAGACTTATAGTCTAAAAGTTTAGATAGTTTTAGTAATTAGGTTAGGGTTAGAGTTAGGGTTAGAATTAAAATAAAATGTAGCTGAATTTTATATTTATTTATTTATTTAAGCATATTTAATTTATTATTATTACTTTGTTTAGAACAGGGTCAGGATTTGGTAACAGATATGAAAATAACGTTTGATGGTTAATAAATGTTTCATTTTATAAATAGCTTTAGTATTACTGTTAATCATAAAGTTATGGTTAAAATCAGGGTTTGCTTTAAAATCAAATTTTGCTTTAAAATCAAATTTGTCTTAATACAAATTTACCTTTCAAGTAAAATTTAAAAATAAAATCATATTGTTTTTTATTAATGTGTTGTTAAATATGTTTAGAATAATGGAGAGGGAAGGGTTAGGATGAGAATAAGTGTAGGGATAAGTTAAATGTTTGGTTCAAAACAAAGCTACGTCATAGTATGTGAATAAACATTTTACTAAATAATTTATTTCTTTAAAACAATTTTAAAAATTATTTTTAATCATGTGTAATGTTTATCAGTGAATTAGCTCACTTATTTTGAAACTACATTCATAACTTCCAAGCACCCTCTGTATAAATAATAATAATAATAATAATAATAATAATAATAATAATAATAATAATAACAGTATTAATACCAATGACAATGATGATAATAATTTAATTTAAAATATAGAGATTATCTTATTGATATATCTATACACTGCATTACATTAGGTAAATGAAACTACATTAATTTAGATGGAAACTGTAAAAAGTACATTTTTCTAGATACTATTGTGATTTATGATTTTGATATAATTTACTATTTCTCTAATGAGATAATAAATAGTACTGTTTTCTGGATTAATGTACTTATTATTACTTAAAATTATTCAAAATCATATGTTTTAGATTTTTCTACATGGTTTAGTTTCTAACTTGATAACTGAAATACTTTTGAAAATGAATTTGTTTTATATATAATCCATACAGTTATGAATATTCATTATGCATCCATTATGTATGCAAATAGTATAAATGTGACTTCAAACTAGTTCTAGAGTCCTAATTTCTGCAAACCATCTTCAAAGATTTCTGTCAGAAATTTACTGAAACAAATTTTAAACTGGTATATTAAAACTGGTTAATAATAACAACAACAACAACAACAACAACAACAACAATAATAATAACAATAATAATAATAATAATAATAATAGACAATGGTTTTTCTGAAATAAAATGTTGATGAGTTTTAGACAAGTTTACTTGCAAATGTTCTTTTCTTTAACATTTAGCACTACAGAACATAAATTAATTGTGAAACACAATTGGATAATTCCAAAGTTATAAAACACAACTTTTTTTTTTAAATAAGTCATATATATATATATATATATATATATACTTGCTGTGCTGCCTGATTGTTGTGACAAATTGCCATTATTCTAGTATTATACTGCAATACTGAAGGTTTGTTGCTGGCCAAACACAGTTTTAAAAGAAGCTTGTGTTTCTAATACTACTGTATTTATACATACATACATACATACATACATACATACATACATACATACATACATACATACATACATATATATATATAGTATAGACACATAGATCCTACATCAGACACTCTACAGCCAAGCTAAATCCTGCCTGAGACTGAGATATATATATTTACAGCTGACTGAAATCTCTGTATAATATATACTGTTTGATACAGACCTTTGTGTAAAATCACAGAATTTGACTTTTACCACCATTTCCCTATTGCATGATTACCTCTGGTAAATGTACATGTTTGTTCCACCTATTAGTCCATGAAATTGAGAAACCAAGAATATATATGTATGTTATAATGTATGTATGTTGTGAATGTATGTATTTGTGGATGTATGTATGTATGTTGTGTATATATGAATATTATGAAAGATGTGTATATATGAATGTATGTATGTATGTATGTATGTTTGTATGTGTATGTGTGAACATATATGTATGTCTGGGTGTGTGTTTGTGGGTGTTTCTCCAAATACAATAATTAGATGTATTATTTTATTATGTTTAATAATAATGTTATAATTATGAACACTGAGTATCATAAGTTCTGTGTTTAGTGTCCTTTCTTCATGAAAAAATTATAGATTGTTATTTACCTTTATATTAATACCCATTGTCTCTCCAAAACACACATATAGACACACATACACACCAATATACAAACACACACACATACAGACACACATACACACACACTCACCAATATACAAACACACCAAAATAAAAATTCCATTTTCCACTAAGACTAAGCATTGAGTATAGACAAACTCAGTCTGGATTTCCAGATTAAAATTCTCTTCACAAACAATACTAGAAATAACTGTTGTCTGACTAACCATCTCATGTTACATCCATTATTGTCTCCCACCTAACTCCACACATTCATCCATGATACCATTTATAGAATCAAACATCTTCCACTGGTCTCTGCATCCATCCATCTACTTTCTGTCACTTCTGTCTACCTGTTTGTCTGTCTGTCTGCTCATCTCTTGTGTGCAGTATCTAATACAGTCATCAGAAGTCACTCTACACTCCTCAGTGTATAACTGGGCTCTTCCAGGTACAGTGAAAGGTTGAAATAACTAAATTCCCACTGCACCTCTAATATATGTAGTGTCATGTATGACATACTTACAACTAGACAGATACGCCTCTGTCACTGAATCTTAATTCATTAGTGATCAGTATCATCTGTTCCTGTACTTCGTAAACTGTTCCCCATCCAGTTGTGCTGAGAGAGAAAGAGAAACAAAAAGATGGGCAATTCTTGTTTGTTTGCTGTTTTTTATTTTATTTTATTTTAGTATTATTATTATTTAATTTATTCATTTATTTTTGTCTTTTTCAATGAGTTTCATGGGATTATTTACTTAGGGGAATATTCAACTAAATCTTTACAAAAATGTTTGGATTCTGGATTTGATTCTGGTTCTGGACTGTAAGATGATGACCAGCACTCAACTCTAACATTTTCTTATTATATTTATTAAACTTCATATTTATTTAAATTGTTCAAGTATAATGTACACAGGTTTATTATCTCTCTGCATCTCTGTCTTTGAGTCCCTCTGTCAGTCAGTCAGTCCTCTCTGTTGTATCCATGAAGCCTAAATGTATCCATCAAATCCATCCATACACTGATACATCACTACACACATCTGTCTGTTTCATGTATTTGTTAACCCACACATCCATGATTCAACCATGCTTTTATCTTTTACCATCTGACTGGTATTAACTTTGCTTATGTGTATGTATCTATATATCTTTCCATCTGACTGGTATAAACTTTGCATATGTGTATGTATGTATATATCTTCCTTTGCCTAAATATCTGTTTATATATTTACATATACACACACCATCTGTGTATCAGTCTACACATTTACCTGCCTATATGATACCTTCCTATCTTCAGTCTAATTTGTCTATCTGTCTACCACATAATTTATTATTGTTATTATACATAGTTTATTATTATTATTATTATACCACTAGAAGTAATATTGTTATTATTACTTCATTTAGGCTTTATTTGAATTACTTAATGATAATTTAAGTCTTCGCCAAGTGAAAGCAGATTTATATTTTTGAAATAATAACTGTTAATAAAATTCTTTAAATACAACAAAACACTTCATTGAATTTAATTTTATGTTTCAACAGTTATTTTCAAGACATCACAAGTGTACAGTTAAACTGCTATCACTACAAACAGAATCCTTATTTCATTCAGGAATAATTTCTATTTTTTATGAACATGTTATTGGTAAACTTGTAATACTGATCTTGATCTTATTAACATACATTCTATTACAATTTCTTGGGTCTATTTTTTTAATGATCAGACTGAATTCATTATTTATTAATTATAGTTGAAACTGGTTTTTGTTCAAAACTGATTTGAAGTTGATACCACTGAATGACAGTGAATTTATTCTCACAAAATGAATGGAAATTTAACATGCACCTTGTTTCTCACATATATTTCTTATTAACAGACATTACTTTTGTTTAATACAAAATATTCTTGCTGTTGTTATATGTGAATATAATTTTATATCTTGTATAATTATCAGGTAAATCTCTTTGCACTTTTAGTAATACACCTTTAATTCCTGCTGTTAGTATATGTAAATTTAATCTTATGTCTTGTATTATTATCAGGTAAATGTTTTTGCACCTTTAATAATGCAGCATTGTCACATTCAAATATACAGGATATTCATTTCCAATTTTGTGAAGATCACAAACATGACATTTTCTATTTTCTTGAGAATGTTTACCCATTCCAACTGAAGTTTTACATTGTGTCAAAAGCTAACATTTAATTATTTATTATAAATTCACAAAAATAACCTTTAGCATTATTACTTCTAAAATTTTGTTCTATTCTATCATTATTATTTTTTATTAGTTTTATATCAGACTGAATTATACTTCTGTGTGTGTTTGTGAGTGTGTATGCTATTTTTCCAGAAATATTTATTACACTGATTATTTCTCCCTATTACTTTTTCCCTTAATCTTAACAAAATAAAACATTATGAAGAACTGATCCTGTCACATAGTTTGACTTGATTCAGTGTTCAAACCATCTACTCCCATCTTAGTAACAGCAACCTAAATATTTTAAATAAAGTTGGAATGGGATATTGACCAAAGTGAGCACTGAGATGCATTAAAATTGTCAGTCTACTACTACTACTACTACTACTACTACTACTACTACTACTACTACTACTACTACTACTACTACTACTACTACTACTACTACTACTACTACTACTACTACTACTACTACTACTACTACTACTACTACTACTACTACTACTACTACTACTACTACTACTACTACTACTACTACTACTACTACTACTACTACTACTACTACTACTACTACTACTACTACTACTACTACTACTACATCCTGTCAGTGATAACAACAAGCTGACATTAAACAAATAATAAAATAAAGTGTTGAATGGGAAATAAACTGAAAAGAGATCTGGGAAGGTTTGATCCCATGATCCATGAAACCTGAAATCAGAAGTCTGTCCATAGCACTTAACCCTATCTTTAGTATGACCAAGTGAGTAGTGAAAGACATTAGACAAATCCAAGAAGTAAAATCAAACCAAAAGTAAAGTTTGTTGGGGATATTAGAAGATTTTTGAAATTCACTTCTAAGACACTTGATTTTTAAATCTATGATAGGTAACAGAATTATGTTGACATCAGTTCTAATACACAGGGAGAGCAGTGTGGCTGTGTATATCTCATTTTGATCTGAAAATAGATGTCACATGTACAGAGGTTAACAACAGAGAAAACAGAACTAGGTGAGAATAAAGAAGTAAGCTGTGTATATCTCATTTTGATCTGAAAATAGATGTCACATGTACAGAGGTTAACAACAGAGAAAACAGAACTAGGTGAGAATAAAGAAAAAAAGAAGTAAAGCTGTGTATATCTCATTTTGATCTGAAAATAGATGTCACATGTACACAGGTTAACAACAGAGCAAACAGAACTAGGTGAGAATAAAGAAGCTGTGTAATCAAATCTGAAAAACCAAGATGTCAAGAACAACAACAAAAAAGAAATAAGCTGTGTAACAAAAATCATCTGTTTAACAACATAAAAGAAATTCACATACAAAAAGAAACCACAAAAAAAAAAAAAAAACAAAAAAAAAATCAAACTTTTTTAGCCCAAAAAGAAATAAAAAATAAAGCATTAAAAAAAAAAACCAAAATTATAAAAAAAAAAAAAAAACCAAAAATAAAAATAAAAAAAAACATTTTGAAACAAGCCCAAAACCAAGAAATAAACATTAAATAATTAAGAAATTATTCAAAAAAAAAATAAAATACATACTCAAATCCAAAACAAATAAAAATAATAATAATAATAATAATAATAATAATAATAATAATAATAATAATAAAATAAATAAATAAATAAATAAATAAATAAATAAATAATAATAAATAGTTTAATACATAAATTTAGGTCAAAACAAAGAAATAAACATGATGAAAAATCTGTTCAAGAAACAAGAAACACATACAATGACAGATATGTAAAGATAATAAAAATCAAGAAATCATGATAAATGAAGATATATTCAGAACTAATAAAAATTACCAAATAATAATAATAATAATAATAATAATAATAATAATAATAATAATAATAATAAAAATAAATAAACTAAAGATAACTAAATTTTAATTTTCAGTGATTAACTCTGTGAATTTTCAAAAATTTAAACAGTAGTGCATAGGAGTATAAATACATACAAAAACATTCACAGAAGTAAATACAAATGAACCTCACAGACTGAGTGAAGAACCTATATACTCTATCCAACCAGTCTTTTGGGGGATTTTTGTTTTTATTTTATTTCGGGACATTTTAATTATAGTAGATATAAATACAGTTCATACTAATATAGTAAATATTATTTACCTATATTATTATTTTGTTTTTAATTCCTTTATTAATCTGAATTTTTACTGTTATAAATATCATATTCCATCCTGCTGCTTTCAAACAATGTAAACAAAACAAAAACACATTTTAATTTAAGTATACATAATTCTAAATATTTTTTGTATAGCATGAGACAAAATAGAAAGTTTTTTGTTAAAGCTTTATTAGGAGAGTACTGTGTTTATGTCTTGTGTTACAAGTTATCTTACACTTTAATGTAACTTTAACATATATTTTATTTGTAAACACTGCATCAAACTGATCTTCCTTTTGTGGCATAAAATTAATAATAATAATTTATGTTAATATTACAAAGCCACATTTACTTATAAACTTTGTCATTTTTGTTTCTAGAAAATTCTGTGAATACACTTTAACTGATTTTAAAATCCTGGTATTATATATTCAGACTAGTAATACAAAATTACTGATAACACTGCTTACATTTACTCTTTTGTAAATAAACAAATCTAAGCAAGACTTTAGCATTCAAGAACTTTTAATAAAAACTTTAAATGAAAATATTTTTAAAAATGACCTCTCATCATTAAATCAAATGAGAAACACAAAGTTTAATAATTTTTAACATCTGTGATTAGTGATTACTATTCATTTTTATTTCAAATCTCTTTTCTTTGAGCTCAAGAATAAAACTTTAAAAAGAAATTTAAGTCAATATTAAGTTTTAAACAAATATTTCTTAATGAAAAGCAATAGTTATCTGCAGTTCAGGACATGAACAGAATAATGAATATTTTAACTATTCTTTTAAGTCTTTCTTTACTGATCTCCTCAAAGTGTTCAAACAAATAATAATAATAATACTATATTGCTGCTATTACTACTACAACAACAACAACTACTACTACTACTACTACTACTAATACTAACAATAATACTACTACTAATAATAATAATAACTCTAATATTAATCATAATAATTAACTCTAATAATATTAATAGTAATTTTTATTGACTGTATAGAATAAAATAATAAAAAGAAAGTGTAATTTTAAACTTTTAAAAATTTATTAGAAAATAATTAGAAGAAAAACAACCACAACAAGAAAGAATAAATAAGAAATGAAACCATTTTTGAAAAATAATTAAAATATATAAAAAAAAAGGTTTGTTTAAAATTTCAAATTATCTTAATTACTTTTAAATATTTTTTAAAAATATTGAAAGAATGAAACAATTAAAAAGCCAATATCGACCTGTTGTTTCACACAAAAATATAAATAATACTTCAGTGAGAGATACATTCCTGTACACACATCACATTGCAGTCTTTAACACATATAAATTTTAATAAGTATAAACAATAAAGTGAACATTATCTACATACATATAAATATTCTTCCAAAAACATATATAAAACGTTCACTCTTTTTCACACATATACATACATCAAAACATGTACATTATCTTTCACACATATACATAGCAAAAACGGGCCTTCACTGTCTATACACTGTCTCAAACACACATATATTTGTAAATACACACGCACATATCGACTGATTTTATATTCATACACATACATGCTCCAACACAAACACATTCACACACACATACGTACATACACAAACACACACACAAAAATCAAAGACACAAAAACACATATCTTTAAACACCCACACTAACAGATGTTTGTCATACATAAGCTCAATTATACATCCACTCATGCTTTAACATTTCAAATAAAGGTGAATAGTATATACTGTGAGTAACTTTAAGAAAGGGACATAAGTAAGGCATCAACTAATAAAAATAAAATACGAGTAATTATATTTTGCAATGATTTTGTTTTGTTTTAACAGTAACACGCTCGCACACGCTCGCACTCAATGAAACACCTACACTCAAAAACACACACCGACACACAAACACAAACTGATACATACAAATACACACAACAACAAACACAAATACACAGCAACATACACAAATACACAGTGACATATACAAATGTGTGCGCCTGTTCTCTTCTTATAATTTATTTCTTTATCAGAAGCGTTTCTGTAAAAACGCATGTACTCTCACACACGCACACTCACACTTGTTTGTTTTAGAATTGCAAAAAAGAAAAGAAAAAAGAAAGAAAGAAAGGAAAAGAAGAAAGAAGAAGAAGAAAAAGAACACTACTAATTTTTAATACAAATGAATAAAATGATTCTAGAACAGCAACACGGTGACCGCGGGCAGCACGTCGCCCTAAGAATCACACGAGTCGCCCGCAGACCTGTTCCTAAAATAGCACAACACGTGTGAAATTTAAACACTTACTCAGATCAGTAGAATTAAAGCTTGAATATCGATATCATCTGTATCCAACCTTGTTAAGTCATTGGTGATCATTACTGTGAGAAATCATTAACGTGATCAGTGTTTTCACATAGATGGGTATCATTAATAATAATATATAACTAAAGATAAACTGAACAAATTTGTTATTTCAGAAGAGTGTAACAAACTGATATCCCTTCCTATGACTCAGTACCTATCAGCTAGCTCTCATGTTTAATAATTAATAATAATAAAAAATAATAATAATAATAATAATAATAATAATAATAATACAAGATTGTTTTAAAACATAATGAATTAAGCTCAAAAAATAAACATTTAGAGAATAATGGGTGCTAATTTGGCGCGTGATCTACGACTTACAGGAAACTATAGCAGGCATGTAAAGTAATAAAACAGATTCGACCTAATGCGTGATAAATATATAAGAACATCACATATGGCAAACTTCATTTCTGAATAGGTATGCGATTTGGTAGTTTATGTGTATTCCACTCTGTGATTTTACTTGTTCGTTTCAATTTCTGAAGTAACCTTAAGATGTTGGCTAAAGATTTTTACAACGTGATCAGAGACGAGACGAAGGCAGTTACAGTTTTACGAAGAAATGTCCTTGTAAATCAGGGGTGCGCAACCTGCGGCCGTGGAAACGATGTCACCTCATCACATTTGACGTCTCAGTATAAACACTCGTACAACATGAACTTCCTATCACTGTCAGATGCCGTACACAAAATGTCGCCTAGTATTCATTTTTAGATCCGAGAGTTTTGAAGATGTTATTTAATAAAACTGATAAATAACATTAATAACGGTTTTATTTTTTACTTTAATGGGAATCAACAAGAAAGAAGTCAGTTTATATGGAAATATGTAAACGCACCCATTTTTTACATGCAGCATTTTCAGTCACAGAGGTTCACTGTTAGAAAATTGTACAAAATCATACATGTTACGTTTTCAGAGTTTACGTAATCACAATGAAATGTCTGCGGCCCTAGTGTCAGTGAAGTTAAAGCGCTGCGGTCTATAAGATCAGAAAGTTTGTGCGCCCCTGTAATGTAGATGATGGAGAAAATGTTGCACTATGTCGTCGTTGTGGTGGAGAAATGAAGGAAGATCGAAGAAAACTGAAGATCTTTTTCTTACGTTTCCAGCAGATATTCGCTCAATTCATCAATACAGTATTCACATATAGTATACTTTTTAGCCCTTGTTGAATAAATTACAAATATAAAATATTAGGATTTTTAAAATTTATTTATGTCTGGAAACAATAATAAAAAACCAACAATAAACAACATGATAATTAAAATAACCGCGTAGATCACACACCAAAGTTTAATTTGCTTGGTGTAGATCATTAGATCGCGGAGATCATACGCTAAAGTAGCACTGAATAATGAGAGTCTATGTGCTATAAACATTTCATTTTTGATCGAAACATCTTCCGTAATAAAATAATGTATTTGAAAATATCTTCTATTTTCTGCAAGTTAATAACAGACACCGTTATAATCAGATAACAACATTACGTTTTCTGTCACAAGTGAATGTGATGATATGAAAATACAGAAGCAGTTCTGACAAGTGACGTCACTTATTTTCGGATAATGACCTTTAATTTTGTTACAGACACTTTTATTACAAAAAGAAAAGAACTTATAATAAAATTTATAAAAATAAAAATAAAAAAAAAAATAAAAAAAAGCAAACAACTAGACAATGTATATCCTTAGATTCATTTCTTATATTTCAATTTAAACTTACTTAAATAATAATAATAATTATAATAATTAAAAAAAAAAAAGTCGATTGTAATTGCTGCACTAGAGATAGTGTCGTCTGCCTTTCACTTTCAGCCTCAGATCGTCAAAATAAAAACTTTAACTAGACTTGAACCGGGTTACTTGTTTCGTGAATTAATTACCAGTAAATCAATTTAATTATTAATAAATTAATACAAAATATATTCATCCAAAAATATAACTGATAAAAGATAAAAGAAAATTGAAATACCTTTTTTGTGTTATAACGTAATATTAATTACAAACTGACATGGTCAAGTCTAGCGTTAGATTTAATTACTTATCTGGAGAAACACTTCATATAAAACTTGAAAAAGTGCATAATGAATGTTAATGATGTTATTGTGCCGGTTGGTCGTTTCACTGTTGTGATTATTATTATTATTATTATTATTATTATTATTATTATTATTATTTGTATTTGATGTCGCTGTCGTTGTTATCTTCTAGTTATTGTTGTCTCACTGTAATTTTTCGCTTTTTACGGTAACTGTTATTCATACATTGTTAATATTATTATAATTAGTATCATTACTGCCGTCGTTGTGGTCTTTTGCGTTAATGTTTTGGTTTTCCCTGTTGACATTATCATCATCGTCATCATCATCACCATAATTATTATTATTTATCATTATTGTAATCAACATTTGTACTGATTTCGCCGTCGTTGCCTTTATTTTGATATTATGTTGTAGTTCTCATTATTGTTTTGAAATGATTGCTGTTATTCCTGTACTGCTATCGTTCTGACGTTATTGTGATACCGTTGTTGTTAGTGTTTTCTTCATATAAGTCTAACTGTGATTATTAACGCTGGTGTCGTATCATCGGTGTTTTATTAATGATGTTATAGTTCTGATTTAAGTAACTGATATTTTTAACATATTGTTAATATCACTGCTTCCATCGTTGTTATTGTCGTTACTGTTAATCATAATGTTGCTACTGTGATGGTTACTGTTTTATATCGTTGTTATATTTTTTACTGTTAATGTTACTGTTCCCGTTGTTGCTTTTTTCCATGATGTCAGAATTATTACTAGCAGTAGTAGTGGTATTGTAGTAGTAACTGTAGTACCATCGTTGCGCTACATACAGGCGTACATTGATACACACAATATACACACATACGCCCAATCATACACACCGCAAACAAATACCATGGAAGTGAAATCAGCTCAACTTACCGTCTTTAGTTATTTCTTCCTTCATTCACTGCGTCTGACTCGCTACACACTGTAACAGATGGTGGGCCCGCCATCACAGACGTCTTAATATGAGTTCGCACAATATTCGTCAGCCACGGCAGCAATGTTCGCCACTCGTTTATTTAGACTGGTTGTCATGCCACTGTTCAGCAGTTCACGTGTCTTGTCCCTAAACAAAATGGATGTAATCCGAAGCTGCGACTGTCATATTTACAAAGTGCACCCTTCGACGGGTCGCAATCAGATTCCTCTGAAATGTGCTGCTCCTCCCGATGCCCGTGTAATCAATGCTACTGCGCGGCTATATTATTGCGTATGAATTTCAAGGTAAACGGACAATTACCCACACAGACAATTCCCCACACAGACAATTCCCCAGTTAGAAATTACCCACACAGACAATTCCCCACTTGGACAAATCCCCACTCCACACAGTAGTAGTGACATATACGATAGAACACTTAGAACAGAATTAGTATTATTTATTCAGTTTTAAATTTTACACAGTGGCCAATACCCTTAAAAAATATCCGAGACAGTCTCGCTGTTGTCACGCCTGTCAGTGCACAGTTTGTGCAGCTTTGACTGAGGTTTGTGGGTGTGGCGCCTCACACGCTTTGACTGAGGTTTGTGGGTGTGGCGCCTCACACGCTTTGACTGAGGTTTGTGGGTGTGGCGTCTCACACGCTTTGACTGAGGTTTGTGGGTGTGGCGTCTCACACACTTTGCTGGTTGCTCACCACGCAGGTCACGTAGTAGGGCAGAAGCAACCTGGACCTGATCTTTCCGTGTGCTATCAATGTCTCTCCAGATGGTAGAGCGTGCATGTCCAACTAGCTTTGCAAAGGCGCTGTTCCATCCCTCGCATGTGTTGTTGGTTCTTGATTCCCATTCATGAGGACACATAGGTGGTGTCAATGTAGTCCAGGAGAGGTTCGAGTCTTTCTGGTATGTGCTTCTGTAGATATGTCAGACCCTCAGTGACGTCATCCACTAGTAAGAAGGCGAGTCCATCTAGCACGCCACAGAAGAGTTTCACGTCCTCCTCTTCTCTATCGCTGTACAAGACCAAGAGTCTGGATCTTCCTCCATGTGTCCTGTGTTAGGTGATAGAAGCAGACATGTACAAAAATCAAATAAAAAACAAAACATATAATCAAACAAAACAAACAAACAAATACCACCACCACCACCACCACCAACAACAACAGTAATAATAAGCCTATTATTATGTCAGTTTTTCCTGCTTTGTTATTATCGCTGTCATTGTTGTCGTCGCTATTGTTAATGTGCTATTGTTTTTTAATAGTGGATGGCTTTTATCTCATGTCACTATGATTATTATAAATGTTGTCATCATCACTGTTGTCATGAAGCCCAGCGCATAAGAGGTGTTAGCTCTCGAGTGCTAACGAACCTATTAAAATATGGCTCGTTTCTTGTCTAGGAATTGCGCCTTTTGTGTACCCGCTGACTGTGTAATTAAGAAATTGTGACTGTTGATTATAATAGATATTTTTGCATATACTACAGTTATAAACTATATATAATATCAAGTATCCACTATGATGTAGGTATAAACAAAACTGCGATCCGTGATTTAGTAAATAAGTTAGGACCCATTTGCTATGTTAAAGAAACACAGAAAACAGTTCATCTAAATATCGCTGAGAAAACTTTCCACAGCTTGAACGAGGCCCTATTAGGGTATGGCTAAAAACCCTACTGCGTGAGATAAAAAAAGAAGGAAAAAATGTTTACCGTCATAACTGTCACATTCATTATTTGTCATAACTGTCACCTTCATTACTTGTTTTCTTGTTGCCGTCGTCGTTGTTTACAGTAACTGTATTTTTTAATTTAGTTATTATTAACTTTTTATTATTACTGCTGTCGTTGTTATTACAGTTACTACTAATGTTTTAATTTCTCGTCTTTTTCATTTTGTTGTTGTTCTTATTATTATTCTTGCTACTGTTGTTGTTCTTATTATTTTGATGTCGCCGTGGTTGGCGTTGTATCATTAGTACTGGGTTTTATAATAGTTGCATTTCTCATTATAATTTTTCACTTGTTATGTGTTATTCCTGCTGTTGATGTCGTTGCTGTTGATGTTGTTATTTGGTTGATGATCTTTCTTCTGATGCTGCTATGATTGTTATTACCATTGTGTTCATCATGGTAACTTTCCTTATTTCTGCTGTTGTCAGCTTCATCGTTGTCGTCATAGTCATTATTATGACTGTTATTTTAATTATTATTATTGTAACTGTTTTTGTGTTATAGTGTTGTTGTTGTTGTTGTTCTTCTTCTTCTTCTTCTTCTTCTTCTTATTATTATTATTATTATTATTATTTTTCTACTGCTATCGTTATGGTTCTCATCGTCTCGTCATTATTACTATTAACAGAATCGCTGTAATTCTCAATAATATTTTGCCTCTTTTACGGTATTTTTTCTTATGATATCATTTGAATTATAATTATTCATATCGTTGTTGTTGTTTCATTACTGTGAATGTTGTTATTGTAATGGTTTCTCGTCTTCATGTTGTAATAATTGTTGTTGTTGTTGTTATTATTAGTTCTATTATTGTCTGCCTCTTCAGCGTCTTCTTATCGTCGCTATTATTGATACTTTTCTACTTCTTATTATTATTTAGCGCATTTTACGGTGTCTTTGTTATTATTATTATTGCTGCCGTCCTTGTTAATGTTCTTCTTGTAGTGGTTGTTCATTTTTCTGTTCTTGTCGATTATATTATATCATCATCAAAAACAACACACATTCACCGTCGAACCGTTAGTCTTAATTTTGAAAAAAAAAAAAAAAAAAAAAAAAGAATGATATCTATAAAAATCAATTTAGAAATAAATACGAAAATAAATCATTGAAAGCATTTATATATATATATATATATATCAAAAAAAATAAAGGGGAACAGTATATATATATATATATTAAATCAAAAAAAATAAAGGGGAACAGTATATTGATTATCACGGTATAAAGAACAACAACAATAATAATAAACAAATAAATAAACAAATAAATAAATACAAGAAAGAAACTATAAGGCAGCTTATGTTTCGCTGCCATGACAACTCGTTTATCGATCGACTTCAAGTCGTGTCCCAGCGCTCAAACAAAATTAATAAACCAGGTCACCCCCCACCCCATACCATCCCATCCAGTTCTCAGTACTCACTGCTGATGTGAATTTCACCTTAAACACTGCACAAATAACTGACGCTTTACAATTCTTTCCGAAACAATTTATTACAGCAAATTCGACAACGACGACAACAACAACAAAACAGAAACGAACAAATTGAAAATAATAATAATAATAATAATAATAATAATAATAATAATAAAATAATTTTTTTTTTTTTTAAATAAAAATTATTAAAAACGACAACAACATAAAAAATAAAATAAAAAAAATAAATAAATAAATGAATAAATAAATAATCTATATACAGGTTTTCCTATTAAATTCATTTATTATTATTATTATCATTTACTCTTTATTTTTCTTGTTATTATTTAGTTTACTACATGCCAGAGCACGAGTTGATACACGTTTTACAGCACGACAAAAGCATGCAGGTGAAAGGTGAAAGGTCAAAGTTCATCACTCGTTATCATTCACGACACGGAGATCTGTACACAGCTTGTTAACAGGCTTTGGAATTTGATTTGTTCTGTAAGTGAATTCCTTCTTTTTTCTTCTGTTTTTAAATTATTATTATCTACATTTTAGATAATTTAATGAGTGTGTAGGTCTCTGTAATTTTATTTCTTATTAAATTTCTTCCTTATTGTTTTTTAGTTTTATTTTTTATTGTATTATTTTATGTATGCAACATAAATCATCATTATTTTAAAGCGTGTTATTGTGAGAGATATAAGGTGTTAGCCAGCTCTTTTCTATCTACTTATTTAAAATAAAATATCAACAAAAATATTTTAATAACAAACAACATTTTATATTATTAAACATTTAAGGTAATTTTAAAGGTAATTTTCAGTATCTTTTGTTATTATAATTTTATAGCTCTCTCTCTCTCTCTCTCTCTCTCTCTCTCTCTCTCTCTCTCTCTCTCTCTCTCTCTCTCTATATATATATATATATATATCAGTATTTTACTGTCAGTATACTTAAATGAATGAAAATAATCTTTTTCTAATAAGATGTTGTATTTGAATAGCAGAACTGAGTGAATAAAAGAATCTAATGATAATAATGTGGTGTTTTATTTTTATTTTGAAGGTTACTAAGGAGACTAGCAAAGTGTTGAGAGAGAGAAGAGTTCAGTGTGTCTCTCTTGACAGATTAGCTGCTGATGTTGTAGACTTGATGAGATGGAGACAGGAGTGTGTGTGTTTCTTTGACAGTGAGTGACACCAAATTATGAAGAAGATTGTTGTTGTTTTCTATATATATTTCCTATATATTCATTATTTAAGTGATAAAATAATATATATAAATATTAATGTGATGCATGTTATATATTTTTATCTATATTTGTGTTAGATGTGTTATTTTCTGTGTTAGAATATCATTGTTTGTTTCTGCTCCAATGTCAGTTTTATCAAAGTTATCACTAAATATGTTTCATTAATAAAGAGATGAAGCCAGTTTCCTCGTATGGTAAAGTATTACAATTTATATCTGATAAATATAAATAAGAAAATAAATGTAAACCACAGATTCAGAATAGCTGTAGGTTTTGGTGTCATGCTGAATTTCTATTAAATGACATTTTAAAACATTTCTCTACAGAGTATTAAATTATTTATTTTGAATTTTTGTTCAGTTAATAACTGCTCTGTATTCAGCTTTTGTGTCAGAATGATATTACTTGAACACTGAAGACATAAGTTTGTGATAAACAGGCTGTAGGTAATGTTAAGTAGATTGTGATGTTTACTGTTTTGTTTTTTAGTTGAGTATCCTGTGTTCAGACTGGCTGGTGAACAAGGTGGGAGTACTCTAACTTTTCATCAAGATGGTTTCTCTCTGAGGCAGCTGGTCAAGTTGAGGAGTAGGAAATGTCTGGAAGTGTCACCCCACTGTTGTCCAGCTTCTCGGAAAGTCTCATTCCTAGTAAGTAATGTCTGTTAGAAAACTGTGTCAGTTTAAAATCAGCATTTCTCCACTTTTTATCTTTACAATTTCAAACACACTTGTTAAAAAACTGTTAACACACAGTTCCAGACAGATTTTAGAAAACAAATTTGACAGATTCATTGTAACTGGCAAAACACTAGTTTATTTATTTAATAATAATCCACATCTGTATGAAATACTGAAACTCTTTTTTTATGATGTTGAATTTTAGAATTCTGTGTTAAAATTTCTTAACAGGAAGCATGTTAAACTTAACAATAAATATTTTAATAGTGTTGATAAATGTGCTGCTTATAGCCTAGTGTTGTTCTTTTCTGACTTAAGTTAATTTGTTGCATATAATAACATCTATTTTGTTATAAATTATAGCATATGTACAGAAGGAAAATTCTATATATAGAGAGAGAGAGAGAGAGAGAGAGAGAGAGAGAGAGAGAGAGAGAGAGAGAGGAATATCTATATAATTAGATATATTCAAATTACTTTATCAGTATTATTAATAATTGTTAAATAATTTTTCTGCAGTTGTGTCATGCAAGTTAGCAAGAAAGTTCAGCATCAAAATCCCATCCTCATTGGTAAAAAGGTAAGTGTTTTGTTTGATTTTTTTCTGTTTAATCATACTTTTTATTTATTTATTTATTTATTTATATATTTATTTATTGTTTTGATTTTTATTACTTTAATAATAATGTTGTTATTATTAATGT
The DNA here is from genome assembly GCA_012295275.1 of Chrysomallon squamiferum. Classification (NCBI taxonomy): domain Eukaryota; kingdom Metazoa; phylum Mollusca; class Gastropoda; order Neomphalida; family Peltospiridae; genus Chrysomallon; species Chrysomallon squamiferum. Next base: position 32,260,855 of record CM022672.1, on the reverse strand, counting down.
TAATGCTACTATTTTAAAATGCTATTTCATGCTATTTCTTCTTCCTTTCATGATTTTTTTCATTCTTGTTATTGTTTAGTTTTTAGTTAAGAATAGAGGTCAGATAATAGTAAAAATTATTTTTATATACTGAAAATATATAAATACTCTTCTTAGATATTGATCAATATAAATGTAAATTCAAGTCAGGTTTCTGTTTAATAGATAACCAATTTAAGACAACTTAAAGATTACTCAAGAATGTAAAATCAAGATATGAAATGTTATATGTAAAGATTTATTTGTGATTTAGGTTGAGATTAGGAGGAATAGGGATATCAGTGTAAACTCAGTAACAGTAGAACTGGTATCCATAGCAACAACTTTGTCTGTTGAGGCAGACGTCATTTCGGTTGATGGACAAATTAAACTGCTTCAGGTAAACTATTAAAAAAAAAAATAAAAAAATAAAAGAATTATAAATATGACTACCTGTTGAGGATTTATTAAACTTAATTTTGGGGAGGTTTTATAACTCGGTGTTGTGTGAATTGATAGTGAATAAAAAATAGTAGAATTTTTTTTAAAGTATCAAGAAAGTCACAATTTCCATTAGAAATTTGTAATTCCTATCAGATGATAGTTTAGAAACCTTAAAATAAATGAAAGTTGTTTTTATTTGTTACTGATAGATTTATTATTTTATGATTATCATATCATTTTTTTTTTATTCCCTTTCATGTGCTAAAGATGTTTTTTTTTATAATTACCAAATTCACTGGAATAATATTTGCAGAATATTTTATTTATAAAGTTTTATTTTATTATTATTTTATTAAAATATATTCTCAGTTTAATTTATTTTCTGAATGAACATGATGAAGCACATTGTTAGTTAATATAACTAAGATATAAAACTGTGAACACAGCCAAAAGCTCCTCAAAACAAAAAAAACCTCCAACCAAAAAATGCACAGGCAGACAAAAGCTGCTCATACTTAAAAAAAAAAAAAAAAGGTAGTACAAATTCTCCCCAGCTTTAATAACTGATTTTAAAAGTAATCTACATAATCAGCATACAGATGACATAGCATACATTAGAAGTTGTGAATGTTGTCATGAAGTCATGTGATCCAGTGACATCTTGAGTTTTTGTCAGCTTTTGATATTATATTTCATAAATTATATTTACTTTTAAAATGGTGAAATTCACAAAATGTACTGAGGTACATTATCTCATTTTGTGTCAAGTGACTGTGGATTCTAAGATATAAATTCTCTTCATGTTGCCTTCATCTTAATTATGGTTATGATCAAACAAACACATTAAACTGATAATCATATCAGCATTTCTACTGAATGTGTAAATCTGTCTATAAATTTAAACTTTTTCTCTTTTTTGTTTAATCCTGAAAGTTTTATCAACATCTTCAGTTTCAGAAAAGCAGTCCTACTTTGTCCTGTGAAACTAAACACAAACAGAAAACTCTCAACATGGTGACTATCAGCAAGTTTCCTCCTCACCTCAAAGTATCAAACATGTCCAGTCCATGACCCTGACTGATTTTGAAGATGCAGAAGTAGAATAAGGTAAGCTTGAACTTCTTTATAAAATTTTATTTTTGTCTTCAAGTATAAGATTGTTTGTATTTTATAATATAGTTATATGTTAGGCAAACTTACATTTACATCACAAAGAAAAAATAAAAGCTGAAACTTAAATAGTTTACTGGTGGTGTTTGAAAAGAACTGAAATAAGAACACTGATAGTATATATAGGCTGTACATACTTATAATACAAACAAAAGGAAAAACTAAAACTTAAATAGTTGACTTGGGATATTGAAAAGAATTGAAATAAGAAAATTATAGTGTTAACAGTATATATGGGCTATATCCAGTATCATGATATTTTATTTTCTGATCCATTTGTTTGTCTTCATCCTTTTGAATCAAGTGTCTTCCTTCTCACTGAGATTATGATTCATTACACTCAAGTAAGAGATAAACAAGTTACATTACTTACACCTATTGTTTAATATTAATGCAGGATTTGACTATTAAAATATGGAACATTTGTGATACTTTCCTATTATAATATAAAATAATAAGATGATCTAATTACAAATTAACATAATTGTAATTATCTGAGATAAATAATGCTTGTTTTTTTTCCATTCTGCAAATAAATGTCTATCTGAATTTAACACACAAACTGGAACTTTGAAATGGTTAAAACATACAAAGGGTAAAAATCTCCCAGTATCTGGGTCTGTATTATTTAGAAAAGCTGAGGAATTTGCTAGAATATTTGAAGATGTAAATTTTAAAGCTTTGTCTGTGTGGCTGGATACATTTAAGTGAATAACATTTAAGGTGTCACACTAGATGAAAAATAACACAATTTTAATAAACAAAATTGTTTCAGAAAATATACATAAAAAATTAACTTTTTCAGATAAATGTTTCAGATTTTTTGTAACAGGAAGTGCATATACACAGATTACATAATAATAATAATACATAACATAACCCCTACAGACATAGTAAATGGAAATATGGTTTTTAAACTTCATTTGTTTTTTGTTTTTGTCATCTATCTTGTTTGTACTGTCCTAACATTTTTAGAAAGATGATGTATGAAAACTGTTTGTGCTAGAGTTTCCAAATGTGACATATACATATTTAAAACAAACACTACAAAATGACACAAAGAAAGTCTGGGAAAAACTGACTATTCTTTTCAAATAACCTTTATACAACTTTCTGCTGTTTCAAAATATGAATGAATTTTTTTTTTTTTTTTTTTTTTTTTTTTTTTTCTTTTTTGAAGTATGTAAACAGAGACTAATTTCTTTCTGTTATTTTGTAGAAATACAGCAGTTTGAATAATATGTATATATTGGATTGGGTTGGAGAGGTTCATGAAATGGGATACTAGTAATTCATATTTTATAACACAGAAATAAAACATTATAAAACAAAACAAGAAATTAATAAAAAGAGAGAAAATCAAAAAGGACAAAATCCATAGTAATCATTCAAAACTGATAAATGTGGGTTCTTTGTTTGTTTTTTTTTTTTGTTCCACCTGATAAAACATTCAGAAAGTAAAAACTAATGTAAAAACTTTTTTTTTTTAATGCACTAGACAGAATTAATTGACTGTAACATGCAGGTTTTCTAGCAGAATGTCAAAAAAAAAAAAAAAAACACTAATGAGAAGTGAGTATAAATATTATATAATAGTAAATTCAGGTGAGGCATTCACATCAACAGATAGTTGTATTGTTTTTTAATTTTTATTTCTTTATTCGTTACATTATAAAATAATATATTTCTTAATCATTATATTTTCTGAAATATTACATTTTTTAAGGTTCCATTTATTTGTTCTTTATTTACAATTACGTAGTTTATTTTTATAATTATTTTATTATTATTATTATTATTCTTATTAGTAGTGGTAGTAGTATTTCAAAATTCTTTCTGAATCAGTAATATAAATAATTTGTGTTTGTCAGAATCCAGAGTCAGATCAGCCCAGGAGACAGTCTACTACTCTCAGTTGAGGGTTGTCAATGATAAAAATGTAGTTTTTTGTGTGTTTTTTGTTTTGATAAATTAATTTTATTTATTTATTTTGCAGGATAAACAAGCCCTTGCTGATCAGAAAAATGTCCAATCAGGCAAGATTGACCACTTGACCATGTCTGCAGTGTACAATTCATGGAAGAACAATCAGTTTGCCAGTTCTAGATTTTGAGGGAAATTTGTACAGACTCAGACACTCAGATGTACTCAACATGTTTGTAAACAGATGCTGGGTATAATGGACAGGTAATTCAGTTTACTGCCAGATTTTATAAAGTTTTAGAATAATAAATTACTTAATGCCACGTGAGAAGGTTTTAATATTAATATTATTACATATAATTTTATTGTTTATTTGTAAATAATGATAGGTGTAGATGAGATACTGAAATGCACTTTGACTTAATTTTATTTCATTTAAATTAACTGTACTTGTTTACTGTTGAAAATATTACTCTGAATTAAAATGATAAAAATAGATTTGTAATACTGTTACTATCAGATGTTTTACATCACACATCCAGTGCTAGTTAACAGACTCAGTGATTGGTAAGTAAACTGTGTGTACATTACATTTGTAATTCTAACATTTGTCTTGTTTTTAATATTTTATTTTTCAGACACAAGCTGATTGTTGTACACAGAGTACAGAAATCTAAACACAGCAAATTCTCACATAACAGAGCAGAGAAATCAGAGGAGAGTTACAGAACAACAGTTGACTGTCAGATGTTTCACATCACCCATCATGCTAGTTTAACAGGCTGCTTGATTGGTAAATAAATGTGAACTTGTCTCTCAGACCTTTCAGTTACCATGAAGTTCACTAAAATCATTTTCTGATTAATAATTTGAAAAAATCTGCTTCAGATGACAGACATTATTGTTATTTTTGATAATGAAACTGTGAGAGAAAAACCATCTACATTTTCACTGTTAATTAAGACAGGTGTTTGTGTTTTCAGTTTTCAAGATTGATACTACAATCTGTTTCTTCTCAGCTCAGCTCTCTACTATTAAGTCACAACACATCTCATTTTAATTACATCTAGTCTTCATTTTATATGTCAAATTGTATAATCTACATTTCCAGGTAAATATTTATAATCAAGGACATTTCAATATAATTTATATAACTCTGAATATTATTTTTATTTTAATAATCATTTTCTTTTTTATTATTATCTTCAGGGTTCTTTATCATGAGCTTGTTTTGAGAAAGAAAGAATACATGTGAGAAATGACATTGATTCTAAATGACTTGTCAAGTTTGCCTCCAAGTTTTTAAAGTTGTCTGATTATCCTGAACTAAGCAAACAGAAGATGAACATCTCCATAACAAATATAAAGAACTGAATGCTTGGAGAATATTGAAATGTGTTAGAAAGTTCAACACCAAAATAACATTTTAAAAACTGTTACTTGTGTGAAGCATGGACTACACTTAGTGAAAAATTTAAATACTGTAAATATAGACTCAAAGTCACAATGTTGTTCACACAACATGTAATCAGATGTAGATCAGTATTCAGAATGTTTGGATCAGACACAGGACCAAGTAGTCAAGTATGTGACAAACAAAAATTATTTTTTAAAGATTGATTTATGTTAGATAGCCTTGATGATTGCCTTAAAAAAGCTACATATTTTAGATCAAAAAGTGTTTAGTTCAAGGGAGATAATTTTTCAATTTATTTATTTTATTTTATTTTTGTATTTGTTTTAAAGAATAATGTAGTCTATCATCTAATCAAAATATAAAATGCCAAGACTTCTGTTAAAAATTTACCTAATAAAAGTGTGTTAATAAAATATAAAATATAAAATGGAAGGAAATATGTAAACCTGAATGTATCACGTATATGTTGTATGGAACATAAAATTAGAAATTTTCTTAATGAATAGTCTGAATTATCTGTTAAATTATTTATTAATGTTGACATTTTTGGTAAACAAATGTCTTGGAATTCTTGTTTTATTTCCTGTTGTATATTTTACTAATATACTTTTATTTGATAAATCAGAAATCTTACAATTTTTTATTTTTCTAAAATTATCTTTTTCATATGAAAAAGTAGTTTTGATGTTGTTAACCTTTGTTTTCTTGTTGAAATAAATATTTCAGGTTATTTTGTTTTATGTTTTTAATTATAAATTTTTAGCTAGCATTATTAAACTTAAGAAACAGCTTCCTAAGGGTGAGGAATATTGTTGTTCAATAGTTTTTATACATTAACCCAGGTGTAGTATAAATGTGTGTGTGTGTGTGTGTGTGTGTGCTTAAAAGTTATGCATATAAATATAACATATGAGATATTTCATGAAGTAGTGAATCCAAATAATAAAACATGTATATTAACTGTCTAATTCTAACTGTTTAACTCATTTTTTTTATTGAATTTTAAATTGGAGACAGTCACAACATGAATTCCTGATTTTCGTTTAAATAAATATAAATATTTGTGTTAGTTTTGAATCATGTATTCATATATTATTATATTTTACTAGGCCAATTTTTGAGCATCATTAACACTGAATCAGTGAAATTGTTATCCACTAAAAAATATATATATTATTCTTTATCCACTAAACAATTAAATATTATACTTTATATTCAGTTGTTGAGTCTAAAAGTTTAGATAGTTTTGCTAATTAGGTTAAGATTAGGGTTAAAAATAATTTTTTTTTCTAAAAAAAAGTTGAATTTTGATTTTTTTTTTTATTATTTTTTTTTTTTTTATTTTTTTTTTTTTTAATAGAATATTAATTTATTAGTATCATTTTGTTTAGAACACGATCACACTGTCAGGATATGCTAATTGATATAAAACTAACGTTCGACGGTTAATAAAATTGTTTCATTGTTATAAATAGATTAGTATTACGATTAAGTTCAGATAATTGTTAAAATCAGTGTTTGGTTTCAAATTAAAATTAACAACATAAATTACCTTTCAAGTATAAATTGTTCAGTTGAAACTTTTTGAGATCTATAACGTCATTTCCTGCACTCTCGATAACGTCACTTCCCGTAAGAACGTCGTCAAGTAAACCATTTTGTTAAACGGTTGTAGGAAAGAAAGAAACAGAAAAAAAAAAAAAAAAAAAAAAAAAAAAACTAAACAGGAAGAAAAGAAACGGAAAAGAAAAAAACAATACATTTTTACTAAAATTGCTATTTTAACTATGTTAAAGGTATTAAAAACTTTGTAGTTCCAAATAAATATTTTTAATGCTTCTTAAATCTTCCATCATAAGTATGCCCCTTTCACCCATTAATTATCATTCCCCAATTGACAATCCATATGTTTCACCATAAACACTATATCTCCACATCTCTCTAACATAAGACAATTTCCTAATTAACTTACCCAGTTGAGTTTTAATTGTCATTGAGTCCTTGACCTATCCAATGCGTTCTTTTAATGTCTCATTTATCATTTTCTTTAAGAAACCATTTAAAAAGCGATTCTCTAATTTTCCCATTCAAAGCATAATCCCTTCTCTTTATGTCCTCAGACCTATCCCTTTATCTTATCCTCAGATCTATCCCTTTATCTTATCCCATATATGGCTTCCCAGATGACTTCCAACTCAATTACCCATGATATCAATATAAAAGATGCGAGGGAGCACCATTCCTCAGAATCATTAGTGCCATCATTAGAATAAAAACACATATATATGAATAAAATTACTGTGGATGTCATCAAGAGTCAGAAAGGTGGATCAAACATTTGTTATCATAGGCACATGTATACCAAGTTAGCTACTAGGAAGAACAAAATTTGCTGGAAGTGCTCCAAGAAAGTCCACCTTGTTATGTATGAGAGTGCATATACTGCATATGATTTTATTTATATTTTGTATTTCTGAAATGCACTGATATGTTAATACATGCGATTTAATTGGATGGGCGGGAAAATCTTGTATATTTCTTCAGAACACAGCAAAAAATGTATATAGGATGGGTCTAAGGTTTGAATATCAATATTTCCGAATGACTTGATATTCTGGTATTAATTAGTGTATTATATTATGTCTTTAAAGGTTGTCTGGCTGCACTCAGCACTACGGCAGATATGACTGATCCTGAACCCGGTCGTTCATGCACCTGATCACACTGAGATCTCATACACCAAGTGTCGCAACGCCATGCGTGACCAACCTGCGAACTCACTGGAAAAGTCATCACAGATCATCACTCAAGTCTCAGCCGAGCTCGGACCAGATGTGCAGTCACGAATACCACTCGAGGAGACCACTAAGCAAGACTCCTCCTGTACCACAGCACCTCTCTGAGTTCATACCAGATGAGTGGCAGAAAACCGTTGGCCCTTATCCAGAGCCATTCCTACTCTACGACACTGGACCAGAGACTAGTAGCAGGATCATCGTCTTAGTACAGAACTGGGACTGAGGCGCCTGGCCTCTGTGATAACATCCTCATGGATGACAACTTCTCCATGGCTCCAACTCAGTTCTCCCAGGTTTATGTGCTTCGTGTACCTTTCCAGCGTGAAGAATCCACTGTACACACCGTTCTTCAACAGGATGCAGTTGGCAATCCTCCGAAGAACAAAGGTCATATTCGCTTCAGAGGAGACTCAAATCCTTGTGCCAGGACCGTGTCAATAGTTCCAAGTCCATTCCTGAGTTTTTGGTTGGAGTCGGACACAACATTCGTATTACTAAGTGCTTATGACCTAAATGATACAAAGAAATTCATATATGAGAATAAATTTGTTGTGAATAAAACTGTTTCTTTCTTCCCTGTTTTTTTTTTTTTTTTTTTTTTTTTTTTTTTTTTTGTTTCTTTCTTTCGTTTACCGTTTAATTTATTATAAAATATAGTGTTTTGTAATATTTGAACGGCCCCTTAGGGTTAAATTATTTTTCATTTTAGGGTTAGGGATTAGAGCAATGCGTAGAATGGTAAACGTCTCAATGTACTCAGTGCACTGAATTAGAGACAAAGTGAACATGATTAGAACAACATATTGAATCACTGTCTTCATCTGCTGAGGAAAAAGGGAAATCTCACTGATTTGACTAATCTAATAGTTTCAGAAAGACTGTGAAAGCAAAAAGAAAAACTTGAAACTGAGGTTGAAAGTTGGAAAATAATAAAACTGAGAGAGAATTCCAACTGATAATTCAGACAACAAACCCATAAGGAGTAGGATTTGGGGCAGTTTAAAGATATGGGTTATTAATTCAATAAAAAGAAACCAACAACGACAACTGTTTCTAAAAGCAATACTTCTGTATTCATATTTCTCTCAATCTGCCTTACATATCATCATAGTGATGTCTAACACCAAGAATAAAACTGCATTTTAAAACGCCAAAATAAATTACATTAAATTTGTCATTACTAGTAATCCTACCTGAATACTCTGCAGCCTAGTCGAGGAAAACGTTTTAACTCTGACAAACATATTTAAAAACTGCTAAAAAAACACTTTGTTGTGATTGAGTTCGCTTGGAAATGGTTTTGAAAATTTGGATTTGTGGGCTATGGAAGGTTTTGGAAACGTTATGGAAATTTTGACAGCCAAAGGTCTACGAACCCTGTTATTTATTTATTTATTTATTTATTTATTTTTATTTCATTTACTGATGTATACATTTCTTAATGTAATTCATTCTTTCTTTTTTTCTTTCTTTCCATAAATTTAAAATGGAAGACATTATCACCGTAATGATGGTGTCCCCTCTTTCCCATGTTCCTGGACCCGCCCTGGAATGAGAATCGATTAAAACGAGTTAGAAAAAAAATCCTCCTTTGATATTCACAGCAGACGACAAATTTAATTCTCTCAATTTTTAAACTGCTGACGCTATTTTTTTTTTTTTTTTTTTTTTTTTTTCAATGTCGTTTTAATTACTGATAAAAACAAATGAAACTGATCAGTTACATCTGTTACATAAAGTGTTTCAGCAAATACAACCAAATTTAGTGAACTTCCAGTAAAACATTTTAACAGACAATTTTTCTCTCTAGAAAAGAACATAGAAGAAGAAAGAAAAAAATGGTAAGAAATTTGTTTTATTCAAACCATACAGAGCTGAAAATAAAAATTATAAATAAAATAGAAATAAAATAAAATATTAAATTAAAATAACAGAATAGATAAAATGAATGCATTAAATATTAGCGTCGATTCACGCACACACTTTAACGCACAGGTTAAATGTATTTATTTTATTAGTTTTATTTTCAGAAATTATCTCTCCTTTTTTGTTTGATGTTCTTCTCTGGCTGTGCTGCTAACTCCACGTAAGTAAAAACTATTTTTCTTTCATTTTTTTTAATTATTTATTTGTATGTGCTTGAATTTTACGTTATTATTATTATTGTTGCTGTTTTTGTTATTGCTCTTATTATTATTGTCATTGTTGTTGTTGTTGTGTTGTTGTTGTTGTTGTTGTTGTTGTTATTATTATTATTATTATTATTATTTTGTAAAACTGATACACAATTATTTATTTTACTTATAGGGACATCGAGTCCATTTTAACCGCATTTTTCGATACAGACACATTTAGAAAGATTGCACTGTCGAAGGAAAACCCCATTATAGGTGAAATTCTGTCTAAATCCTAAAACCTCAAACTACGTGTGAGCCGTGTCCGTACTATGAAGAGAACGTGGACACGTTTTGTAAAGATCACTGCTCTGTGACTGGTCCAGGACTGTGGAGAATTCGAAAAGTGACCTGCGCGTTAGTAACGTTTGAATTATCTAGTTTTGTAGTTTAGGAGTACGTGTATATTTAAGTGTGTGTGCTGGTAGGTGGGCCGCAGGGACACGTTCTTTGGTAGCCGTACATACTCACAGACACGTACAGTAAATACACACATTTACACGCACGTACTCTTACACTAGAGTGAATACACACATTTACACGCACGTACTCTTATACTAGAGTGAATACACACATTTACACGCACGTACTCTTACACTAGAGTGAATACACACATTTACACGCACGTACTCTTACACTACTAGAGTGAATACACACATTTACACGCACGTACTCTTACACTAGAGTGAATACACACATTTACACGCACGTACTCTTACACTAGAGTGAATACACACATTTACACGCACGTACTCTTACACTAGAGTGAATACACACATTTACACGCACGTACTCTTACACTAGAGTGAATACACACATTTACACGCACGTACTCTTACACTAGAGTGAATACACACATTTACATACGCACATTTTACACTAGAGTGAATACACACATTTACACACTAGAGTGAATACACACATTTACACGCACGCACGTACTCTTACACTAGAGTGAATACAATACATTTAGTGAATACACACATTTACACGCACGTACTCTTACACTAGAGTGAATACACACATTTACACGCACGTACTCTTACACTAGAGTGAATACACACATTTACACGCACGTACTCTTACACTAGAGTGAATACACACATTTACACGCACGTACTCTTACACTAGAGTGAATACACACATTTACACGCACGTACTCTTACACTAGAGTGAATACACACATTTACACGCACGTACTCTTACACTAGAGTGAATACACACATTTACACGCACGTACTCTTACACTAGAGTGAATACACACATTTACACGCACGTACTTTACACTTTTACACATTTATACACATTTACACGTACTACTACACTAGAGTGAATACACACATTTACACGCACGTACTCTTACACTAGAGTGAATACACACATTTACACGCACGTACTCTTACACTAGAGTGAATACACATTTATTTTTACACGCATACTCTTACTAGAGTGAATACACACATTTACACGCACGTACTCTTACACTAGAGTGAATACACACATTTACACGCACGTACTCTTACACTAGAGTGAATACACACATTTACACGCACGTACTAGAGTGAATACACACATTTATACTAGAGTGAATACACACATTTACACGCACGTACTCTTATACTAGAGTGAATACACACATTTACACGCACGTACTCTTATACTAGAGTGAATACACACATTTACACGCACGTACTCTTATACTAGAGTGAATACACTATTTAAGGGATGACGTTGATCTTTACTTCCGCCGCCCAGACTGATAATTTTTCATCCATCAGTTTAGCTTCAGCAAATGAAACATATTTCTTAAAAGAACTAAATAAATTGCAGCATGACAATCCTTAAATAATTTATCTGTTAAATGTAAATGATGTTTACATTTTATTTGTTCTTAAATACACAAATATAGTAGTTGTGGTAATGGTAGTAGTAATAGCAATAATAGTAGTAGTAATAGTAAAGTAGTTGTAGCAATATCATCAGTAATGGTAATCGTAGTAGTAATATAAGCAGTAATGATAATCGTAGTAGTAATATAAGCAGTACTAGTGATAGTTATAGTGGCAGTAGCACTAGTAGTATCAGTAGTTATAGTAGTAGTAGTCATGGACTGAGCTTCCTTTATCCTAAATTCGGATTTCTCAAATCAGAAAATCTTTTCGATCAACCGAGACATAATTATTTATAATTTGTGCATTGTTTTTTTTTTTAGTAAATACAATGTTTGTTCAATGTACCAGGTAATTTGATAATAATATTAAACCATCTCGATTTACTGCTACGTTGAAAAAAAAAAATGAAAAAAATCAAATAAATTAATAAAAATAAAAATAATAAATAATAAATAAATAAATAAACACCCGATAAAAATCAAATTCCGAGATAATACTGGCCCCAAGATAAGATATGCTCATTCAACAGTAATAGAAGTATGAGTTTAAATGTTTAACACTAAGTTTTAAAATTACAGCCACACGTCTTGTCATCAGTTCTGTCCCTGTGAAAAGACGACCCAGTGTCAGGCTGCTGGCTTGGCGAGGTTTTGGTTTTATGCTTACTGTAAGAAACCTTGTGAACACTGGCCCGCTGGCTTCAGCTTCAACTACTACGATTTTCCTCAAGACTGTAAATGTCGCCAGTAATTCAGTTAAAATTTCTGTGTTTACAAACATATTAAGATGAAATAAAGCTGAAGTAATACACATATAAGAGTTTTGTTTTCACTTCTTTAACACGTTTTTAGTTATTAACAGGATCGGTAGTTATGCAGGATCTTCAGTACGGCACTTAAATAATTCCTGTTCTAACCGTTGCTCCGTGACTACAGTCATTTTCCTTAATTGTCCTTAAACCAGAAATTGTCAAGAGTGAAACTCTAAAGAAAAAGAATATCACCAGAAGATTCATCCAGTCATTTTAAACATTTATTTATTTTAGTTATTCATCTTTTTTTTCTTTTTCTTTTTTTGTTAAGTTTATTTTCAACAATTATTATTATAGCTTGTCGCTATACATTTTTGGCGCACTTGTTTTAATATATTTTTTCTAAATAATGTCTATGGACGTATTTTTGTGACATTGTAGTTTCTCTTTCACGCTTCACTAAATTAAACTGGTAATGATAAAACAAAGAAAGGCGCGAACCAAGAGAATTTGACTTTCTGATAATTATACTAAATTAGCTGCGAGCATCCTTTATACTATTATCATTATAAAACAATCTTACACAAATATTTGCATCTAATTAACATTAAAATATATTTAGGTGCCTTTCTTCAAATTCACTTTACTTGACCATTAACTGACGTATGTTGAATATATTTGTAGATGACTCTCAGTTTAAAGTGATTGTTCTTGTGTTAATGTGTTATGTAATTTCTTTCAGCTACCAACGTCTACTTTGATTATGCAAATAACATGAAACTGCATTTTAAATGTTTTGTAATCGTTAGGAATGGATGAATGAATTAATGAGTAAATGAATGAATAAATGAATTAACCAATGAACGAATAAATGAATGAATAAAGAGATGAATAACGAACGAAATACATAGAAAATCGAATTACGTATTTCAACGAGCTTAATTTTCTACAATGCTTTCATTCTGTATTTCCCTTTCCTAACAGATCTCCATTTTTCTTTCCAAATAGGATATCAGTTTCTATTATTATTATTATTATTTTTTTAATAGTCACTATTCAGAAACTAAATATTTTAATTTCTTCTTAAGCTGGATTAGTATTTGCATTCTGAGTTAATCGAGCGCCTATTTCGAAAGGAAAGCATAATTTATTATCTGGCGGCATTATTTATTTAGTTAGTTATTTATTTGATGTTGTTCAGGTTCAGCTACTACGAGTTTCCTCAAGACTGTAAATGTCGCCAGTAATTCAGCTAAAATTTCTGTGTTTACAAACATATTAAGATGAAATAAAGCTGAAGTAATACAAATATAAGAGTTTTGTTTTCACTTTAACACGTTTTTTAATATCTTCTTTATCTGAATAAGTATTTGCCCGCCTGTCGAACGCCTATTTCGAAAGGAAAGCATTGTTTATTATCTGGTGGAATTATTTATTTATTTATTTATTTATTTATTTATTTATTTATTTATTTTTTTTTTTTTTTTTTTTTTTTACTAATTTAAAGACTGAAATAAAATTAACGAAGGCAGTTAGCAGTTGAAGAGAATTTTACTAAGCTTTACATACCCTTGAGGTTAATATCATTTATTTACCGCTGACAAGACATTTTATAGGTCTCGATGACTGTTTCCTCGTAGACTACACAATAATGTTTGTTTTCACAGTGCAGCGACGTGTGAAGACTCCATCTACATCAACTCAGTACAGTCTCACTTTTGTCTCCGTGTTTAATGTTAGTCACACTTTACCACTTTTCTAATAATCTCTCTCTCTCTCTCTCTCTCTCTCTCTCTCTCTCTCTCTCTCTCTCTCTCTCTCTCTCTCTCTCTCTCTCTCTCTCTCTCTCTCTCTCTCTCTCTCTCTCTCACACACACACACACACACACACACACACACACACACAAGCTTTCACCTTCTCGCATTCTTTCTCTCTCTCTCCCTGTCTGTCTGCCTCTCATCCTATCTCTTATCTGTCTGTGTATTTTTAAAATGCTTTTAAAATGCAAATACGCGAGTTAAAAGATATTTGCTGTCAGTTGCTGTCATCCACACACAAGCTATTAAAATTATGCGATAACTGCCACAAAAACTAAGATAAATATTATTACTTTTACTTCAAATATGTGTAAAACAGATATAGCATAATTTTTTTTTTTTTTTTTTTTTTTTAATTTAAATTTTTTTTTTTTTTTTTTAAATTAAAAAAAAAAAAAAAATGTTTGGCAAATCGTTAAAAACTACAGAGGCAAAAATTTGGGTCAATAAAAGATGCAGATTTTTGCATTTCATGTAATATTGTTTTATTGGTAGCCAAAGGGTTTCTGATAATAGTAAGTCGCATTTTCTTTAAAGTTTATTTTTAATATATGTTCAGCTATTGAATGAATTACGAAACAGAATTATTTGCTTCCCGGAGTCTCTGGCAAACATTTTAAATTAATAATAATAATAATAATAATAATAATAATAATAATAATAATAATAATAATAATAATGACAAAGACGACCGATAAAGATTATTACTATTATTATTAGTATTAGTAGTAGTAGTAGTAGTAGTAGTAGTAGTAGTAGTAGTAGTAGTATTATAAAAAACAATTTTGTTAATTATTTATCACAATAATTACATAATATTAAGTCTTCCTTTCAGTGTTGTGTTGAGAAAATCTTATTTTACAAATTTTAAAATAAACGTTTAAATGTATTTTGAAATTAGTGATTTACTGAAATGTAATAAATAAAAAACTTGTAATAGCTCTTTTCTGCAGAGAATTAAACATTTATTACAGAAATCTTAAATGAAATTTCTACCAAGATGTATTACTTTTTTCTTCTTTTCTTTTATTACTTTTTTCTTATTTTTTTATATTATTTTTTTCTTCCAAACAAAAAATAAAATGAAAAAATAAAATAAAAATAAATAAAAATAAAAATAATACAATAATAAAATAACGAAAATAAAATAAATTAAAAAATACAACATGTAGAACCCGAGTTTGAGTTCCTTGTTGTTTGTTTCCTTGTTTCATAACAAACTTGTGGCCATAGAGACATTTACATTTTTAAAATTTGTGTTAATATTACTTTAATGGAATGAAAAAAAAGACATAATTTTTACTTACATTAATTTTTCTTTTTGCTTTTGAAACAAAAAAATCTTCAAAATAAAATATACTCCGGGTATTTTCTAGATCGGCTTGCATCTCAGTTCCAGTGCAACAGGTCGCAATCCTCTGTCACGTCTGAAACACGGTTGTAAGATTGCGAGTCTCTGTCACGTCTGAAACACGGTTGTAAGATTGCGAGTCTCTGTCACGTCTGAAACACGGTTGTAAGATTGCGAGTCTCTGTCACGTCTGAAACACGGTTGTAAGATTGCGAGTCTCACGTCTGAAACGTCTGAAACACGGTTGTAAGAAACACGTTTGTAAGAGTCTCTGTCACGTCTGAAAACACGGTTGTAAGATTGCGAGTCTCTGTCACGTCTGAAACACGGTTGTAAGATTGTTACGAGTTGCGAGTCTCTGTCACGTCTGAAACACGGTTGTAAGATTGCGAGTCTCTGTCACGTCGTCTGAAACACGGTTGTAACACGGTTGTATTGCGAGTCTCTGTCACGTCTGAAACACGGTTGTAAGATTGCGAGTCTCTGTCACGTCTGAAACACGGTTGTAAGATTGCGAGTCTCTGTCACGTCTGAAACACGGTTGTAAGATTGCGAGTCTCTGTCACGTCTGAAACACGGTTGTAAGATTGCGAGTCTCTGTCACGTCTGAAACACGGTTGTAAGATTGCGAGTCTCTGGCGCGGCGTGAAAACACGTAAACTTTGTTACATTGGAAGTTGATATGCTGCAATGTTACATAACTTTCTAACTGGTACTGCGAAACATTAATAGATGTTAATACTGAAAGAGAAAAATGGTATATGTCATTTTTATAATTAATCTAAATTTTGTGGTATATTTTTACATGTTGTCATCCCAGAGTATATTCCAAAGGTAATACTAGATGAATGTGTTTTTGTTATGGCAGTAATAATGAAAGAGAAAAATCGATTTTCATGTTCGTAATTTTGCGATGAGGAATTTTAGTGTATTTTTAACAATATATCTGTGAGGTAAATGAACACAGACACACTCACACACACACACACACACTTTCTGGTGTACACTACATGACTATCAGCAGTCTGTCAGTTAATATAATTATATTAAGGATGTGAAATCGTGTTTTTTTTTACTAATATAGATTCAGCTGAAGAACGTTATCTCAAGTCTTAAAAATATTATTTATTAGCAAGTCAACACAAATCGTTATTTCGAACTATAGAGACACCCGTTGTCTATTAGTATTAAAGTAAGAATGATTACATTTCAGGTTAATGTTGTTAATTGTATCAATCTTAGTTTCAATCTTAGTTATCATATTACAAAAGATATTTCTAGTCCTTCGTTATCGTATAGATATGTGATTTGATTAACAGATATTCGTTAATTCGTGTGGATGTTTAGTGGTTAAAACATGCTGTTAATAGAATTTTACTTGATCACTTATTAAGAGACAATGATGATTTTGAGTGGTCTAAAGGTATTAACTATAGAATCTTTAAATTAGAACATTATCTGTTTAAATAGTCACACCAAAATGCTACAATATCATGTAACTTTAAAACTGTTAATGTGAAACAGTAAAGGATTTAATACTGGAAAGGAAAAACGGTAACTGTATTTTTATGATGAATCTAAACTGCCTGGCGTATTTTACTTCTTGTAACCATATTATAAATGTTTTACCGTACATCTTCACACACTCCCGCGCTCACTCACACACACTCACACACAGAGACAAGACACACACATTAGTATTTTTGTGTGTGTGTATAATTTGTTCAGTTGTTTTACCTAGATACCAAATGCATAAAACAATAAGAAAAAAAAACAAAAAAACAGGAAAGAAACTGGAAACAATCGCAGCCGTTATAAGTGATGATTATTGTACCATAGTAACAGTATTATAGTAATAAAAATAACCGGACAAATAGCAGTAGTAGTAATAGTAGTAGTAGTAGCTGAAGTAGTAGTAGTTACAACAGTGGTGGCAGTAACGACTGTCAACATAGCTACGCTAATATTAACCTACTAACAATCCCAAACTCACTACTACTACTCATCATACGACAACAAATACTACTATCATCAGCCCCCCAGAAAAAAAAGCCCCAGAACCCCACCAAAAGCCCAAAGCCCAATCCCCCAAAACCAACAATAATTACTATTATTAAAACAACTAGTTTATTAAACAACAACTATAGATCGGTAACAGGTAAAACAAAAAAATAGAAACTAAAACAGTAGTAGTAGTAGTAATAGTAGAAATAGTAAGTAAGTAGTAGTAGTAGTAGTAGTAGTAATAATAATAATAATAATAATAATAATAATAATAATAGTTGAAAAATAGTAACAATAAAAAATAATAACACCAAAATGAAAGATAAAACAAAAATGAAACAATGAAAAAAAAAAAGACAAAAAAAAAAAACAAAAAAAAAAAAATAAAAAAAAATAAAATAAAATAAAAAAAAAAAAATCACCAGCTGTTTTATGACTGATTTGTATTTCATATTTATTTTACTTACTTTTATTATTTACACGTCTACAAATACAAACCCATTAAATTTTGGCACCTGCCTACTCACTTATTTTGTTCTAACAGTCAAACGCTATGCTTTCATCCTCGTTTTTTTTTCTTTTTTTTTCATCTTCTCCTTCTTCTTCACTGTCTGTACTGACATATGTTCTTAATAAAGCAAGGTAAACCGCAGACACGTCAGTTTTATTGTTCCAAGGACACGCGGTTCTAAAGACAAATTCTGCTACTACATTAGACTGAACTTACAAACACGAGTAGAGACCCGGCATTAATCTGCAAGACGTGTGTGAATGTAGCGCGGAGTCGACACCGGGAGACATGGAATTTCAGTTCAGTGTGGCTGATGGTTTCAGTCACAGAGTGAACGCCGTGTAGGAGTTTAACAGTCGCAGAGAATAAATACATCGACAGGCGTACTGACTCTACTGAACAACGAGCGGCTTGAATACCTGAAACTCATAATCATCGAGACTATGAAGAAGGGGAGTCAAACCCCCTCCAAAATGAGCCAACACAGACATGAATTTTAGGGCAAAACTGTGTTTTTAATCGGTGCAAAATTTATCTGACAAACAAGGGAATGCAACCCAGTTACTTGTGTTTTTATTCTGTGTAAAGAAACCCGTATATTCCAACCCCTCTACCGCAGCTCACTGGTCAAAAAGAACTCATACACCCACGTTTATAATGAATGATGTAACATGTGTATTAAATACATAATACATTATTACTCGAAGAGAACCCATACACACACTTTCGTAATGAATGATATAATGTATTTAATACATAATATATTATACTAATTATCAAATGTAATCCTTACGCTGGCGTTCATAATGAATAATATATAATACATTTTAAATACATAATAATATAGACATTAAAAATATCATATTTTCAGATTGAGTTTATATATATAAAATAAATATTTATAGCCTTTACCCAAATTATTATTATTATTAGTAGTAGTAGTAGTAGTAGTAGTAGTAGTAGTAGTAGTAGTAGTAGTAGTTATAGTAGTAGTACTAATAGTAGTTATAGTAATTGAAGTACCAGTAGTAGTAGTTGTAGTAATAGTAGTAGTAGTGTATTATACATTATTTTAACGTTTCTATCACAAATATAAAAACACATCATCATTATCGACATTATTATATTACTAGTACTCTATTATTATTATTATTATTTAGTTAGTTAGTTAGTTGTAGTAGTAGTAGTAGTAGTAGTAGTAGTTGTTGTTGTTGTTGTATTATTATTAGTAGTAGCATAAATGTGTTAATCGGGTTAAGATTGCAATATAAAAATTCTAAATTAATGTCAGTTTCGTAATATATTCTTTTAAAAAAAAAAAAAAAAAACAGTATTTAGGCGTATAGAAGAATTACCAGTATTATTATTATATATAACTTAGCATCAGAGTTTTAACTGTTAACGTGGAACTGGGAAAAATTAAACGCTTATCTGATTATGTCTCATCTGCTACAGCAGTATTTTCACAAGATTCAGCGTTTCTATCCGTCTCAGACATATTCATACATACGAGGGATTAGAGCATGTATTTATATTTATATATGCACTTAAGACCTTCTGGCTCTAACTAATTTCTGACGACACATACAGAAATGGAATATTCAACTTGCCAGTCCCATGTTTCCAGGAAAACACAGATGCACACAGAAATAACGAAAGTCAAAATACGGCGTGCTTTGTGGGAAGCGGTGATTAGCTCAGTTACTGGGCAATCTTTTCAAGGTTGTCTTCATGGCCGGACGGTGACGTTGTCAGCGGTATCTGACGGGGTTTGTGAGGTCGTGATTGGACTTTGTCTTCCTGTGGTAGCGCCGTACTATTATCAAAAGTCTAATGAAACGTACATAAAAAATACTCAATCCTAAATTAACACACACAGAGAGACAGAAACACAGACAGCAACACATACAATTGCGAGGCTACATTTAAAAGTAGATTCGTGAGCTCTGATTATCCAGATCATCCACCTTCCATCTGAGTTTGTTATTATTATTTTTTTCCTAAACTAACCTTTCATAAGTATGAAGTACAAGAGCAATATAACATATCGGTGTATATAATATACACTTTATTTTGTTTCAACAGTTTACTAAGATTGATCATGATCATACAGTGTAATTCCTATTCGTAAATAAATAATAATCATAATCATAATAACAACAACAACAACAACAACAACAACAACAACAACAACAATAATAATAATAATAATAATAATAATAATAATAATAATAATAACAATACTCCTGTTATTTAATGATCACCATTCACAGTAAATGTCGAGTAACAAACACTTCGTGTTTCACAGTCTTCATTTAGAAGACAACAAAAGTGTTTACTGATACAGAGGGAGATAATTCCTATGTCACTTGTATAGAGAGGAAGCTTGAGTTATTTCCCTTTAGCGTTTCGAATTTATTCTTAATTGTATATTTTGAATAAAAGCTTTTGATACAACATCGATTAATTCTTTAAAAAAAACAGCCTATTCGTACTTTGGAGTTTCAAATCAAACATGGATATCAACCTTTTCTAATAAACATGAATCGTGTTTATAGATAAATTACTAAACGCTTAAAACGTGACACAGGATATAGACAAGGGGATCTGTTATTTCACTTCGTTTTAATTTTGTGTGTTCAGAGTCTTGGAATCTTGGCAAGAAATAATTAACATATATATATACGGGATTGAGATAAACGGCAATGAATTCAAAATTTCACAGTTCGCCGACGACACAGTATTGCTATTAGGTTGGTGTGATAAAACTCTGTGAGCATCTGCGGAAACAAAATGTTTGATCGATGTATCTGGTCTTAAAGTTAATGCATATCAAACAAATATAATAAACTTAGGGAAAGACCAAATTAATCATAAAAGTAATCTGATCAAAACAAAAATTAAAATGGACCACAGAATTCACAATACTTCGGGTACGGTTTTCCACGGATCTGTATCAAATACAAGAATTAAATTTTAATGCAAAGTTGAATGAGGTTAAAAGGCTGCTTGAACAATTGTCAAAATGTTCTTGGTCTCCTCTAAGAAAAATTACTGCAATAAAAAGTTTAGTTTTATCGAAAATTGTTTTTTTTTTTCTTCACTGCCAAATCCAGCAAACTATTTCTTTAAAATATTAGAAACCTATTTCTTTCAGTTTATTTGGAATAAAAAACCTGATAAAATAGCTAGAAAAAAACAAACACCCGCTGCCCCATTATTTGACTATTATCAAAATGGTTGTTTAAGAGCAATAATTGTTAAGTTACTTTTTAATGTGTTAAAGACATCGTGGATTAAAGACATAAATCTTAGCCAAGACATTGCCTCTCTTTTGAGTAACTGTTTATAATCAAAAGCTTCAATGACATTAGATTTAGGGTCAGCCTACAGTGAAGCAAAATTGTTGAAACGCACAAATTCCTTTTGGAAAAATGTTTTACACATATGGTCAAACTTTCTAGAGAAATGTGAAAGCATAAGGGACAAGATAAAAATACTACGTCAACAGATATACTATAATGTTCGCATTAAAACTGATAATAAACAACTTATTATAACACAGTGGCAAAGAAAGGAATTTTGTTTTTAAAAGCTCTTTTTGCTAACGACAACTGGATTTAATGCATTCCATTTTGTAGAATAGAAAATATAACTTAAGACCACAATTTTATATTTATAGTGTGTTGTTGCTAGCTATTAATAAAAAAAAAAAAAAAAAAAAAAAAAAAAAAGCATAAATTTGGTATAGAGTTCTGTAACAAATGGTGGGAAGCTAACTACAAACACCGAGCTTAGATACTTTCAGTACAAGAATTTATTATTTGTCTTAATAACAAACATTTGGTATTATATCGTATAAAAAGATTCAGTTAAATGTGAATTTTGTAATATGTTTAGTGAAAATGTAATACGCATGTTCTCGTTATGATCTATTTTTCTATTTTGTTTTCTTATGTTTCTTAAAATAATATACACTTTTATTTATGTGATCAAATATTTTTTATGTCTAAAACAGGTTAATTTATTTATGTGAACAAATACCTCTAAAACATGTTAATTCTTCTTCTTCTTCTTCTTATTATTATTATTGTTGGTGTTGTTGTTGTTGTGGTTTTTACTAATGTTGTGGAGACTTCTGTATTTTAACACATTAATTTACTTTTACTCTTTTATTAGCTTGTTTTAGTTGTATTATATATTATACTCTATCATTTGTAGTCAAATAAAAGAAAAGAAAAGAAGAAAGAAAAATAAATGAATAAATAAAAATACCAACATATAAATTAAAAAATGAAACAAGTAAATAAATAAATAAATAAATAATATTACCACAATGATGAGTATAAGTGTTAGTATTTGAACAAAGCTATTTTTGTTATACTAAATATAATAAAGGTAGTATTTGTCACACCTGTGTTTAGATCGCTCTGACTCATAACACATACAAATAAAGGAGTGTCCCATGTATTCTGATTCACCATTACATTGCATTTTTCACGATCGTAGTATAACGTTTCTTGTCGCCAATACAACTGACACGCTATTTTGATCTGACCTACATAACAGACACTTGTTAACGATAACCTTTTCATCAATATACTGTGTGTGAAATAAATATAAATATCTTACAGACAAAATAAGTAATGGCAAAATATATTATTTTTTTTCTCTTTTTTTTTCCTTCTTTTTTTTTTTAAATTTATTTAACAGGTTAACACAAATTGTATATAATAAAACATTTGTATGTATCTACCGCCATACGTGGCGTGACTTGTACAATATCTAATTTCTGTCACGTGATTAGCAACAGGCGACTTGTCAAACAGAAAGGTGTCAGTTCTAGGAAAACCACACACAAACAAGACGTATTATACAGAAGTAGTCGGCCATTTTGAAATTTGAAGGTATTTTATATTTTATTGTCATTTTGATATATGCTGTACTATTGCTTTGTTTAAAACAAATCAGACATATTGAAATTGTTATCTATTTTGTGAGGGCTATAACTTTTGGTTTGAATTTTGTTAAAGGCTTTTGTTTTTCGTACCTAGCATACAGATTTATAAGAAATGTCGATAAAATATTCAATAGTAATAATAATAATAATAATAATAATAATAATATCGTCAGTATAATAATCATTATTATTCCATTCATTAATAATAACAGCAATAGTAATAGTAGTAATAATAGTATCACCTAAATATAATTCAGTGATTCATTTATTACTTATGCTATATTTTTATCGATCTGATTACTTTATATTACTTTATTTCATTTCATTTATTTATAGATTTATCTATAGATCCTTGATATCAGTGATCAATAGCAGAGTTGTTAAACGGAAATTACTCGTTTCTAAGAAATTATCGATCAGGAAGATTTCTATTTATCAGGTAAGGTATCTATTTTGAAATTACAAAGTATTTTATATTGTTCTTATTTTATTTTATTATTATTATTATTATTATTATTATTATTATTATTATTATTATTATTATTATTTTTTTATTTATTTCTTTGCATTTGTGTCGTTCAGTCTTTCTTTCTTCCTTTCTTCATTCGTTCCTTCCTTGTTGTCTAACATTCGTTTTGGTCTATCACCCATTCTAACCAGTATATAAAATGTTATTGCATTTGTTTTCATCTACAATAGAAAATTCAAAAAAAAAAAAAAAAAAAAAAGAAACAAAGAAAAAAAGTATAAACATTATGGCTGCTATGGATATACATGTAACAAACAGCGTTATAGCGTGAGGCTTTTTAAACATGAAAAAATATGTGCTAGACCCGACTATAAAATATTTCTTACCATCTGGTGTATGGAAGAAGAGGATGTGATAATATTATCTCATATAATTTTATTATTTTCTATTTACGAGTTTGTTGGTCTTTATTGAAATTATGTATCTTCTCACAATGCTGACAAATGTAAATAATTTCATATTTTCGCGGTTTATTTCTACACTTATCGACAGATAGTGTATTAACAATGAATTTGTCAGATCGCTGTAAATAACACCCGAGTATACCTTTGTGTGTCTCGTGTACCAGTAACACGATATTTTAACATGACCTACATAACAAGCAAACAGTCAGTGTTAGATTACATTCACATACTGGTCATGCAAGCTTCGTCAGAGAAATAAAACATGTACATATTTCTTATTATTGTTGCTGTTGATATTGTTGTTGTTGCTGCTGCTGTTGTTATTGTTGTTGTTGTTGTTGTTGTTGTTATTATTATTATTATTATTATTATTATTATTATTATTATTATTATTAATTACCTTTATAACTCACGTATAAACCATGCAATCCAGTAGTACTTAATCTACTGAATTAGAATTAAAGTTATCTGTTGTAAAGAAGATGTATGTAAGATGAGTATACAAATATCTCGTTAAACGATTTGTTTATTTTAATCTGAGACTGAAACCTAACAAACTGACACTTTGTGACGTCTAAGATATTTGACGTCAGTCGCGTGTTTATCAGTGGAGGGTTTGATAACTAAAAGTTTACAAAGCAGAAGTTAAACTAGTCGGCCATATTGAAAGTTTATGATATTTTATATTTTATTATGTTTGAACGATTCCGGTGTTCTTAATTTATTACTAAATATATCAGAGTTAGTTCTTCAACAAATAGATTATTTAAGTGTGAGTTTTCTTTAAACTTAAATGAAAGATTACGTATAACATATCTTTACCTAAGTCTTTAGTATGATATTACTACTACTACTACTACTACTACTACTACTACTACTACTACTACTACTACTACTACCCTACTGTTGCCCTTATTATTATTATTTTTTTAATTGACGTCTTTTACTATATATTTTATTTTATTTTTAATTTTATTTCATATATTCTTAGATCGGTGATATCTGCGATTTACAGTTGAGTCGATAGAAAATAATCTCATAAGAAATCGTCGATCAGGAAGTTGAAATTACAAGGTATTTTGTATTGTTTTCTACTTTAAAAACAATCACATCTTGTTCCTTTATTTTTCTTACATCTTATTCTTTTTTCTTATATACTGTTTCTTTTTAGATTTGTTATTGTCGGTTAATTATGTTGTCTTTTCCAGGAGTAAAATGGTGTATAAATCACTGTATGTACATTGCGATTTGAAAATCGTTTGTGCCGCAGTGAAATATTTTTTACCTGACTGTGTCCAGACATGTCTGTGTATAATAATAATAATAATTATAATAATAATTATTGTTGTTGTCGTTATCATGATAATCACTAGTGTAAGCATAACGTACTTCTTTTTATCTTTTATCGATTCGGTATATATTTATCTGAATTTTTTTCTTTCTTTCTTTCATTGTCTTTTATTTATTTGTTTATTTTTAGATCTCTGATCGCAGTATTGAACAGTACATGCTTTAAACAGAAAGTAGTCGCTTCTTAGAAATTATCTTAGGTTAATTATTTCTTTACATAAAACTGTTTGTTTGAAAGATTTCCGTGTACAGGTCATAGCTAGATATAAATATAGAAACCTGGTCACTGCAGTGCGAGGCGCTGCAACAGAACTCTGACCTGTACACAGAAACATGTTAAAATTATATTTAGTATGAGGTTATTATTATTATTATTATTATTATTATTATTATTATTATTATTATTATTATTATTATTATTATTATTATTATTATTATTATTATTATTATTATTATTATTATTATTATTATTATTATTATTATTATTATTATTATTATTATTCTTATTATTATTATTATTATTATTATTATTATTACATTATTATTATTATTATTATTCCATTTATTATTATTATTATTATTATTATTTTTATTATTATTATTTATTATTATTATTATTTATTATTATTATTATTATTATTATTATTATTATTATTATTATTATTATTATTATTATTTGTTTACAGTGAAAACATGGCCACCGCAGCAGAAGTTTCAAGTTGGCAGACTGGGAAAAAACTGACGGAGTGTATTGAACACGTTTTTCGTACGAGAACAGACAGCGACGTCAGATTTGTTGTTGGGGAAGAAAAAAAACTGTGGATGCACATCGCTTCATCCTTATGATACGAAGCGAAGTCTTCCACAGGATGCTGATGGGAGAACTTCGCGAACAAAACAGCATCCTGCTGCCTGATGTGCAGGCAGATATTTTCACAGAGTTTTTAAAGTATGTTAACAAACACACACACACACACACACACACACACACACACACACACACACACACACACACACACACACACACACACACACACACAGGTACGAACATAGTGAGTAACGAAACATACAAACCGACACGAACGTTGATAACAATACAGTTTTTGTTAGTAATCTAATTATTTTCTAATTAATTAATCTCCCATAATTATCTCTCGTTTTGAAGTCTTACTATACATTCTTTTACACAGATATCTTTATACGGATGACGTCGTCCTAACAGGCCACAACGTCACCGGTCTGCTGTATCTATCGAGGAAGTACATCGTCACGACACTGGAAGATCAGTGCGTGCGCTATTTGGAGTCGTCGTTGTCGTCACGGAATGCGTGCGTCGTGCTGGAACAAGCTCACCTGTTTGATGAACATGATCTAAGAAAAAAAACTCTGGACTTCATTTTGGAAAATGGCGACGAAGTTCTGAAGTCGGATGAAGTCACCGATCTTTGTCACGAATGTCTGGTTGAGATCGTACGATCAGACGAACTGACAGCAGACGAGAAAAATGTTTTCGAAGCCGCTGTGAAGTGGGCTGACAGCGCGTGTAAGAAGCAAGGAAGACAGACGAATGGACAGAACATGCGCGAAGCACTGGGAGAGGCCGTGAAGCACGTGCGTTATCCATTACTCGATCAGACGTATTTTGTAGAACACGTGACACCCACTAACATACTCAGTGACACAGAAGAAAACAAGATTTTTAAAAACTGGGTGAAGAGTGATGAAGATGTTTCACCTTTTAACTCAAACAAGAGAACTGCAGTGATTCGTAAAACACAGATTACAATAAACAGGTTTGGTAGAACATGGTTCTGGTAACTGGATATGTTCTGGTGAATTAGATGAATCCATTACTTTCTCTGTCAACAAAAACGCTTTACTTCGCGGATTTCAGTTGTACGGTCACCGTGAACCACGAAACTACGACGTCAGCGCCTTCGTCACTGACACAAGAACAGACGAAATACTGGACGGGTCTACGCTGACACAGAGATATGAACACGTCGTGTCTGACGTGTATGACGTCGTGTTCAGACGTCCAGTGAAGATTACTAAAGACACTGAGTACAGCTTGTTTGTTAATGTTAAGGGAGACAACTCATTGTGTGGATTTGAAGGTAAATCAGAAATTGTTGTAGACTCTTTTGTTTGTAGATTTTCTGAGTCACACAAATCTAAACACAGTCACAGAAAACTTGGTTTACATGTGTGTACATGGGACAAATACCTGCTTTGTTATTTTTAGTGTAAAAAACAACATCGTTCAAACACTGTCACTTTTAGTCATCACTGGCCTAATATTTTTATTTTTTTATTTATTTGTTTATTTATTGATTTATTTATTTATTTGTTTGTTTACGTTTTTCTGATGACGTCAGACAGCAGTGATGACGTCATAGACACTTGATTTGATTTGAAATTTTCTAATGGATTGTTTTGTGTCAAACAGATACTTGTGAAATGTATATTAACATCTCATTGCTTTATCATTTATTTATTTATTTATTTATTTATTTATTTAAGTATATCTAATGTTTTTAGTTTGTATATAAAACTTAATATTTTTAACTATTTCTTGCTTCATTTGTACTTTTTTATTTCGGTTTAAAATGTGTATAAAATAAAATGTAGATAAATTATATATGTACTTACTGACTGTTGGACATGAAATACAAGAACTGTTATTTGATTTATTTATGAATTTTCTTTTATTCAGATTTATATTAAATATGTAAGTAAATTAGATTATGTTTCAAATTTACTGTTTGTTTGTTTATGTATAAGATGTATATAAAGAAAATGCAAATAAATTTGTTTTTGTATCATGAATTCTTACATCGTTTATTTTTGGATTTAATTTGTGTTTAGAATATAAACAGAAAAATGATATAGACATAAAAATCAAGTTTTATTATTTAGTTTCTGTAATATTTTTCTTTTCTGCATACAGCGTGTAATACATAAAGATGTTGTGAGACAGGATTCCAGAGCAGATCCTATATCTGTACTTGATGTGTGTAGTCTGCTCTCTCTCTCTCTCTCTCTCTCTCTCTCTCTCTCTCTCTCTCTCTCTCTCTCTCTCTCTCTCTCTCTCTCTCTCTCTCTCTCTCTCTCTCTCTCTCTCTCTCTCTCTCTCTCTCTCTCTCTCTCTCTCTCTCTCTCTCTCTCTCTCTCTCTCTCTCTCTCTCTCTCTCTCTCTCTCTCTCTCTCTCTGACTGACTGTAAAATAAAGAACAAAATAAACTTTATAAAAGAGTTATGAAAATAGGGAGAAATTCCCAGGCTAACTTTAATATATTATAAACAAAACTTTGAAAAATCCGGAGCTCTCTACTTCGGATATCTGGTGTAAATTCCAGAATAAAGTTCATTTCATAAAGGTCATTTCATAAACAGTGACAACAATTAGCACGTAATTAGACTACCGCGTGGACAAAATGAAATGATCGCACTTTGTGAAATCTTTATAAACAATGATGCCAAGCTTCTTGTAATCACTATACGCGGTATCCTCCCAACAGTCACATGGTCAGAAAAGTCATACAATTTGGAAAGCAGTCAAGCAGTAAGTAAGCTGGGCACCCCTGTGTGGAGAATGATCAACTAGTCTTGGCTGTGTCTCACTGCTAACTGTTGTAATCACAACTCCGGTGGGAAGCTGATTAAGTGTGCATCAAACCTTGACCTGTGTTGTTATGAGCTGTATGACAAATAAGCCTATGACTAATGGGAGGTAACCCTATACCACTGGTTTTCAACCTTTTTCATACCGCGACGACTTATGAGCAACTCAATATGACCGAAAATCCCTTTTAAAATTTTTGATTCAATATTATGTAGGGTTACCATATTTTCATCAAGCAAAGACAGTACAAAAGGAATCTATATTCACTATGACGGGTCCCAAACCTATCTACTCGTTTTTATTTATTTCTCCTTCCAAGTCAAGTTGTACAAAGCTAACACATACCCTACCTGAAGAACGATCTCACAATCCCCAGAAAAAAAGTCTGGCGACCCCCAGGTTGAAAACCTATGCCCTTATCACACAGCTAAATGAACAAGATCATTATTAGTGTGATACCTAAGTGAATTCACTCATTTAAATTAAGAGTCAACAGCAGATGTCTAAATAAATACGTATGACGCATATTTTGCTTTGTTTTATTGAATTCATCGGAAAGCGATCTAAAAAACTGAAGTCCGCTGACTGATCGCAGAATGTGTTCAGGAGACCGTTGGACAAAATGGAGGCAAGATGTATCGATATTCAACTTTCAAGTGATCTGTTTCAAATAATAAATAAATAAATAAAATAAATTAAAAAAAAAAAAGGCGACTAGACTTTGCCGCGGGTTTGTACTAAGACCCTGGCAATGCAATCTGAAATATGAAGACAGGAAATATTTGACATTATAAAACTTAGTGACCATTACCAACAGTTGTACGAAAGTAATATGTCGGCAAAGAGTAACGACCGACAAATTCAAAAATCTGAATAGACTGATGATACACACAATGACCAAGTGACCGAAATTTCTTACACTGATGTTCTGAAAATTATAAAACAAATTAAATATTTCGTTGCTGCTACCGACAGCAGATTTTGCAATCGATGTTAAACATGGAGGCCATGACAGAGAAGTTTGTTTTGGAGAGAAACAAGAAAAAATAAACAAATAAATAAATAAATAAAGTAGAAGAAAAAAACGCAGTTGTCTATGACAGACTGTTTCTCAGATGACACTTGATAGATGCTTAACAATAACATTAGAAATAAAATATATTTCGTGTCATTTTAATTTGTGTAAGCCGGCACTGTGTCTAAAACGGCACCTATGATTGGTCCCAAATGAATCAGGGTCCACTGTACACACACACACACACACACACACACACACACACACACACACACACACACACACACACACACACACACACACACACATATCAATACGCATTGTCTGTCTAGCACATAAATACATGTATTTATACTTTCTTAAACATATATATACGATCACACACATATCTAAATGTCTTTCATAAACACACACACTCATACATACACATACACACACACACACACACACATATATATCAATATCTGTCTACCTATCTCTGTATCTATGTATGTATGTTTGTATGTGATCTAGTATATATATATATATGTGTATGTGTGTGTGTGTGTGTGTGTGTGTGTGTGTGTGTGTGTGTGTGTGTGTGTGTGTGTATGTGTGTGTGTACGGAGAGAGAGAGAAGAGAGATATAGATACACTCACATCTAATCACTCATAACTCTTTCTAAAGCATACATACATACGTAGTTCATACGTACATACATAAAAGCATACATACAAACACACCCACAAGTAAGTTGATACACTTGTAGTTGTCAATGTTTCTAGTATTCAAACTAAGTATGTTGATAAACTTGTAGTGAGAGTGTTTCTAGTAGTAGCACATTAAGTATTTTGATAAACTGATAGTTACATACATGTTGGTGAACCTTAAGATCATAATGTTATTGAATTAATAGTATTTTGAAATGTATTATTTTTATAATTTTATTATTATTATTATTATTATTATTATTATTATTATTATTATTATTATTATTATTATTGCTGTCCTTTTTATTAAAATGAATTTACTTTTAATCTATTTTACACTTTACAGAATTATAATGCAGTGACTGAGGGTAATGTGTAAGTAAACCTATCACTTTTGTTAATATATTATCAGATTTAAATTAAAATAACCTTCTTGGACAAGCATGTTTTTTTACAGAAACGCTTCTGATCAAGAAATAAATTATAAGAAGAGGAAAGGCGCACGCATTTGCGTATGTCACTGTGTACTTGTGTGTGTTGTTGTGTGTATTTGTATGTATCAGTTTGTGTTTGTGTGTCGGTGTGTGTGTTTGTGTGTTTGTGTGTCATTGTTTGTGTTTTTTGTGTGTCGGTGTTCATTGTGTGCGAGCGTGTTACTGTTAAAACAAAACAAAATCGTTGCAAAATATAATTACTCGTATTTTGTTTCTTAGTTGGTTCCTTACTTATCTCCCTTTCTTAAAGTTACACAGTGTATATACTATTCACCTTTATTTGAAATGTATGCGAACGTTAAAGCATGAGTGAGTGTGTAACTGAGCAAGTGTGTGACACACATCTGTTTGTATGTGTGTTTATAGGTCTATGCTTATAGGTGTATGTGTGTATTTCACTAGAACGTATGGCACCCATTCGCCCGCCCTCCGAAGGCGGAGGATGTTACCGTTCGGTCACCGGGACATGTTTGTATGTGTGCATGTGAGAGATTATGGGTGTGCGTTCAATGGTGAAACAGGAGACGTATTTGTATGTGAAAGAAAGTGTAGATGTGTGTGTGTGTGTGTGTGTGTGTGTGTGTGTGTGTGTGTGTGTGTGTGTGTGTGTTTTAGAGAGACATAGGACGGGTTCAGAAATTTTGTATCTGGAATATTGGGTGCTGGGGATTTTAACCTACACTGATTTTTCAATGTGCATTTATTATTATTATTATTATTATTATTATTATTATTATTATTAGTAGTAGTAGTAGTAGTAGTAGTAGTAGTAGTAGTAGTAGTAGTAGTTTTTATGCTGTTGTTGATGTTGTTATTATATTGTTATTTTGATCGTCGTATTACTTTTTCTATTTTTCTTTTATTCTATTTATCATTATTGTCTCCATCGTTATTTATATTGTTTCGTTTTGCTTTTTTCATTTCGTTATTAATAATTAGAAATAGATTCATCTAATAGTGTTTCTTTTTCTGTTTGTTTGTTTTAATTATTATTTACTTCTTTTTTTTTTTTTTCTATACCGTGGAATTACAATTTTTGTTTTCCTTTTTGTAAAGTGAAGAAAATCAACAGGAGAGACATTTTTTTCCCGCCAGCTCAGTTATTTTTTCCGCGAGAATTGCAGATGTCAGTTATATTACTTCAGCATCAACCAATCACCAATCACACACGTGGCAATTTTTGTTTACATTTGTATTTCCCTTTTTCGCATCATTTAAAGTTTGGGAGGCTTGGTGTTAAAGGTTCATAATATTTTCAAAGTAAGAATTTACCTGACACAAAATCGAAACAAGATAAAATAAAATAAATAAATAAATAAAAACCTTTTATTTCCTTGTGCAAGCAAATACAAGGCTGTATCAGGATAGAATCCTTAATTTTATTTATTTATTTATTTATTTATTTATTTTTGTTTCTTTCTTGCTCCCCTATCTGTTTTCGTTTTTTTCTTCAGTTATTTTAAATTATTATTATTATTATTATTATTATTATTATTATTATTATTATTATTATTATTATTATTATTATTTCATAACATTTGTTGTTGTCCTTCTTGCAGTAAACAACGTTAAAAGAAGCGTCAAACGTTGAACAAGAATGTGGCTAAAAAGCGCAAACAAAAATTTCATTTCTTAGGGCCGTCTTTCCGAGGCTCTGGTAAATGTTTTATTTCCATGATGAGATATAACATGTAACAAACATATTCAGTTAATTAGTGTTGTGTGATACGTGTAGTGATGTTTGTGTATGTGAATGTAAGTGTGTGTCGGGCTGAGGGTTGTAGAACGTGCTTGTTTTCGAGGGTGGAATGGATGTTGCATGGTTGCTGTGGGCCTTTCTTTGCTCTTGGGGCCCGGGACAAAGAACCGGCTGAACCCCCCCCCGATAGGCCCAACATCAAAAACATATGTTAATGATCACTAACATCATCCGCTCATGTTTATAATTCCTATGAAATTTTGGTGGTCGTTTTGGATCATCTTCTTGGGTTTCTGAGCCATATTTAACTGGTAAATAACTGTTAGTCCAATTTTAATATCAAACTGATGAACTGATTCAGTGATGATATCGGAAAAATAGTATAATTTTCGACAAAAGTTCAAATTTAGTGATCAAAATTAAGCACTGCACGAAACGAACATCGCATGAGTAGTAAACAAAATAACGACACAGTGATTCGCTTTATTACGACAGACTTCAAAAGACACTTTTGGTTAACTGAGTCGTTACG
Source organism: Chrysomallon squamiferum (assembly GCA_012295275.1). Classification (NCBI taxonomy): domain Eukaryota; kingdom Metazoa; phylum Mollusca; class Gastropoda; order Neomphalida; family Peltospiridae; genus Chrysomallon; species Chrysomallon squamiferum. The sequence goes on along the minus strand of CM022672.1, from coordinate 32,227,286 downwards.
GTGACATCTTCGGGAGCGTGACCCCTGAATTATTGTAAACCTTTCTCTCAGTTACTTGTTTCAGGTGAAGTGCACCAGATCGGCAGCGGACACTGAGAACTGGGTGGGGTAATGTGGATGGGGAGGTGATCTAGTTTTTTATTATTGTTTGAGCGCTGCAGGCCGAATTGAAGTCGATTGATAAACGATAAAGAAATATGTCGATGATGAATATGTGTGTGTGTTTTCGCAACGAGGCCAGCCATGGTGCAACAACAGCGCAGTGTTCCTGTGTATGGGAAGATGTTAGTTACAGAAAGTGAGATTATTTCACCGGATACAACCGAACAAATCATATGACAACGTACGTATTTTCTTCTTCTTCTCCTTTTGGTATTTTTTATTTTATTTCACAAACGAGTTTATCAAACATGTATTTAAAATAAAATATTTAAAAGAATGTTTCGAAGCGTTCGTTAAAACTATCTTGTCTTTCAAATGTCATTTAATTTCATCAAAAAGCTATAAACTGTCAGTCTGTACTGAATGAAAATCTCTTCAGGTAAACTGACATTTAAATCTGTGTCTAAGTTAGACTAACCCGAGACCTAACCCTAATCAAAATGCTAACCTTACTTGTGAAACTCATCATATGACTTTCCAGATCTTGCAGATTTTTCAGATATTTAAACCTAACGCTAATTAACTCTAATGCTAACCCTGGGCGTAAACCTCACTCCTAACGGTATGGTAAAATAAAGAATGTATTTTTATCTTAAAACTCATCATAAGATTGTTCAAGTCTTATATGAAGTGTCTCTTGAGAGAAATAGATAATTGAATCTGAACTAGAATTAGTCCTAACCCTATCTCTAACTCTAAATTTAAATCTAACCCTAACCCTGTCTACAATTTGTATACACTAAGCCTAAACTTAACAAAGCCTACACTAACCCCTAATACTAATCTTAACACAGACACTAACCCCAACTAATCTTAACACCTACACTAACCCCTAATATTTAAATTAACACCTACACTAACCCCTAACACTAAACTTAACATCTACACTAACCCCTAACACTAAACTTAACATCTAGTCTAACCCCTAACACTAAAGACCTACACTAACCCCCAATACTAATCTTAACACCTACACTAACCCCTAATATTTAAATTAACACCTACACTAACCCCTAACACTAAACTTAACATCTACACTAACCCCTAACACTAAACTTAACACCTACACAAAACCCGTATACTAAACTAAAGACTACACTAACCCCAATACTAAACTTAACAACTACACTAACCCCAATACTAAACTTAACCCCCCATAATACTAAACTATACTAAACTTACAACTACACTAACCCCCAATACTAAACTTACAACTACACTAACCCCAATACTAAACTTACAACTACACTAACCCCTAATACTAAACTTAACACCTACACTAACCCCTAATACTATACCTAACACCTACACTAACCCCTAATACTAAACCACCTACACAAACCCATACTACTAACCCCACTAATACTAAACTAAACACCTACACTAACCCCTAATACTAAACTTAAACTACAACAAACTAACCCCTACACTAACCCCTAATACTATACCTAACACCTACACTAACCCCTAATACTAAACTTAACACATACACTAACCCCTAATACTAAACTTATCTAAACTAACCCCTAATACTAAACTTATCTAAACTAACCCCTAATACTAAACTTAACACCTACACTAACCCCTAATACTAAACCTAATACCTACACTAACCCCTAATACTAAACTTAACACCTACACTAACCCCTAATACTACACCGAACACCAACACCCCTAATACTAAACTTAACACCCATACACTAAACTTAAAACGTACACAAACACCTAATACTAAACTTAACACCCATATACTAAACTTAAAACGTACACAAACACCTAATACTGAACTTAACACCTACACTAACTCATAATCCTATTTAATGTTTTGCGTAAGCAGTGAAGAAGTTGGCAATGTTTCATAGTAACATGTGAAACCCAAATACTAATTCATTCTTTGCACTTTGAAACAAAATCAAGTTAGTCGTTTGACAGTACAACAAGACTGGATTTATTTTTGTCATTAATTATCACTGGACCTATTTCTGTCAGACAATGAAGTTATCATTAACACCTATTAAAAGTCAGTATAAAATGAAATGTTAAAACTGGATTTAATTTCTGCCAGTAACTGGAGTTTCCATTAATTAAGGTTAAAACTAGTTTTAGTCATAGCAGTTATAAGCTAAAATGAGAATTATGGGTCTTTGTTTGTATAAAAATGTGTTCTCAAGTCAGATGAGACAATAATTTCATGTTTACTCATTTCAATAATTCCAGTATAATGATTCTGTCAACAAGAGGTAGCATGTTATCCAGTCAAACACGTACAGACTCCAGTTGTTTCATTTCTTTATCACATGAACTGTTTTCTGAACTTTAACTTTCTATCTCCTTTTTCATTTATTCTGAATAACACCATAAACAGTGACAAGTATTAATAATCAAATTATGATATCCGTAACTAATTAAGAAAAAGCTACATGATGAAATTACATGTAAAAATTACTTCTTTGTTTTGTTATCTGCTTTCCATTCATTTTTAAACTTTTACTCCTTTTGAAGTTTTAAATGAAACAAAAGTTGTATAAAATATCAAAAACATTTATATGAAGAGAAAGTTGAAAACTATGTGGTAAAAAGATCAGTTTTCCATTCTGTTAAACATGTATGTGTGTGTGCGTGTGTGTGAATACATATGTACAGAAAGAAGAGAAAAATAATAAAACATTTTCAGATGTTTTAAGAATTGCTACTGTAAGAATTATCTCAACACATAAAATCATTATTGTATTCATCTGAAATAATCACATTTTAAAACACAACTCAGATAGTTTAGTTTTTAATTACTGCTTAATTAGAGACAGAACTAGATAATCTTAGCTGTTCAGAAGAGATTTCACTAAACTGAAACAAACACACACAAAAATAATAATCATAAACAACAATTGAAATATTAAAATAAAAATGAGTAATAAATAGAAAAAATAAGAAACAAATGGAATAATTAAGAATAAGAAAAATTCTAATTCAATAAATAAATGCATAACCAATAATAATAATAATAATAATAATAATAATAATAATGTTTCTCAAAAAAAAAAAAAAAAAAAAAAAAAAAAAAAACAAAGAAAAAAACAACAAATAAATAAACAATCACAAATCAAACAACAACCACAAAGTCTATAAATCTGCAAGAAAACTCAGCTAACAATTATTGTCAAACTATCATCAGCTGCAGCATCAGGCTTCTGTCATGTTTGCTTGCAGTTTCAAGGGCAGCTCACTCTGTTCTCACATGATACTTGACTGAGGTTTAGCTGATGTGGGGCTGTTCTGCTGTTTGCTCATTGCTTTAAGGGCCGCACTGATTATTTAAATTAATATTATGTATTATGACATTTAGAGTCACCTAGCATCAGAAAAATTACATTTTGTTCTATTAGTTTTTAAAGTAGTCTAGCCATTATTTATACTTTACAACTACCAGTTACCTACTTAAAGGTGTTAGACATTTTTGTTTTTTTCTTTCTTTTTTTTTTTTTTAATATACAGTGCTAGGAAGTATTTATCAAATGCAGTATAGATATATATATATATAATTAAAATTTTTTTTTTTTAATTAGTATTAACAATATTTTTACTGACAATTTTTGGTTTGTTTCCTGGCACTAGACAATGTCAGTGAAATGAAAACAGAAGATCCCATAATTAACTATTACTTATTATAAATATATTTGTAGTAAACAGTAGACCCTTTTCCTCCCCTCTGAAAAATAATCATGAAGGTAACAATGTAACAAAAGTTCATGCAAAACATTTAACTATAGTCAGAAGGAGAACTGTACAAATATCTAGAAGTAATATGACAAATAATGGTTATAGGGAATGTTTTGTATTAAGTACACGTGAGGGATTCAAATAAAGCATACATTGTAATCTTTGGTTTCACTGAAAACACGTAAAGTTTATTTCTGTTTGTTTAAAGTACTTGGGTGCTGGAAGACACTTGGGACATCTACAAACACTGTCACTGAGACTATCTTAACAAAAACAAGACAGTAGTGGTCTGTCAGTATTGTTCAGGTGTGTGGGATGTTGTCAGTGTGACTGGGGCGAAAGGTAGGTCAGCAGAAAAGACAAAATATCTGACAAGAGAGAAAGATGTTTGAGTCAATTCTGTACATTATATTATCAATTGTCTAAAATATTTTACTATCATCATGAATTAAAGAATGTAATGAACTAAGACACTGTGTGGATTTTATGAGAGACAATCCTAACTTATTACAAATGATGACAATACTAAAAGTTATCATTAAGCAATGAATAAGAAGAGAAATATTCCAAAAAAAAAAAAAGATAAATCTTACAAGTTGCAGACTATCGCGTAAAAAAATTACAAACAAAAAACCCAGGAATTGAAAGAGAAACAGTATTTATTCAAGTAATAAAAAATAGAAATCAATTAAATATCAAAATAAAAATATTCATGTCTACTGAAGTGTTGTTCTGGAAGATGTCACCTTTTTCACAAAATAGAAAACCTCTTGCAAGTTATAGACAGAGCTTAGAGGCACCTTTCCTTCTAGAGATCTCATGTTCTTGATCTGAAAAAAAATATATAATACAAAATAATAATATTCTTCCCAAATGAGATGCTTGAAAATAAGTAAAATTCACTTCACATAGAACTATGAGGACAAGCTTGAGAAAAATGAAATGTTTGTCACATTGCTATGTCTTATGCCACACATGAAATGAACAAAGAAAATGTTACACATAGCACATTGAGTTATATCACAGTCACTGCACTGAGCACAGCTACAAATGTATGTACATGATGTACACAATCACATCAATTTAATTCTCACTAAATATTAGTCAAAGCATTTCAGAGTTTTAAATTACAGGAAAAATCTGCCACAGCTCAATTTTGTACTAGATGTCAGAACAGTCATTTTCACTCAGATACAGAGCCTGAATAGACAGATGACAGATACAATTTAAAATCAGCAGAAAGTGAATATAAATTATAACTGGATAATGCTAGAGATCAGAAATAGAATACTGTGCTTTTTTAAACCTCAACAGTTTGAAATAAGAACACTGAGAAATCTTATATTATTCACTCAGCTGATCTGTTAGAGGACAGAGATTTGGAAGACTACATAGAATTATGGTAAGACAGAATGAACACATACAAGTCAGCAGTCTTCCACTGGTAGGTTTGTAGGAGTCTGGTTGTCTAGTGATGGGGATGGTGAGTCTGGTCATTCTCTGCTGGAGGTGAGGAGCCTTATCATC